>CM062805.1:482949793-483453702 GCA_031772625.1 Pinus tabuliformis | reverse complement strand
ACAAACATCAGATTTTGGGTGATCTAAGCTTTGTTTGAGGTGGAAGAGGGGCTTCTTTGCTAGGAGGTTGATGCTGGGTCAGAACAACTGGTTGCAACTCCTCTTGGCTCTTTTCTTGTTTATCAATAAAAGCTATTTGAGTTTTCCTCCATGCTTTTGTGTCATTGATGCTTGTTACATTTGTATGGTCAATTTACATCTGACCCTAGATTGTTTATGATTATAGATCCATGTCTTTGTATAGTGTTATGCTTCTGTGATCTGACAGGCACTTTGTGAAGCTGGGTGTGCAAGGGAGCAGGTAGCTGAGGACTATCAAAGAAGAGAGGGATCAAATCAGGAGATTAGCGCAAGACAAAGGTTGATCTTTCTGTTCCTCTCTATCTATAATTCATAAAGGAAAAACAAAAGTAGCTTTTCTCTGTTTGTTTCTAAGGCAACTGTCACACCTTATTGGGATAGAGCAGTTCTATATAGACACTTTTCCCTGTACCGAAATGGCGACTCCACTGGGGAATTAATTAGTTTTTTTGTTTATCATTCTTTGTTGTTTGTTTCATAAACTTACAAGTAGCATTCGAACTGCATTTGCCATAAGAAATGCAAAGTAGACAACTGCTACTTCAATCCATCTACTGGATTTGTTTATGATTTAGACAACTTATTCACAAACTATCTAATTTCCCTTGTGATAGCTCTTAGATCCTCCTTAGATCTACCCCTGATTGTTGCATTACTGATTGCTTTTTGCTCGGCCAAAACCCAAGAACTGAACTGCAAACTGTGACCTGGAACCCGAACAGAGTCTCGTTTTTGGCCCAGCACAGGTACTGTTTAGAGATTCTGAATTTCAGCGCACTTCCCGAGTGGACAACCTGCGTTGCATTTCAGATTCTCTGTGTTACAGGTGCGTTGATCAGACTAGCTCTGTGCAGTTGTGGCTTCTGTGGTTCATTCTTTCCAGTTCTATTCCTAAATTTTGCTGCTTGTGATCAGTATATGTCTATTTGAAACCCCTTTTCCTTGCTATTATTCCGCCTCCTTTGTACAAAAGAACTGTAGATGTTTTTGTGTGTTTGTTGAGTCATTTACAGTTCTCCTTTGCAAAAGTAGCGTAATCATACTGTCGTCCTTTGATTTGAAATTGTCGCAAGTGTCGATTTCAATCGTAGGAAAGAGTTTAATTGCTGTTGATGGTCGATTATCCTGTTACTATTGCTTTTGGTCTGAATTTGTAATTTTCTAGTGCCGAGAACAAGTATTCATTTCAAAATCATAAGGTGTTGTGATCGTCTCCATTTTTTGATTTCGAAAAGAAACTTGTTGATATTTGTCACTTGAAAAGAAATTCAGATTTGTGCATCAACTTTCTTTTTAGCATTCATATACTAAGAAAGTCGAAAACAAATACATGCATGTTCATTTGCATATAGACAGTCTAATTGGCTTGATTTAGGAAATTTCATTTAGAGTGTGCTCTTTGCTCTTTGTGAAAAGATTCTGTCTTTCTTTTCCATAGTAGCTAGGATTTTCATTGCATAAAGGAGATAAAAAGTTTGTTTATCATCTTAGATTGCATTTTAGGAATTACATCTACATCTCATGGTGAACCCAAAAGGCAAACTTCATAAACAAGATCAAATTAAAATAAATTCAATGAATCTAACAACGCTTTGGAACTTAACGCACAACATTTAGAAGTCTAGGCTAGAGACGTATTCCGGCGTCGTAAAGCCTAGTAACTATTGTTCTCACTGATGGTTGGGTGATTCCTCCACTTTGAGACGATAAGTGCCAGTACGGACTTGTGCTCCCACGTACCGTTGAGTATATTTTGGGAGACCCCAATAGGCTTAATCCTTTATCCATAGGAAGTCGTGTTTGCCGCCCTATCGATCGCAATGCACTGAACACAGCATTCGGGAAGATTGACTACCGTACCGTAAAAATTATTCTGCAGTTTTGCGATTGGTTTTGTAATCCCTCTACCTAGATTTCCAGAGCAGTCCCTTTCATTCCTTTTCAGAATCCTTAACGGAAAAGGTCCATCTGAGCACTTGTCACTTCAGGCTCATTAAAAATCGAAGTAGACTAGAGTCATCTTTTGTTTTTTCTCGACTCTTAAAAATTGAAAAAGCAAGTTGTCAAGGCGTCTAAAATTCATTTAATTCGGAAACATACTTCCCCTTTATTTTAGTTGATCGAGTAAATCCGCAATCGTGGAAGAAAGTCAATTGAAACCCCACCCCGTCGTTCATGGAGGCTTACAAGTCAACCGTCTTTGTCTCCGGAATCGAAGCCAGTATGGACAAAGCGAACTCATTTAACCGGTTCAAAATCTCCTGTTAAAGTTAGAACAAGTGTTCCAACAACATCAGAGACTTCGGTTACTCCAAACATTTCTGGAATCCCTGCCTCTACAGAAGAAGTTTAGCAGCCACAGAAGGACGGTGATACTGATCCTAGTCTGAGAGTAAACACTTGTGTTACCGAACCAGTTCCATTTTCAACTGGTTCGGAGTGTCTTGCTCTTCAAACATTTGTCGCTGCCGATTCCATACCTTCTTCGGCACCAGAAATATTCTACGGACCTGACGGTCTTCCCCTTCCACCTGGTCTGATTGCCATAGAAGAAATTGTAAAAGATCCTCCAACAAGTACTCCATCGCAATTTGGAGTTGGGATCACTCTATATCCTTCTTCACCAGAAGTTAGCCTGCCACCAGAGGAAGCTCCTGTAGAATCGCTAGGTAATCTTTTGGATAGACTACAAATGTCTGAACAACCGTCAACATCTAGGACTGTGTCGTCTGACACAGCGACGGCAGAGCTCCTTGCTATCACTCTGACAATGTTCGTCAGTATACCATATATCCCGACTAGCTCTCAACCGCTAGAAGGAGCCCACTCAAGGGTCATTTCGACAGTATGGTCTGTTCCTGTTTGTTCATCCGGAATAATATCCGAAAACTCTTATGTTGAGTCTCAACAAATTGATCCATTTGGAGGTCAATTTGGGCAGTCCGGCCCCCAAGGGCAAACAATTCCCTTGAGTTCTAGATTACCACCGTATGGGGGGCAGTATACCCTTTCATTATCCCCTCCGGGAGGATATCCATACGGGAGCTCACAACAAAATTCAAGTTATACTGGAATTACCTCAAGCGGTTGGGTACCTATACTACCTCAATAACCAAGAGTTGTATACCTGATGCAACAATGCTTACCTACGTCAAATATACCAACTACTCCAGCTATTGTGACGGTGTCGCAAGTTCAAGCGCTGCCTGTCGTATGCCAACCTCAGGTTTCTCAGGTTGTAATGCAACAGCCTCTTGACCCTGCGACTCAACCACAATCGCCGACTGGTGGAATGACACAGGTTCAGACAGGTACAATTACCCCTTGTCTTCGTCAAACTGTTAGTATCGGGCAACAGAACATGGCTTCACAACCATGGCTAGTGCAATACCAACAACCGCAATTCCAACAAGTATACCAAGGTTCTGAGCAACAAATCTTTGCTAATAGTGGACAGTCGTACATTCAAAACGGTCAAAATCAACCATTTTCCAATGGTCATGCCCACCAACCTTACCAAAGTTACCAGCATCAAATGCATTATGCCGGTATGCAAAGACCAACTGCTCAGGAAATCCCATCTTATCCTAGGTATGCTTCACCTAACCTGAATCAGCAGTTACCCTTTGTGGCAACTTTAGAGTTACCTGATTTAAATAGGTTAACAAACGATCCAATCACTTACGCCCCTTGGTGGCCAGCGATTCCGCATAAACTTCCATCAGATATTCCTAAATTTAATGGAAATCCAGGTGAATATCCATCGAATCACATGATGACCTTTCATCTATGGTGTTCATCAAACACCCTAAATGATGATTCGATAAGACTTCGCCTCTTTCAGACGACGTTAATTGGTCCGGCGACAAAATGGTACATCGAATTTCCTAGAGCTTCGTTCGACAACTTCAGTACCTTAGCCACAACCTTTTTAACCCATTTTCAGTTACCAATAAGGTACGAAACGGGAACAGAACTTCTTACCAATTTCAAACAGACAACGGCCACTCACATATCTGATCATATACATGAGTGGCGACGTCATCATAGAATGGTAAGAACTTATGTCCCCGATCAGCTCTTAGTTGAATGGTTTATCAAGTCATTACTACCTTCCATCACGGAAGATGTGGCAAAGGGGGGAGTCGTAACAGAAGAGCAAGTTATCGCTCATGCGCAATGTCTGGGCTTGATTTACACTCAGTCTGGCACGCTCTACGATAAAATACCTGACGCCCCTAGACCGGAAGTCTCAATTCCTCCTCCTCCTAAATCAAACAATGACTCTCATGTCGGCGATGGCGTGATTGGCACAACAGAAACGAAATTGACAAAGGCTACATCCAAAAAGGCCCGTAAGATTTCAGGTCAAAATGAAAAAGATGAACTTCTTGCTTCAGAAGTAAATGTCGTATCAACAGATAAAGGAAAAGAAACCAAACAACCGGGGAGCAAGAAGAAAGGCAAAGGGAAGAAGAAGAAACAGGAGGAATCGTCACCTGAAAATATTCTTCAAACCCTCCTGGAGATAGGAAACCAAAAAATCCATGCCTTATATGCGATGAGGATCATTGGACCGCAAGTTTTCCACACAGAGCTGAGCTTAAGAAATTCTTCAAGAATTCAAAAACCTCGGCAGTGTTAACTGATCCGTTTCCAAATCTGGGAACAAATTTGGTTGAAAGTAAAAATGCTTCCCCATCTCAAGTGCTAATGTTGTCAGTTTCCAAATAGAAAAATGATGCTTTGATATCGACTAGGAACAAAGATTATGGGAATCCACAGCTGTTGAACAATAAGGATAAAGATCAACCTAGTAGTTCGACAACAACTTCGACAGAAGTTGCGCCGCCCATCATTCCTGAATTGACGATAAAACTGCCAAAGGGAGTAGTACACAAGTCGACGTTTAATCCCCGCACTAGAGCGGCACAACATTATAATGTAGTGGAAGATTTGGCCCAATCGCCATCCGCTATGTCGACTCTTGAAGTACTATAGAATTGCCCATCCCAAAGGCAAGCTTTATTATCAGCCATTGGTGGGATAGACCCAAAGGATTCCAATCTCGTATCCTTCGACCATAAAGGATACAACCCTCAATTACCAGCTCAACTAGCTTTCCTTGTTCAAGTGAAAGCCCTCAACAAAACTGTTCATCGAACAATTATTGATGAGGGGGCATCTACATGCATTATGTCGATGAGTTGCCAGAAAACCTTAGGATCTCCAACCTTGTCGCGATCTTCGACGACATTGAAAGCATTCGACGGAAGGACATATACCCCATATGGTATTCTAAGTAACTTGAAAGTTGAACTAGGAGGGAAAATGGTAGAAATAGATGTTGAATTAATCGATGGAAATCTTGATTACAACATCCTACTAGGAAGGCCATGGATATATGCTATGGCGGCTATTGTGTCGACCTATTTTAGGAAGATTGTATTTCCCTTTCAAGGAGGGATTACAATCGTCGATCAACAAAAATTCCTCCCCAATGGTTCTCAAGTTACAGAAAGCATTCCCGTGATCCATGGAAGCCCCCATTCACTTCAACATATCGGAGTAGGCCTACTAAAAGATCCTATACTAATGGGAACTTTCGCCCTTCCACCTCCAATCAACCTGGCGGAAGTAGCATCGGTAGGAACCTGCAATATGATATCTTCTAAAAAGATCTCAGAAAATGATATCGACATGGATCATGCAATGGTCTTGCCCCCAAGCCCAATGGAAATATTGTAGCAATCAATGTTCCTAGCATGGGAGGCAAACCCAAATCAATGCTCATCAAGCGTTTGGATAGATAGGTCTAAAGAATATGGTACCCCTTCAGATCCTTGGTCGCGAGTGCATGTCACTGACGAAGGAATTGTACAATCAATGGTAATTGAAGGGGCACCATGGAATGATTCCCACCATCGTTCCCTTCTTCCAGATTGTGGAGAAGATACTCAAGATGACCTTTATCATCCTTCAGTCTTTGATTTCCTATCAAATACTATAAACACGGTGGATTCTGAGTGAAACTTGTCCAACATTGAAGAGACTATCGCCATAAATATATCGACCAAAACAAATTTTGTAGAGAATATTTATGTTGGCAAATGTTGTTCTCCTTCAGAACTGGAAATATATAACGCTCTTTTTCGCGAATTCAAAGATGTCTTTGCTTGGTCATATAGTGAAATGCCAGGCATTGACTCGAGTATTGTTGAACAAGAAATTAAGATGTATCCAGATGTAAAACCAGTATGACAACGGCTACAGCAGGTGCACCCCAAGAAAGCCGCTGCCATTAAGGCAGAAGTTGAAAAGCTTCTCCATGATGGTTTCATCTACCCGGTTCCTCTAACCGATTGGGTATCGAATATTGTCCCTATTATGAAAAAACAAGGAACAATTAGAGTGTGCGTCGATTATAGGGATGTAAATCAAGCTTGTCCAAAAGACAACTACCTACACCCTTCATCGACTAGATAATTGATGAACGCGCCAGATGCAAAATATTTTCATTCATGGATGGATTCTCCGGGTATAATCAAATAAATATCCGCCCACAGGATCAGTGAAAGACTGCATTTATTTGTCCGTGGGGCACATTCGCGTATCGAAAATTACCCTTTGGTTTAAAGAACGCAAGGGCGACGTTTCAGAGGGAAATGAATTATGCCTTCCATGACATCAAAAACATCGTTCAACCATACCTTGACAACCTTCCAGCTCATTCGTGAAAGCGGACTGATCACCCGCAGCACTTAAGAGTGATATTTCTACGTTGTCGACACTACAAGATACGACTCAATCCACACAAATGTGTATTTTGCGTCAGTTCTGGTCGTTTACTTGGATTTGTAGTCTCGAAGGACGGGATTCGTCTCGACCCATGTAAGGTCCAGGCAATCATAAATTTGCCTCCACCTTCGAATTTGCTTCAGATTCAGAAACTCCAAGGGAAAGCGAACTTTCTGAGGAGGTTCATTCTAAATTACGCCGAACTTGCTAAAGGCTATACACGTCTTTTGAAAAAGGAAGTGCCCTTTTTCTGGGATCAGGTTGCGCAAGCTTCCTTTGATGCTTTAAAAGAATCACTAATGAAAGCATCATTAATGTGCGCTCCTGATTATAAAAAATATTTTAACCTGTATCTGGCTGCAGCGGATACGACCATCGCAATGCTTTTAGTTCAAGAAGTCGATGGAATTGAACATCCTATATATTATTTAAGTAAAAACTTAAATGATACAGAAATCAAATATTCTTACGTTGAAAAGCTAGCACTCGCAGCTGTTCAAGCGATACAGAGATTTCAACACTATGTCCTCTTTTGGAAAACTACCATTCTGTCAGATTGCAACCCCATGACTTATATATTTTCGCGACAGTTGCTGAGGGGAAAATATTCAAAATGGATACCAATCCTACAATAGTTTGATCTGGAATTTGTAAAATGCAAGTCGAAGAAAGCTCTAGTTTTTGCAAAATTATTGTGCGATCTCCCATCGTCGTCCAACGATGAAACATCCGAAGAAACAATCATGGAAGAAAGTTTGTTTCTGATATCTTCAAGCAATGAGTGGTATGGAAATATAATAATTTATCTCCAAACCCAAAAATACAGGCCAAACACCTCCCACTCCGAACAAAAATGTATTCGATACCAAGCAAAAGACTACATGATCGTCAGTGATACACTTTACCGTCGTGGTATCGATACAATTCTGAGAAGGTGCCTCACCCATGAGGAGGCCGAAAAAGTCCTGAATGATTGTCATTCAGGCGCATGTGGGGGGCATCAATCTGGGTATGCTACAACGTAAAAAATCTTACGAGCAGGATACTTCTGGCCAACAATGTTCAAAGATTGCATAACCGCAGTCAGAAGTTGCCATGCTTGTCAAATTTTCGATAGCAAAACCAGAAGACCACCTGCACCTCTACAGCCAATAGTTGTTGTTGGGCCATTCGCCAAATGAGCATTGATTTCATGACATGTAACCCCACCTCGACTGGGGGGCATGGGTATATCATAGTCGCAGTTGACTATTTTACCAAATGGGCCGAGGCGATGCCTACATTG
The DNA here is from genome assembly GCA_031772625.1 of Pinus tabuliformis. NCBI lineage: Eukaryota > Viridiplantae > Streptophyta > Pinopsida > Pinales > Pinaceae > Pinus > Pinus tabuliformis. Next base: position 483,445,538 of record CM062805.1, on the reverse strand, counting down.
GATAATACTGGTGAAACAACTGCCCTCTTCTTTTTCAATCATGTAGTCGCCAGATTCGGCGTACCACAGGCTATAGTCATAGATCATGGATCTCATTTTCGCAATCACATGATGGTCGAATTAGCTGCCAAACTAGGGTTGTCTCACAACAGCTTTACTCCATATTATCCGCAAGCAAACGGACAAGTTGAAGCAATCAACAAGGTCCTGAAACACGTGCTACAAGGGATGATTGGAGTTCACAAGAGAAGATGGCACCTTATCCTATACTCGTCTTTGTGGGCTTACCAGACATCGGTAAGGAATGCAACCGGGTTTACACCTTTCCAACTGGTATATGGCCTGGAAGCAGTCTTACCAATCTAGTGCGAAATCTCATCTCTCAATCTCGCAATTGATCTCCTCCCCGGAACTTCAGAAGAAGAAGCTTGTTTCTTGGAATTAATCCAATTGGATGAAACCCGTCGTGATGCCGCTTTGGCTAACGAAGCCCATAAGAAACGAGTCAAGGCGCAGTTCACCAAAAATTTCAAACCCCGTGTCTTCTCAGAAGGTGACTTGGTCTTGCTTTACGACCAAGAATCCAATAAATTGGGGGCAGGTAAATTTAAGTCTTTATGGATGGGCCCCTATATTGTTAAACGAGTGTTAGCAAAAGGAGCCTACGAGTTAATGGATTATGACGAAATTCCACTGGCACAGCCTCGTAATGGGTTGTACCTCAAGCGTTACTATGCGTAATGGTAACCTGTATGCTTTTGTTATGTTTTTGTTTTCGCTAAAGTGTTTATTTTGGTCAAGTAATCCACTTTTTACATTTGTTGCAGATGTCAAACCTATTGGAGTCATGTGTTGGATATGCCGACGGAGCGAGTCGTAGTTCGCGGAACCTATCTTTCGTAGCCTGGGCTATTTTTGATCCAAGCGACGAGTTAGTAAGTTTCAGAGGGGTATCTATTGGTCGATCAACAAATAACATCGCTGAATATAGCGCGTTGATATAACTTCTCTCTGATTCCATCACACATGGTATACGCCGACTAACTGTCAGGCTAGACTCAAAACTCGTAATACTACAACTCACTGGTATCTATTCTGTCCGAAATCCAGCTATTTATGACATGTTCCTAAAGGTTAAGATTTTGGAAAGACAATTTGATTTTATTCAATATCAACATATTTCCAGAAACTTAAAAACATTAACTGACTCATTGGAAAATTATGTGTTAGATAGATATTTGCAACATTTATAAAAAGAAACATACCATCAATATTTGCATTTGGATCATGTAACTTAACCAAAATAAAACTCCGAAAATAAAAAATATATATAACTGTTTATGGTTTACACATAATGTTCTGTAACCAAGACAAAATCGGTCAAGTGACCAAAAACTCAAAATGCTAGGGGGCACCCTAGTCTAATGATGCTCATGATAGCAAGTCACAGCCTGTGCGATCATGCATAAGAGACGAGTCCATCATCTTGGCACACCGGTGGTATGCTGCTGTAACCTCAAAGGTAGCTCGTCAGTCCTCACATCTGGAATACCAAGAGTGAGGCCCTCAACCTACTCCTGTAATGCTGTGAGAGTCTCGGCCACATCAAGGTCACGAAGGATAGCCCTTCCGACAGCCTCTCCTGCTGGGGCGGTGGCTGGAAGTCTCAGGCGAACTACTAGACGAATAGGACCAACATCTGCATGTACACATGAGTTTGATTAAAGTCTTGATAGAATAAAGCACAAGAACATTATAAATGAAAAACGATAAACAGGGAATATGGTCAAATATTTTACCAATGGCGCCCCACTGTTCGCCATCCAGCAGTACTAAATCTGATCACACCCCGAAAGTCCATGCCAGCATATGGATACTCGGAATAAACCATCTCTTGATGATCAAACCACCTGAATAAGGTATCAGAAAATGAAATCTGAGACTGACCAGCATGCCTAGGCATATGCTCAACCCATCTCTGCATACGTGGTTCAGTAGGTGAAGGTAAATCAAGTGCAATATACTGCAGCTGCATCAATGGTATCTTCTCGAAGGCAAAGGCGGTCAAAATAGAACCATACCCAAAGTTCTTCAACCTCCCGCTCTTTATCTTGGTCAACTGTTCTTTCATCACAAGAAGTACTGCGTCACACCAGTTGAACACCTTCGGTTGGAGGCATTCCAAGGCATACTGCATATAAGATCGGTTGGCTACATGAAGAGCCGCACCACCGGCCAGGCCATCCTACCAAAAGTAAACAAAATATTCCTGAGGGACCTGTCAATGACATCACAGATGATGATCTTGCCGTCTTTACTCGGCTGAGATCCCTCTCTGTAGTACCGGTGAACATAATCTCTCACAGAGTCACCTCCTCGGGCCGAACCTGATAAAGAGATGGGGGCACCCCACCTCGATAAGCCAGTCAAGAAATAGATGTCTACTACAGTCAAGGGGATAGATTTGCCCCTGATTTGGAGAACCTGGTTGGTAGGATCCCAAGCATCAAGCAAATACTGCAGTAAGTTGATCTGTTGTCTCATGCTAGAAATGCGGAAGAACTTCAACAAGCCACAGTTCTGCAGTGCGTTTACTGTAACCGAATCATGTAGGGCAAGCATGTCCTCTTCTTCATGCTCACGTTCTCACCATGTAACGGTCATCTTACTCCAAAGATCTCTGAAAAAAAAACAAGAGAAGAGTTAGATCATGATTTTGGTAAGAAACAGGCAAAATTTCCATCAAAAATTGTGCATAGAATTCCTTTTCTGCTCCCAACGCACCTACAGTAGTGTTCTGGATGCGTTGCATGTCAGATAACCTTTAGACAGGCCAACATTCAACACACCTTTCGATACACAGAGGGTGCGCTGAAGGCAGAACGTGTTTTTCAAACCCCAGGGGATCAGGAAAACTAGGAATCAAGCTCAAAATGCAAAATGGAAACCATGATATGAAAGAGCTCAGGTTTAGCTCCTTCCTGGTCCAGACGGCGCCGAGAATTGTCCACAGAATCTCCGAAAATCAGCTGATGAAAATCAAAGAGGGAAAGCACCTCCAAAGCTCCAACAAACCAAAGTTCAAATGAAATGATAAAATGAGACGTAAAAACACTTTTTCATTACTTTTTACGCAGTTCAAAGTAAAATCATAGTGTTCTAACTCATTTTCAAACATATATTGTTCATTTCTGACTAATTTGATGAAGCATTTGAAAATATAGTACAATCTTTGAAAGAACAAAGCTATTTATGGTAATATCAAAATGGGACCATTCAATCGAGCAGTTTTAGCACATAGTTCAAGCTCGTTAAAAAATAAACATAATCCATGAGCAAATGTTTCCCCTCGCGTTTAATCTTGTTAGAAAATGAACTATTCCCCGGTAAATAACCATCGTGAATGTAGTACTTCAGTCATTAAAGCCTTGGTCATGTTTGCACCGTCACCTCCACTTTTTCATTGGTCGATCATTCACCCCCATTTGATTGTTTACCCATTTTGAGGAACAGCTGCGAAGAGTGATTTCACTAGCCATGTTTGTAACACTGCCATGATTGGAAAATTCCAAACCTTACCTGGAATCGGCTGCTACCCATTTTATCACTCATTCCTCAAAAGACAAGTCTCCTTTAAGCTCTTTTCAACTGACTCGTAAAATATGAAAAGATTGTCGAGCCATTGGCCTCTCCAGCTCGTTAAAGGGACAGAAAGTGCTATCCCTCCTCTAGATTTTAATATTTTTGGACCTGAGGGATTATTACACAAAAAGATCGAGCGCTTGTTTTGTTCGGCTCGTTAAAAGTATCGAAAATTCATCCCTTCTGTATTGTTTTATACTTTTTCGGACTTAAGGGATTAGATGACAAAAAACGAATTTTGGAGTTACCTTTACGTTCCTTTTCAGACTCTCTAAAATTGAAAAGGACTGAGTTATCTTTGTCATTAAACTCGTTAAAAAGATTAATAGCGACAAACTTGTCTATAGGCGAGAACGGGTTTCACTATCGCTAGGCTCGTTAAAACATAGCGATGGGTTTGCCCAAAGGGAAAATTATAGAACAAGCAGATGTTATCCTCCTCAAGCTTGACAAAAATAAAGAGGTACTAGTCAGCAATGACTAGGGAAAATTGGGAAGAAAACTTGAAGAAACTTTGTTGGTTGCAAGTCGCTCTTGAACATGACACTTCCACTCCGTGTCCGAGTTGGGTTAGGTTGTTTCATTCACCGGTCACATCACCATGGTCATGCCATACCATCCACATTTGGGGTTAATTCTACCAATCCATCACATCAGTGTCGCCGATATGTTCAAGAGAAGTCATTCAGTGAATTCACATGTGTCTCACCCACTACCATACATTATACTCCATTCTTTCATGACCGCCACCCTGAACCTTATATCACCAGATCGTTTTCACACCTCCATTAAAATCATTTGCTCCATTCCATGTCATTGATGTGGGATTCATTAAGGCCCTCCTGTGAAGATCACTTCTTGTCGACATCAGCTCATTATCCAAGAAGTTGGTCTAGGAACACCCCATTCAGTACTTTGAAGCTTGCATGCCTCAATGGCAAGTTTCTCACTTCCGGCGACAGGTTTGCATCAATGGCCTTCGACCGAAAGATTTTGCGTGGTGTTCGATGCCAAGTCCTTTATTCACACCACGTGAATTGTACTGCAGTACCTTGAGGGTCATTATCATTACCAGTGATTCCTCTCGCGCTTGTTAATAGTTTACATCATTGACTGGTAATCAAGCATGTCTTTCCATGTTCGACTTCAGAACATTTCTCACATGGATCAACTTGTACTTTGAGCGAAGATCGGACGAGATTGAAGACCCCGGATCTAGTTTCATCCATCCGGGCTGCGATATATATATTCAGGGAAATAAAGACATTAAATGTACATCATTGCTGCACAGATAATCATCCACTCAAAAGGATGATGGCTCTATCAGAATCATCAGTCTACACTCAGACGATTTTCTGTCCTATGTACATGAAAATGAATTTATAAAGCTGAGCATGGTAATTCTCGCCTCAGCCAGATCACGAAAATATTATGAAGATAATGTATTGTATTGTATCTTATTACAGGTCTCCTCCCAACATTGAAAGAACTTCGGATCCTCACAATAAAGCATTTCACCCGACATCAAAAGATTAACAGCCTCATGCTTTAGGGGGCAACTGTTATAGACATTTTTGGGCCCTACAACCCCAATCATGAAATTTCCATAAACCAAGGGCTCCTAAGTCCCTAAAAGTTTTTTTCTAACCCCTAAAGGAACAAGGTCAACATATTACAACTTCTCCCAGAAGTTCTCCATGAGAAACTGCTCAGAATTGGTCAAAACAGGATCATTGCAGCTGCTCCACTGGCTAAGTGCATTGCATCTCACCCAAATACACTGTGAGGGTGCGTTGCATTTCAAAAGTCCCTTCTGTGGGGTGAGATGGGCGAGAAATGACAAATGGCAGTGTCATTCCGCGAGGTGGAGAAGCAATGGAAGCTTCCATAATCTTCTCCTGTGACACTTGCCTCACTGAATTCGACCAAGGATGAGTAAGAGGCCATCAGTCTCCAAGTGGAAGCAAGAACTATCAGAGAGAAGACACTAATCAAATCACAAGCTTACTCATCCCCCTTACAGATATCTATATATGGATCCCTCATCCCATAGATCCAGAGGCTGGAATTTTGCATATTGTAAGGAATTACTGTTGGTTTCTTGAGACAAACATCAGATTGTTGGTGATCTAAGCTTTGTTTGAGGTGAAGAGGGGCTTATTTGCTAGGAGGTTGATGCTGGGTCAGAACAACTAGTTGTAACTCCTCTTGGCTCTTTTCTTGTTTATCAATAAAAGCTATTTGAGTTTTCCTCCATGCTTTTGTGTTATTGATGCTTGTTACATTTGTATGGTCAATTTACATCTGATCCTAGATTGTTTATGATTATAGATCCATGTCTTTGTATAGTGCTATGCTTTTGTGATCTTACAGGCACTTTGTGAAGTTGGGCGTGCAAGGGAGCAGGTAGCTGAGGACTATCAAAGAAGAGAGGGATCAAATCAGGAGATTAGCGCAAGACAAAGGTTGGTCTTTCTGTTCCTCTCTATCTATAATTCATAAAGGAAAAGCAAAAGTAGCTTCTCTCTGTTTGTTTCTAAGGCAGCTGTCACACCTTAGTGGGATAGAGCAGTTCTATATAGACACTTTTCCTTGTAACAACATCCCTAAACCTTGTTCATACATACATTTCCACACTCCCTCCCCCATACACTCTACCCATTACATTCCTCCATCTTATTCCATACTATTATCCACAAACCATTCATATATAATTACATTTTTCAAAATCAAGGGAAAACAATGGAAAGAGAGTGAATATGACTATGAGGAAGAGACACTCGGTGATAGTTCCATGGAGCGACATAAGCAGCAAAGAAAAGGCAAAGAGAAGATGCACGAGGATGACATAGATGATGAAAAGGAAAGAGAACAAATAGTTGGAGGATAAGAAAAGCCTGATGGAGCTAGAAATGTTGAAACTAAAGAGGCAAAATGACAAAGAGGACCATGTCACTTTGACTTCCATTAAACAAGAGATAGAGAATGACAAAGAGTCTTGGTTGGAGAAGATGAACATTCACTTGGAGAGGTTGCTTGAGAAGGCAAACAAAGAGAATAAAATGCTTCATCACTTAGCCTACCACTACCTAACTCGGAACAAGATTTGTAATGCAAGGATAAAGAGGCTAAATGCCAAGCTAAGAAGAGTCTCAAGGAAAAAGAAAGAGCAAGATAAACTCAAGATCTTGGCCGAAGCATCACTGGCCACGAAAAGCACCTAAAAAGGATCACTCATGCCAAATTTCAAGGAATTTGGAGCATTTTTTGTCATTTTTGAAAAATTTAATGCAAAAAACAGGTTTTTTCAGCAGGTGCGTAGCACCATCGGTGCTACGCTTTTGTTGGGGGCATCCATTTGCAAAAGGGTTTGCATTTTTGAAATCAACATGAAAAAGTGTGCATGCCTAGGAATGGCTAAGAGTTTTGGACAAGTTCTGGGTCTCCAAGAGGGAAAAAAAAACTCAAAAAGTGCCCTCTCTGCCACTTTTTTGCCACATAGGAAGAAACCTTGCGAGATTCCATTTTTGGAGGAGCAAATGAACTCCAAATCCAAAAATTCAAGTTGTTCCAAAAAGTAGACTTACCAAGATTTCCAGGAAGCCATCCTGCACCTGATTTGGACTTTAGGAAGCCTTCCAAAAGTGGCCTAGAAAAAGCGCTATGCATAGGATCAGTGGCGCTACGCATAGGAGAAATTTTGCCAGTTTTGCCTGTTTGTTCAGAATTTCGCCCAGTTTAGCTATCAATTGACTTTTTCTTCTCTCTTTGGTAAATTAATGATGTAATATGATGTGATATGATGTAATATGACATAAATATGATGAAAAATGACTTGAGGGGGTAGATACACTAGTTAGAATTGCTTGGAGAATGAATGGATCAGTTTCCATAATCTTAGAGGCAAGTTGTTCCACTGCCTCTTTTGTAGTTCCTAGTTTAGATATTGTTGAAACAACTCCTTGACTCATGGATTTAACCACTCATGGCTAGCATAGGTGGTTTTATGCCTATATCTTGTACTTTCTTAGTCATTTGTAAAGGTTGGACTCTTGTGGATGCATTGAGCACTATTGTAAATCACTTCTGCAGTTTGGCAAGGAAAGGGACCAGGGTTTTGCAACATTTTATGGGATTCTTGTGGTAATGTGTCTTGGCATTGTTTTATCTTCTGTAATTTAGTTTCTTTTATGTGTATGTGTTCCAGCATTTATTTATTTCTTCATAACTAAGTGAATCAAGAGATTTAGGTAGAAACCATTGATATTTAGTGCTCTCCCTAGAGGATACATTTAGTTTTTAATGTTTTCCACTATTTGAAGAGTACTCATGAGCCTTGCATGTCGTCTCCAACTCCTCACTAGTATTTAGACTCACCATCACATTCATTTCAAAGTGCTAAAACACTTGCCTACCTCGCCCCACAAAAACCTCTGCAAATCTGAGTTGATTTCCCAGACCCAAAGCTGCCTTCCTCATTTGATCCAGCAACCAACCATTAAAATCAATCAAAATCCTTTGAGAAAATATACCGAGCCTAAAATCAGCATTTACTTTCAGTCATATCAAGCCTTAGTTTCCATATACTTGTTGAGATTGACAAGGAGAGAGCCCTCTCTCGACCTGGTAGGGCTAGCTACCAGGTTAAGCGTGGTTTGATGTTACCCTAGACCTACATTCCTTCAGCCTGAGGTAGATTTATGCCCTAATAGAAAGTAAATGAAATGAATTTAACCTACTGAATTAATCGTTTATCTAATCAATATGAAACTACCAAAAAAAGATAAATTACTAATGTAAAGGATAAATTTGTGATTACAAATGACAACTAAATTTTGCATATATACAACTATTAGTAGCTAATTTACAATATCTTATAACACAACTAAAACTTATTCATATTTCTTTGGTCATTAATTAGTTTCAAATGTGACCAAAATTTGTATATATATGACTATTAGTAGCTAATTTATAGTATCTTATAAAGCGACCAAAATTTTGGTCATATTTCTTTGGTCATTAATTTTTTTTTTAGTGATCGTGTAGTAGTATATTTTGTTGTGTATTTGGTCATTAGTTGTGACAGTTAATGACTATATCAATGACTAAATTTATGACTAAATATACTAATAGATGATAAAATTGAGACAACCAATTAATGATTAAGATAGATACGACTAAAATTTAGTCGCGTTATAAGATATTGTAAATTAGCCACTATTGGCTGTTTTTTTAGTAACTATTTAGCCATTTTGTACTAGTGTATTGGAAGCATGGTGTTAGCATTGTTGTCAACCAGGGAGATTTAACCAAATAGTTGGGCATTGATATCAAAAATTAGATGGCCCGTGCATGATATTCATGTTTTGGAAGTGTATAGGTGTTTGGAAAGGTCATTGGAGAAGGTTGGAAGCAAGTGGTTTTAGTTTTGGGTAGAGAATATTAAAAATTTCAAATTTTTATAGGACTATTATAGGCTTTGCCACAGTCACCCAAAAACACTTTTCCTAGGCTTCCTAACATATGTCTAAACATTTCCTATAGGTGGAAAATAGAAAATGACAGGTTTAACCCTTAGAATTTTCCCATGGTTTTGAAGTAAAGAGAATGTTGATCTAGTCCAAAGGTGTGAACATAATGATTGTGAAATATGGTTTTAATTGGCTCCAAAGAACACAAGGAATAATTTTGATTTGGTTCATTTTCTTGATTGTGTCATTTGTTCATCTGCTCATGGTTCAGTGATTCAACCTTGAAGAAAAGTAATAGAATGTATTAATCTCTTTAATTGTTGTTTGATCTAGTATAAAAAGTTGTGAAGGTATTGATGGATTAATTGTTTTCTAATGATTGTAGTGGTTTGAGTGGTTTTAAAGCGGTTTCTCTTGGGCTGTTGGCAACCTTTTCACCTCAATCACTATCTCGTCTTGTGGCATATGACCTCACTCACTCTCTCGTCATCTGGCGGTAAGGACTTCTCCCCTTCTCCTTTCATCGTCTGGGGCATTCTGTGAACCTGCGATTCCAGTTTGAGCACTAAACAAGTTAAATATGACTTGCATTAGATCAAAATAATTTTAGACAATGCACATTATGTAATTGTTGAGGTCTAGGATCAAAGTAAATTTGTGTTGTTCAAGACTGACATGGAGCTCCTTGTGATGGCTCTATTACAGAGTGCGTATAAAAAACATGAAGAATGTGTTGTATGATATGAAGCAGGAGGCAAGTGGATACATGTAGGAGAGAAAGATCAAGTAATTTAGTAGATGATAAGTTGAATGCATCACATGTGTAATGGATATTTGAGTTTGGTCATATAAATTAATAACATAGTACATTTGGAAAAATAATGCATACCTGTGTGCATATTTTCCTGCATTAGATTAGAGATCAAGTGACATAGTATGTTTTTGGATATGTCGACTGAAAAAATTCCCTAGAGTTGGTTATGTGTTGCTAATGTTATTGTGATATTGAAAAGGTTATTTGACTAAATGTCTTGCAGGGGCTTCTATGGTGTTTTACTTGTATTTTCGTTGTTCTATAACTAATTTGATCATATGTTGATGTTGAAGGTTTTCCATGAGAGTACTTATATGAGAAAGTTGTTGAGTATTGGTAAGGTTTGTTGTGTTGAAGAGAGATATCTTTCTATAGATTGTGTTGAGTAGAGAAGTATATTATAGAGAGCATTGAGTATCCTTGCTGGGGTGAGAACGAGTTTGATGTGAAAATGATTACTTATAAGAAGAGAGAGGTTGTATATAGAGATGTTTTATGTTTTGATGGGTTGAGAATATTAGTGGGTTTGGTATAAAAATTGTGAAATGAGACTCACAGTTGCGTTATGCAGAGGATAGGGGCCCTAGTTTGAAAATGAATGAAATGTGGTCCACAAGGTTTTGAAGTTTGAGTCCTTTAGTGGGAAAGTGGTGGCTTTCTTATTCAGGGAGTGTTGGCTTCCTTTGGGTTGTGGAATGAGAAATTGGAAGTGGTGGATTCCCTTTGGTGGTTGTTGGAGAAGCTATTGGAGGTTGGGGCCTCTAACAGGTTGGAGCTTGCATATAGTTATAAATGGTGACATCCATCAGGTAGTGGCCTATAACGGGTGGTTGCTTGCATTCAGGGCTTCCACAGTAGTGGTGGCCAGTGCATGGTGTAAAGAATAATTTTAAATAATAAGAAGACATAGTAGAAAAAGTATATGATGGTTTTTACCTTGGAAGGCTTTCCAACTTATATCTTGTATTCTCATGTATGATGTAGCTTAGATGTTTCTCTCATGGTTTATCTAAATTTATGTTTGTTTCTCGTATGATTTTTTGTGCATGATTTAACTGCTGCTAATATATTACAATGTTGGATAATCAATTAATGATTCAGTAAATTGTAAATAAAAGTAAAAAGTGTTTAAAGTGTTTCATCAAGTACAATAATGATTCACCCCCCTCTCAATATTGACAAGATCCTAGTATTTAGTATCATAGAAGGTATATTCAGGTGAAACTTGACTGCTGAAAGGAAGAATAGGTAAAGTTTTGAATTTTTTTTTATGGATCATCAGGAATGTCTTTACTCAATGCTACAAACTACTAATTATGGAAATAAAAGGTTAAATGTGAGTTGATATATTATGGATTTGATGCTTGGATGTTGGTATGTGAAGGATATGGAAAATATCACCTCACAACTAAAATGAAACAGTTGAATGCTCAATCAAAGTGTGTGATCTATAAAAATATTCACAATGTAGATATAGAGAAGATAATGGATCTTACATCTGCTAAATACATTTTGGATAGATTTCGTATAATGTATGGATGAAAAGAAAATAGAAACAATGTAGAGCATAAGACAATGTAAAATAAGCAAAGAAAGAAGGGATCTTAGAACATAGAGTCTCAACCCAATGAGATCCAAAAAGAGGAAGCGAGAATAATTGAAGATGTGAAGAGTGGCCACCTAAATGAAATGGAGGACCAATGTGCAAAGCTATAAACTAAATTTGTTTCTACGAGAAAGGAGCTAGAACATAAAGAAAATCAGTTGAAGAGGGAAAAGAGCACCAAGGTCTTAGAAAAGATACTTAGCAACCAAATACCTCCCTTGATCAAACATGGTCTTGGTTTTCAGAAATGAGATTCTAGTTCACAGGCTCATGCAGACAACAATTTAGAATCTAATAATCATGTAGTAGATAATGGAAACAATAAGAGCAACAAGAAAGGGAAGAAGAAAGAGATCCAACAACTAAGAACAGAACCTAGAGGAGCACCTATGGTTAGAAGATCATTTTATACAAGAAAGGATGTATGCGTATTTCAAGGGAGTCAAAACCCATTTCCTTTCATGAAAGAAAATATTAAATGCTACAAATGTCATAATTGTGTAAATGTTGCAACTATCTCTAGAGGTAAATTGTTTAGATCTAGCTAGTAGAGTATGCAACAACATGGGCATTAAGGACTAGCCAAGGAGAGTAACAATACTCATGTATAATAATGCATTTTAAGGTAATTTTTTCTCTTGTAACTAGTTTTTCCACAAGGCATTTGATTATAGATCTCATGCACGAAGTAGAGGCATGTTTTATGAAACGTATAGGTCAGCACAATTAACAGAGGGTTTGATCCCTTTGCCTCATACTCTGGTCATATGAGGTTCTACACTTGTGACAACCTTGGTCACATGGATATAGATTGCAAGTTATTCATTTCATCAATGAAAATCAGACAAAAGGAATATCTTACCATGAGTAGGCCTAGAAAAAAACAAGAGGAGAATGTGCATGCAAAGAAGTAACCTACAACAATATGGAAGAAGAAGGAGGAGAAACAAGTAAAGTGTGGTATTTATTTATGTAATTTCAATGATGATGACCAATGGTACAAATATAGTAGTTGTTCCCATAATATGTTAGGGGAGAATGTAGATTCCTCTTCCTCGAGAAGGCCAATGATGGCCATGTCATTCTTGCAGAAAATACACCTGCTAAGCTGTTGGGAAAAGGAAAGGGTGAACTTAGTGACAAGAATAGTAATGTAGTTAATGAGTTGTTATTTGAGGGATTTAAACTTAATATCCTAAGCATGATCTAGATGGTTTATTGAGTAAAGGAGGTGATTTTCAAATCCAAAGGTTGCAACATTCAAAAATAAGGGTCTAAGAGGTTGATAGTGAAAGGAATCAAGACTCTAGACAATGTGCATGTGTTGAAGTGAAGAGTGGGAAAAAAGAAGAAGATATTTAATAAAATATCTTCCTCTTGAGATTTCAAATAACAGAGTCAAATTTGTTCCCCAATGCACTCCACTATTCTCAAATATACTCACAAGAATATTGCAAAAATGTATGTGAGAGTTGCTTGCTCTCAGGGGGAGTGTATGCAAGAAACATGGAAATAGAAGAAGGAATTTGTACAAGTTGTAGCAAGAAAATATTGATATGATCAAGAGACTACTTGCATGATTAGGTCCATAGGATCAACCAAATTTTTGGAAGGTATATTAGCTCATAGGGAGTTGTGTATGTAACTAGGTTTTTAAGGGTTCTATGTATCTTGCATGTTTCTTTTATTATGCCTCTATTGTAGACATGTATATGTTGTAGTAGAAAGTGTGTTCAATTAACCATGCATGTTTATGTATGTATTTATCCATCATTCGAAGGTTGGTTGAGTATTCCTTGTCACGGAGAGAGTCATTTATCTCAAGCATGCATAAAAGAAATTCATGGTTCAACCATATCCATGTACTTGTGTACTATTACCATTTTCGCTGAATTACCCTTGGTTTGGTTATGCATAGGATTGATATATTTGTATCAGCCATGTACTTACATATGATTTGGTTCAAAAATGTATAGGAGGAAGAGACTTTCTGTTACCCATTCATTGTAGAAGTGAGTCATATTACATCCATGTTTGGTCCTTTTGGATTCATTGTTGTAGCTTTGTATTATGTTCAATAAGCCTTATACTATTGCATTGTTTATCATTGGTCATGGGTCTTTGTGAGTCCATGGCCCAATTTGTGGCCTCTTGCATATGGAAAGGAGGAAAAGGAAGAAACAAAAGTTTTCTACAAGATCCATGAAGAGCTATTTGTAGCCCCAATACGTTCTTAGGAGGGGCATGATTCAATAAGAAGAAATCCATGACATTGGCATAGTCATTGATGTCCATTAGTTGCAGAGTGAGAAAAAAATTTATTGGTTCTTAATGATTATCTTGCAACTTTTATGGCTGATCAAAGTTTATTAGAAAAAAATTAGTATAATTAAAGTTCAATTAGTGGTATCATGGTGTATTCAATGAGTCTTGGTCGCCCTTTTCCATTGATGTCAAACGGGGAGAGTGAGACAACCTTCAGTGGAGAGCGAAGATCGACCAGTGAGAGAATATTGGATATAAGTGAAGAAGACCATATTGGTATTTGTGGTTGTAGGTTGTTATAGATTCCAAATGGGGATATTGTTAGTAGTGTGGTGGTGGCATTGATGTCAGCCACAGAGATTCAGTTAGTTAGTTGGGAATTGATGTCAATAGTTAGATGGCCTATGCATGATATTGATGTTATGGAAGTATATAGGTGCTTAGAAAGGTCATTGAATAAGGTTGGAAGTAAGTGGTTTTAGTTATGGGTAGAGAAGTTTAAGTTTTTCCAAGTTTTATAGGGTTGTCAAAGGCTTGCCATATCCACCCAGTGGAACTACCTCACTACCATAGTATTTATCTTATGTGCCTGTAGCACTTTCCCCAGCTTCCTAACACATGTCGGTGGCACTTCCTGTAGGTGGCAAAAAGAAAAACCGCAAGATTAACCCATGGAATTTTCCCATTGTTTCAAAGGAAAGAGCATGTTGATCTAGTCCAAAGGTGTGAACATAATGATTGTGAATATGGTTTGAATTGGCTCTTCATATAGTCACACTTAGTCAATTGACTTGGTCATGGTTTGTTGATTAAACCTTTAGAAAAGGTAAGGGAATGCATTAATATGTTTAATTATTGTTTAATCTAGTCTAAAGTTGTGAAAGCATTGATGGATTGATTGTTGCATTAGTGTTTGTGTTGGTTTAATCGATTCTAATTTGAGCACTGAACAAGTTAAGTTTATGCCCTATGTTAGGTCAAAACAAGGATAGATAATGCACATTATGTAATTATTAAGGTCTAGGATCAAAGTAAAGTTGTGTATTGTTGAAGAATGATTTGGATCTATTCATGATGGCTCTGTTGCAAAGTGCATATGATAGGGATGAAGAATCCATTGTATGATTTGAAGAAGGAGGCAAGTGCATACCAGTAGGAGACAAAGATCAAGTAATTTAGCATATAATAGGTTGAATGCATCACTTGTGCAATGGATATTTGAGTTTGGTCGCATATATCAATGGAAGAGTATGTTTCGCAGAATAATGCATACCTATGTGCATAACTATCTATGTTGGATCAGAGATCGAGTGGCAGAGCATGTTGTTGGATGTGTTGAGTGACAAAATTCCCTGGAGTTTGTTATGTGCTACTATTGTTGTTGTTGTATTGCAAAGGTAGTTCGACTGAGTGCGTTGCAAGGGTTTCTATGGTTTTTTATTTGTATTTTAAATATTATATAACTTAGTTGATCATATGTTGATGTGGAAGGTTTGTCGTGAGAGTACTTGTATGAGAGAGTTGTTGAGTATTGCTAAGGTTTGTTGTGTTGAATAAAGAGATGTCTTTGTTGATTGTGTTGAGTAGAGAAGTTTATTATAGAGAGTGATGAGTATAATTTCTAGGGTGAGAATGAATTTGATGCTTAGTTGATTTCTTATGAGAATAGAGAGGTTGTATGCAAAGATATTTTATGTTTTGATGAGTTGAGAAGATTAGTGGGATCACTCTGAAAATTGTGAAACAAGACTCATGATTGTGTTTTGCAGAGAATAATGGGCCCTAGTTTGAAAATGTATGAAATGTGGTCCACAAGATTTTGAACGTTGGGGACTTTAGAGGGAATGTGGTGGCTTGTTGATTTAGGGAGTGGTGGTTTCGTTCAGGTTATGGACTGAGAAATTGGGAGTGGTAGCGTCCCTCCAGTGGAGGCTGGAGAAACTATTGGACGTTGGGGCCTGTAGCAGGTTGGGTCTTGCACTGATTTGGGTCTTGCATATAGTTGGAAGTAGTGGACTGAAGTGGGTGGTTTCTCATGTGCATTGCAAGTCGGGGCTTGTACATTGGTGGTGGCTACTACATAATGTAAAAAAAAATTTAAATAATAAGAAGATGAAGCAGACAAAGAAGATAATGGATTTTCTCTTGGAACGTTTTCCACCTTATATCCTGTGTTCTCATGTGTGATATTGTTTATATGCTACTCATGATTTATCTATATTTATGTTTGTTGCTCATATAATTTACTGTGCATGAATTCATTGACGCTAATATATTGTGATGCTAGCTAATCAATTAATGACTTAGTAAATTGTAAGGAAAAGTAAAAAGTGTTTAAAATGATCCATCAAAGACAATACGAATTAACTCCCCTCCCCTTATTAATATTTTCAAGATCCCAACTTGTCCAACATTTACAAAAAGACTAACAATTTGACAATTTCATAAAGGAATCTATTTATAACTATGCATGAATAAATCATTTTTTCAAAGACTTTTTTTTGGGTATCTCACTAGACTCTCGAGAGATTTATGTCCAAATATGTGGTATCATCATGTGAAAGTTGATAACGATGTATCATGAAGGATATCTTCTTTTTTCAGCACATTTCCAAAAAAAATCAAACATTTCTGATAACTATTTTTTAAATTAATATTTTATTATATAATTTTATTATTCAAAAAATACTATTTTATTTCAAAAATTAAATACTTTACCATTTAATATAGGAAGTATGTCATAAAACTGCTTCTACTTGGTTAAGAGCTCGTCTTCTTTGGACGTAAGGAAACAGGTTAACGGCCCAAGACCCAGAGGCATCTAGCAGGAGTGAAATCCTGCTCCCTTACGGACCACCAGCAACTTATTACAGGTGGCGTGGTTTTCCTTGATAACAGTGATGAGTCAAACCGACATTCGCGGATAGCAGCCAGAGATGGTTGTCCTCACTGTTGGTTTGACACCTAAGTTTGATAGATTTTGCCACCTTCGAAAAAAAAATATAAAAGGTATACAAATGTATCAATAATCTATTTGTTTTTAAATTTGAACATACAATGTCTCATGCACATATTTTGAACCATTAAACATAGTTAAGTTCCACATAAACACACACCACACATGTAAAAAAATCATTCCTATTTATACATCTTAATCTCTAATTGTCATATAGATAGATCAGAATTTTAAAATGTAATATTTTTATAATTTAATATAAAAGAATTAGAAAACGAGGATTTTAAAATTTAAGTTTCAATTATAATTAAATATATTAGGCTGATAACTAAAATAATTAATAATATAATTTAATATAAACAATTTATTTAAATATATATGATTCTAAATAAGGAAATTATAAATTTGATTTATAAATTATTCTAACTTCAAATTTGAATACTTGTTTAATATTGTAGGGTATTTAATGTAATGATTAAGTTTAATTAGATGCAGTGGTTAAGTTCGTTTTCTTTGTTAATGGTTTTTAATCACCATCATGATTTATTTATAAGAATTTTTTAAGTAATATTAATGTTTAAATTAGTTTTCATGTTAACGATTTTTAATCACCAACATTACTTATTTATAATATTTATTTAATATTTAGTAATATTAATGATTAAATTGGTTTTCATGTTTATGGTTTTTAATCACCATCATCACTTATTTATAAGATTTTTTTTAATATGATATATAAGATATTAATATTAAAAGTGTTATATGTTTAGTATATATCATATAAGTTTAAAAATATATAATAAATAGTGAAATTTAATATGAATAAACATATAAATAAATAAGTGTGGTGTAAAAATTAAAAAAATATTTTCCTAATGTTTTATATTAATAAATAGATAAATTTTTATAGTTAGAATATAGCTAACACAAAGTAATTACAAAATTATCACTATAGTCTTGGCATATGGCCTTTGGTGGTTGTGCCATGAGCACATTTGCATAATAAAAATATGTCTGGCATACACTAAGAGTGCTTTGTGAGATATTGGGTGGGTTGAAGACATTCCACACATAAAATACTAAGGGACCCATGACCAAGTCATGTCTTTCATGCCAAATTGAATGGAAACAACACACATGCATGAGAGGAAGGTCGAATGAGGTGAAAAAAATGGTAGAAGTTGTGCACACCCATCATACAAGTCGATATGTAAAGTGGAATGAAGATCATACTAACGAGTAGATGCATGCACGATTAAGGAAGGTTAGAATGATAGAAAAATGGATGCATGCATGATTAAGGACAGTTGGAATGATAGAAAAATGGATGCATGAGAGGCCAATTGGGCAATGCAAATGCACACATACATATGAGTGGAAAGGTCAATTCATTCCAAAGATGAAATGACACTAGCATTCATTTGAGATCAATGCTTAATTAGCACAACAAATAGATAGAATTTTTGATGTTGAAATGTTTGAAAACAAAATATGAAAGACATGATTTTTGTAGTAATGGAGCACCTCCATTATGTCATAGAACGGAAAACATAGATGGCAATGATGATTGATCAATGAAGAGGATGGTTGAAATCGCTACATGGTGGTCATCATAGGAGAGTTTGATAAAATCTTTGGTTATTAACTTTGAATGCTACTAGGTGATAGGTTTGAAGATGATTGTGATTGTACATGACCAAACCAACACTCTTTGCATTGCAGAATGATATTTTATAGTTGAAGAAGTTGGTGAAACCATTAGATGTTGTTTATACTTGCAAAAAAACTTTACACAATATTTTCTAAGGAAGGTGACTTGGTTGAATGAATTGGAAACTCCTATTAGTATCAGGATAAACACCTTAGAGTAGGAAGGAAAAAACCCACAATCACCACAAACTTTAGAGATGGTTGTATTCTGCCATGGATTCTCACTAGGCGTAGTAGAGGAGGGATGCACACAACACATTGAGGATGATGCATAAAATGAATAATAGTTGGTTGTGATAGAAAAGAGCAAGCCAAGGTGCTTATAGGGAGGATTAAGCCAATCATGTGTTTCTCCTACTCACAAAATTAGTATGTGAGGAATTGTCCAAGGAAAAGGTAGACGTCATAGTTGGTAGAATCAATGGAAGATTAAGAAACATCAAGCATGGTGGCCAAGACATTCAATGATACAACTCAATATCAGTAATGGGGGGATGGTGAGTATGAGAGAATGGGAACTCCAGTCCACTTAGGGACAAAAATTCTAACCCAATAATTTTCAGAGGAAATTTTGGGTAAAGTGAAGACACTATAAGAGTTTTTGCACAAGAAAGAAGATAAAAACCTTTGAAAAATAAGGGTGTGTCAGGGATTCACTTCATAAATGAAATAACTGGAGGATTAATGGTGGCTTCATTGGTGAACATCAATGAAACTCATATTTTTTGAATGACCAGACTACAAAATCACTTTACTATGAGACAAAATGGGTTTTTAATTAGTACAATTTAGTCAATTCTAGGGAGAATCCAAAGGAAGGGATAGTTTATTCAACCTCTAATTGGATAGAATATTGGTTTGGTATTCTAGATTTTGAGGGTGATTCCCTTAGACAATTAGGTGGTGATATTAGGACATCATTTCTTTAAAGCTCCAAAAAAATCACAGTAGCCTACAAATATTGGTTGGTGTTCTCTTGAGGAGCTAAGATTATTTGTATTACAATGGTAAGGAAGTAAAAACTTATATGGAAAATCATATTTCTTTCCATCACGCTAATTGAGGAGATTCATTTTGAGGAGATTATACATAATCATGGAAGACAACAACAAGGGAGGGTGCTGATCTCTACTCCTTTGAATACCGAGAAAAGAATATCATAGTTTGATGAGGGTGGATGCTTCAATAAAATCCACCATGTAGAGACTGTCGATTTGTAGGTTTAAAAACGCTCATTAGGAGGAAAATCTATTAGCTCCATTACATCACTTATGACTGATGAAAAATAGAAGCCATGAAGGAAGTAACCATATAGATATGAGTGATGTCAAGGATGACAAATCATCCTACAAGAGGAAAAAATACTAGACATGATGGGGAAGCAAGATGTGGAGACACTTTCTCAACTTGAGTATGAAGAGGATGTGAATAAAGTATGGCTAGAGGACAAGGATCTCACAACAACTATAAAATTTTGTAGGAAGAGGGACGGGCCTCCAAATTAGACATAAATTAAGGCCCATTTGACCATCCTTCAACACCTTAAACCTCTCTTTTTTCATTATATGACATATTTTTAACTTCAAAATTTTTCATTAGGAATGTTTATGTATAATTGCATATTTGTGTTTAATATTATTTATTTTTGAAGAATATTGTGAGAATATTAGGCAGATTATGAAGATTTGGAGGAGGAGATAATATAGGGACTTTATCACTACTACATGAGGATAAATATTGGATAATAAATCTAAAGAATATTATGAAATTATTGCACAAATTTTGGAGCTCCATGATTGAGAAAACTAGGAATGTGTTCCCTGTTATTTAATGCAAATTCCTAGTGTTATGAACTAGATCCACTATTTGAGGGATTTTGGAGGGGAAAGCTTCCTCCTTTCAGGAGAATGTTATAGCTCCAAATCTCACTCTTATGGTTTGTGATGCTGCACTCATGGCCTAGGGCAACCCCTCCTTCCAGACCTGGTCCTAAAATTTAAAAAACAGTGTTTTATCCCTTATACGCGACATTGCCCTGAGTTAAACGCGTGTACACGCGGGTCTGTGTATACCAAACCCGCGTGTATGTATTAAAACACTTAAAAAAATAAACAATTCCTTATTTTCGGGCGGAGATCGCGGGTTTTACCTACTGATCACCTGTTAGTGCCCGTGGCCCAACTGTTCCCAACCAACTCCTAACTAAAAAACTACTTTGGAGATGGTATAAAAAGACATCAAAGGGAAGGCCTAAGGGGGAGAGAGAAAAGAGAGCAAGATTATTATGCTGAGATTTTTCCCTTAGACTAGGTCTGAAGTCCTTGGTGCTTTTTGCACTTCCCCCACTTTGCATAGGAAACCCTTGTTTCCATGTGTATTGGTGATCATTCATCCTTTATATCACCATTGAGTAAGACTTGGAAGGAGCTCTTGTTGGAGGTTTGAGGCTGGAACGAATCCGGGAGGAAGCTTTGCTTGGAGCTTGCTGAAGGTGTTTTAGGTGAAATCTTTCCGTTATATGTACTTTACTTGCCTTTATATAAAGAAACACGTCTTGGTTCCCGAAACAATCTTTCTTTATGCTTATGAGATTCTTGTCTTGAATTCTTATGCAAGTAGTTACTTAAAGATTTTTATAACTAACTTTATAGCATGAAGATGGTTTATGTATAAGTATTTGTCCATGTACTACTGTGTTCTTTGATTTGTTTGTTTTACAGGTCAAAGGAGAAGAAGGGAACTCCAAGAAGGGTTTGGACCCTAAAGGCCTTCTCGAACGTAGGACCTTAGGTACGTACCCTCAACATTAGAATTTTCTTACAGTAAAGATAATGGCTGTGTGTGTGTTTCTTTGAATAAGCAATTTTCAGTCTGGTAGAGTCTTAACCCAAAGGACCCTAGGGGTACTTTCCCCTCAACCAGAATTGGCGACTCCGCTGGGGAACAACACTCTTGTTGTTCCTAGTTTGGGTAGTCTTCAAGCCAATCAAGGCTCAGCCCCTCTGTTTGCTGGCTCTGACTGTCTGATCTGTTCTTGAACTCTAAGCTTTTCCAGTTTTTTCAGTATGTATTTTTATTTTTCTTGAATATCTTCAGATACGCTGTTTTTCTAGATTACAGAAGCGCATATACGCAAGTTGAAATAAGTGAACCCGCGTATACGCAGGTTTCCTCAGTTACAGTCGCATGTACATGCATTCTGCACATCACTGCAGGCGCGTATATTATATAATTTTCAAGATTTATAAATTTTCTTTTTGTTGAATGTTTGTCTGGTGGTTTGGGTCAGTTTGAAGCAGTCATTTTCCAGTAATAGTCCTTTGTTTAACAGGGGGCATCTTGTTCTGAACTCTCTCTAGTTATAAGGAGTATTAGTCTTGTTTTCGTTGATTGCAAGCGTCATTGTTCTTTGACACACAAGAGTTCTGGTTAAGAATCTTGACTGCTCTGTTTTGGAAGAGTAGGAAGATTGGATTCAATATTTGTGTTCATTTTGTTTTGATGACCCTTTTGTTTTCTTAACGAAACCATTTTTGTTACCATTTGCTCCTTCGTTTCGGGAAAGTTGTTTGTTACCATTTTCTTGAAACTTGTCTTTTGATCTTTTGGACTTTCATTGCTGCTTTTGATTGTCAAGAGCGATTTCAAACACATTTATTTTTGTTGGGTTTTCATCATTTGAAAGGTGTCAATTCACAAAAGTGTTTGGTTGCCTATTCATCAATCATTGGTGTCAGTATTTTTGAGAGCATTCTTTGAAAAATACTTTTTGGCTTGATTGAAAGAAAATCTTTTGAAAGTTTTGAGTTTCGCTTTCTTAAACTTGCTTTTCATTTGATTTCCTTTTTTGCGAAGTGAAAGTGCTTTGTGTTTATCTTAGAACTTGTTTTTATTGTTTGGACGAAATGATTGGTAACACATCATCTTCTATCTAAGCATTTTAGTGGCAAGACAAATTTGATAAGGCAGCAACTTTCCTTCTTTGTTTTTAGAGTAGTCTTTAAATCTTGCATCCACATATAGTTCTTGCATTAGGATAGATTTGCATCTATTTTTAGACATATATAGTTTTGTTAGTTTTTGTGAGTGTGGAGTCTGAAAAGAAAAGGAAAATTTGTTTATATTAGAAGTACCTCTGAACCTCATAGAAATTGCTCTTCATCAAAAACAAAACGTGCATGTGCATGTAGCTAAGTTTTATTAATTTCTTTTGCGTCCATAAAAACACCACAAGTTTCATCTCCATTACCTTGAGACTTAAAGAACAGCCTAATAAAATCAAGCGCTAATTAAAATCCATTAGAACTTTTTGTTTTAGTCAGTTACACCAACAAGTTTAGGATTTTAGGGCCTTGGATTAGGCGAGTGGAGAGTTAACTCTCCAAGGCCACATAAAACGTCAAACATAAGAGTCTGAATAACGAGAGTAAATCCAATAGTGTTAGGAAGACCAGGAAAGCTCCGGATCTGGGAGTTAAGCACGAGGGTCTGTGAAGACAAGGAAGAGAGATACCCCCTCTCCTACTTGTCCAAACTTACCTCACGACTGTTCCGCCTGGCTTCTGCGACGAGTTGGTACCCATAGTTGCCTCTCCTAGGGATCTACACAGGTGGCTGCGGAGGGGAATCCCGTGGCACCTGAGGTTGACGTTGTATCACTCTCGACAGTACTACTGGAGGGCACCCTTGCGAAGCTTGGGGGCTTGCACCGGCGCAGGCTGTTGTTAGGAGGTCAGCGTAACTTCCTCTGATACCTTCGCTGATAG
Source organism: Pinus tabuliformis (assembly GCA_031772625.1). Lineage (NCBI taxonomy): Eukaryota > Viridiplantae > Streptophyta > Pinopsida > Pinales > Pinaceae > Pinus > Pinus tabuliformis. The sequence continues at coordinate 483,422,308 of CM062805.1, read as the reverse complement.
GACTGGGCCCTCATCATCCCAGACTATCTTCGGAAGGCCCCTTATTTTCACTTTCTCGTATTTTGGTGTCTGGTCCTAATCACCCAGAGCAGAAATACGTGGAAGTTGTTTGATTGGATGTATCTTTAGGGACTTTATAGTGTGTGCTCTGTGCTCCTAGTTGGCCTAGCTTTTAATTTTTTGAGTCTTTAGTTAGATCATAACAAAAAATTCAAAGTGGCTGATCGATCTCCAAGACGGTCTCGAAGACTTCGTGGTCTCTCGCCACCAACTTTAGAGCCTTCTCCTAGAAGGCGCAGAGGCAATACTACCGGTGGGTTTCGTCCCACGCCAGTTGACGCATCGGGGATTGATCCTCCTCTCGGGGACATTAGCGGCCAAGCAAGGTCTGGCACTTCTGAACAAGAGAGAGACACTCCAGTCCTTTCTCAAGTTCGCTTTCAAACGGAGAATAACGTAGAGGTAGAAGAATTTTCAGAGTCATTAGTGGCACCAAATTCTCCACTACCATCTAGTCATCCAGACGTATTGCAATACGTTGGGACTCCGTCACATAGACCATCAAGTCCAAGTTACGCTACGCGCTTACCATTCATGACCACTACTGGAAGCATGGCTTCTACGAGTGCTACGACTATGCAAACCCCTACATCGGTGCAAGGGGGAGGAACCATTTCCATCCCCTTCACTTCCTTGTTCGGATCTTTTGCTAACACATCTTTAGTTGGGTCTACCTCCATTCCGTCCACGAGTGTAAATGCCCAAACCAATGCTTTTGGTACTGGACTCTTCCCTTTTGGCACCCAATCACAGGGTATTCCATCGGTTCCGTTTAGTGCCGCTACGTCCATGATGGGCGGATCGGCTTCATTCCAGGGTTTTCCTTTCGGAAGTGGTCATATACCACATTCCAACCCGACGGTAGGATCCATGCCTTTTTCTTCTATAGGACAAAGCAGCAATCCTTTCCAAGGTTGGAATAACCCTAGGGTTAGTAGCGCAGGAACTGGGAATTCGTTTAACGGCCAACAAGGGAATAGGCCGTACTCCACGGTTAGCATGTTTCAAAGTATTCCTCCCCTTGCTTCGGCTTGGAATCCATATTAGGGGTTATCAACTCCCTACAATCCTTTTGGAGGAAACTTTGCCGGTTATGGAGGTTATACGACAGGAGTTGGTCAAACTCCGAATTTTGCTGGACCACAAGGCTTGCCTTTTGGTTCAGCCGGTTCTACTGGTCACTTCGGGCAGTCTGGTGCCTCCCAAATTCCAGGACAATCTTTTCAGAGCTTTGGGAGTTCTGCCCAGTCTAGGTGGAATCCCCTAGGTCCTCCTAGGCTTCCGTTTCTGGCAACGTTAAACTTGCCAGATCTCACTAAGTTAACAAATGACCCAATCAGGTATAATCCGGCCTGGCCTCCGGTCCCAACCAAACTCCCTTCAGACATTCCAAAATTCAAAGGGAGGAGTGGTGAAGACCCAGGCGACCATGTAACCACATTCCATTTGTGGTGCTCATCCAACTCCCTCATCGATGATTCGATTAGGTTGAGACTCTTTCAGCGCACCTTGACTGGTAATGCGGCCAAGTGGTATATAGAGTTGCCAGGGGGCAGCTTCACATCCTTCGCCGACTTAGCCAATATTTTCTTAAATCACTTCCAGTTGCCTGTCCGCTATGATGCCGGAACTGAACTTCTGGCCACCTTTCGTCAGGATAAGGCAACCCACATTTCTGATCATATTCAGGAATGGAGACAGAGAAAGAGGCTCATTAAAGCCGAAATTCCTCTAGAGTACCGTCTCGAGTGGTTTTTGAAGTCTTTACAACCCGAGATCTCCAAGGATGTCTCCATGTCTGGGGTCTATTCTGAGGAGCAAGCCATTTTTAGGGCCCAGTAATTAGAATTGATCTACTCTCAGTCTGGGATCCTACAAAAGTACTTGCCAGATGCTCTTGGATCTAAGGTTGATTTAGCTAAGCCGAAGCCAGGTCCGCATGCAGATGGTATCGTTGGGTCAGTAGACACAACTACAGTGAACTTGTTGAATCAATTGCAACAGTTATCTTTGCAAACTGCTTCTAACAACCAAGTCACATCGTCTAATCCCCCCGCTTCCCAAACTTCTTCAATAAATGCTGTCCATTCTGATAATCCCAAAGGAAATCAAAATTCCAATGGAAAAAAGAAAGGACAAGGTAACAAAAAGAACCAGGATGGGAAGCCTGATACAAATAAATCCGGCAACAACGCTGGTGGTGGTAAAGGTGAGTCGAGAAAGAAAGTTAAGTTTCCTTGCAAATTATGCAATGGAGACCATCTAACTCATCTCTGCCCTAGGATTGAAGACGCTCAGCGCTTGTTAGGACAGCAAGGGACTTCTAGTTCGCAAGCTGTGTTAACTAACCTGTTTCCCCAAGGGCAGCAACTTCTCGCTGGCGCGAGTTCAAACCCTGGTACCTCCGTAGGGGGCAACCAGGAAGGGTACAAGTCGTCAAATGTTTTCATGATGGGTGCTCACGCTAATGTGATCACACGGTCACGCGATTATGGTGAAGGTGAAAATTCCAAGGGTAAATCAGTTCCCGAAACTAACAACCCGCTTCATATTAAGCGACCTTCTATCGAGACTGTACCTCGAGTACCGAAAGGTCCCGCAAAACGCGTGACTATCAACCCTAATATTAGGGCAGCCCAGAATTACTCCATTGTTGGGGATCTGGCCCAGAGTCCATGTGCTATGTCCGTGTTAGAGGTTCTCCAGTCATGTCCTGCTCAACAAAGCGCCTTGCTATCGGCAATGGAGGCAGTAGATCCAAGTAATTCCTTAGCTCTCACTTTTGATATGAGTAATGTCAAAAAGAGACTTCCTCATCACATGGCTTTCCAGATAAAGTCTACCTACCAGAAAACGAATATTTTTCAGACGGTTGTAGATGAGGGAGCTTCCACGTGTGTCATGTCTATGTCATTCTGGAAGGCCATTGGATCACCGTCGGTTGTTCCTTCATCCACCCTATTGACAGCATTTGATGGTCATTCTCATAGGCCATACAGGATTATCCCGGCTTTTCCTGTATGTGTTGGAGGAAAGGTCGTTAATATTGAAGTAGAGGTCATAGACGCTAACCTAGACTATAATCTCCTATTAGGAAGGAACTGGGTATACGAGATGGATGCCATGGTTTCGACTCTGTTTCGTGTCATTTGCTTTCCTCATGAGGGGAAAATCGTTAAGGTTGACCAATTGGACTATTGTCCAGTTGATCCTCAAGCAAACTCTGACTCTACTATTCCTTTAGTGGGTAACCCCCATCCGCCTATTGAGAGTCTAGGAGTCGGGATGTACTCTTCATTGATGGGTACGTTTAATTTTCCCCCTCCTACAGCTGGTATAGATACAATTTCATCCTCCAGGGATCCTTTACAGAGAGATTTTGTTCAAACTCCTTATTTTTCGAATCCTGGAACCTTAGCTTCATCTGTGACCACATCAGGTGACGACAAGGTGGGTGAAATAGAATCTCTTATATCTGTAGCAGAAACTAGATATGAATCTATCGATAACTCTACAGATAACCATTCTACTTCTTCCTCTGGGAAAGAAATAGATGGTGATGTGGCTCATTTTCGGACCCTTGATTCCACCTCTGTATTGGATTGCTCTGATATTGTTTTTCCATCGGATGAAGCGGTATTCGAAGCAATGATGGCCGTAGATCGACCTTTGGAAGATTTACATCGTCGGTTACACTTTCATTTCCCTGTGCATGAAGTCAAATCTCGGTCCTCCAGTTCGACTAGTGATGTTTGTACGGTCCCTTTGGCTCCAACACATTCATTTTCCGAAGAGAGTATATTGATTGGTTTGATCATTGTACCTATAAACATCCCTAGGAGTCAGTTGGCGGAGCCCCCTGATGAGCTCTACCTAAAGAAGTACTTTGCTTAGTTTTACCAGGCAATGGCTTCTTTGTACTTTATGTATATATTTATACATATATCGTCGAGCGTTTTCTGATATCAGTGCTTTTTGGTCTGCTGTGGCAGGTGCTGATGGATGATTTGGTCTATTTTGGGTTCGCCGATGGTGCTAGTCGACACACTCAGAATCTTGCTTCCGCAGCTTGGGTACTTTATTATCCAACTGGTCAATTGATGGTATCGAGAGGCGTGTGTATCGGTCCTGCTTCAAACAATATGGCCGAGTATACAGCTGTTATCAATTTATTATCCGAGGCAATCTCTTATGGGATCGACTCGTTGGTAGTATATCTTGATTCTCAATTGATAGTCTCTCAATTAAATAACATTTATCGGGTTAGAGATCCATTATTATATCGCCAATATTTAAGGGTGAGGTTGTTGCAAAGATCATTCATTTACATTAATTATTTGCACATTCCAAGATCTCAAAATTGGTTAGCTGATTCTATCGCTAATCAAGCATTAGACTGGCATATCAATCATTCATCATCATAAAATCATGCATCAAAAAGTCAAACTGTATATATATATATATATATATATATATATATATATATATATATATATATATATATATATATATATATATATATATATATCATAAAGCGCCTCGAGTGTACATATGTGTGTCCAAAAATATACAAAATTGGGACTCAAATGCCCATAATCATGTCAGGCATATCTAATGCCTCGGCTCAGGATGAGCGTCTAAGTATGTCACTATAGCATTGGCCACGCGCCGAAAGACGCGAACCCAGTCACGTGGCATGCCAACCACATGACGCTGCATATCCGGAGGAAGGTCCTCTATCTCGGCCATCGGTACTCGGCAGCTCAGTCTCACCAAGTGTCGTTGGACGTTGTTTAGGGTCCGTTCCGTATCGGCAGCCGCCTCTTCGGCTCCTCGGCCACGCCGTCCATGCCGCGGGAATCCATCTGGTCGTACAGGCCCAATGTCTGGAACATGATCATCATATTAGTCATTTGAATCTCATCAAAAAAAAATATTTTTCAAAATTCATCATTATATTTGAAAAATCCAAAAAATCATAAAATAATAAAAAATTCTCACCAATCTCGCCCCATGCTGCATCCGGTGGTAACACTAGATCAGGATCTCCTCGGAAATCCAGCCCACCATAGGGGTAGTCATCCACGGCGATGATTTGCTGCTCCCACTAGGTAAAGAAGTCATCGTCAAATGCATTCCTTGGGACTTCCCCACCCCCCAGACGTTTCATCAAGTCAGCCCACCGGCCCATGCGTGGATCACGTGGGCTACTGATGGCAACTGCTACCCTGGGGCGGAGTGCGGGAACCTTCTCGAAGAAGAAAGTGCACAAGATGGTTCCGAACCCAAAATTCTTGGTATGTCCCCTCCTGATAGAAGTGAGTTATTCCTTCATGTTGGCCAGAAGAGGAGTACACCAGTCAAACACAGTAGTGAGAGAGTCCACTGCCACGCTCATGGTTACCCGTGACGCCTGATGTAGTGAGGATGATCCGTTCACTCATGCTATGGTGAACAAGATTATCCTGAGTGACAAACTCGCCACATGTGGGATAGAGATCTGGCTCCCGACCTTTCGATGACCCGGGCAGTAAATTTGTACATAGTCATCTACACTGAGGCTATTCCGTGTCCTGCCTCGGGAATGTACTACCTCTCCCCTTCGGGAAAGGCCCGTGATAAAATATATGTCTTCCACTTCTATCCTGAGTGGCATCTGATCAATCACAAATGCTTCCTCATCGACATCCCAATAATCAATGAGCCTCTCCAGCAGACGCGTGTTCGCTTTCATATTTGGTAATTTGAAGAATTTTAGCAACCCGCATCCCCGTAGGGCATCTAATGCTTCATCATTGCCCATGACTTCATTATCCATGGCTGAATGCTCTCTTTCACGCCATGTGATAGTCATTCTGGAAGAAAAAATCATTTTCATCCGTTAGTTTTGTTTATAAAATTAGTTCGCAGCGCACACGTGGGTTCCTATATACACAGTCGCGTGTAGGGCCGTCGTATATGCGAGTTCAATATTGCCAACCCGTGTGTACGCCGCAAAGGAATTTTTTGCAAAAATCCAACGGTAAAACATCAACTAAAATTCCTAAAAACTATCACAATTAATTGCAAGACAAGTTTAAGGCTTACCTGGAAGTTTTCGGCAAGTTTGAACGGTTGAATTGGTCACAGGGAAGTTTGCTCCTTTTGCTCCACAATTTTTGCTCTCCAAGTCAAATGGTGAAAATGGTGAGTCCAAAATGCCTTTTATAAGTTTTGAAAATGCAATTTTTTTTCAAAATTTTATTTTGTTTGGCCTCATGTGACTTTTAACTTGGGAGCTTGGAATGCCGAGTTTGGTTTGTTTTTCAGGACATTTTGGACATTTTTCGACAGTTCGAGACGGTTCCATGACCGCTGACCCATCATGGCAGGTATCGTGTTTTCACTGGCATATAGGTTAGGGACACCATTTTTCCGTTGCATTATGCATACTAGCCTCCATGTGACCGATACATCTGCCGTAGGGTCCACCCCATCGTGTTATGGTTCGTAAGCCATTTTCACTCGCCGATTCTTTAAATCATGACACGATGGTAGAGCCATCCCTTTACATGGGCATCGTAGTTAGCACCTCACTGACATTTGTTGCCCATGCTGCTTCATTTTGAGTAGGCTAAGGAGTCCTCTGTAGTCCCGCCATGACTTATGCGTTGAAGACTCATTCCTCTTTGCTTCTTCGCTTCGTTCTGGCCTTATACCCTAGAGGCTCCTATGTGTGTCAAGTTGTACTTCTGCATTGCATGTTGACCATTTGCACCTTTTGGCCTAGAGCCGGCTTCACTTGGACTCGTGTTTAAGCCAACTTTTGACCATGACGTCTGCGAAATCAACCTTGCATACCTTTGACTTCTGCAGCTTGACATACCCTGATCCGTGGAAGGAACATACCTCTGAGTGTCACCGACCAGTTTTCACCTCCCTGCATTGAGCATAGGAATGTTCCTTTCCCAGGAACTAGATCATCTATTTCACTGACACTCGTTCTTTCCACTGTACCATAACATTCTTTTATTCTTTTTCTGGCTTAACAGAAAAAGACAAAAAAATTAAATATTCCAAAAAAGAGCGGGAACAGGGACATTATTTCCATTTATTGTTGGCAACTAGAGTCAGTCGTGTCGCCCTTGAACAAAGCACTCAAAACAAAGTCTCCTCCGCATGGGTGGGATTTAGTTTGACTTAGGTACGCCATAACCTTGTTATTGAGTCAGTTCTTGTTGGGTCGCTATAATACTAGTGATTACCCCATTACTATTGTAGTTATACCCTTTATTTATATTGTTGTGCCCCTATTACCCCCATATTGTTATTTCTGTGCCCCTTAGAATCCCTCTATTGTTATTTTTGTGGCTTTATATTATTATTGTTAGGTCGGCTGGATTATATTGTGACTCCTTAGACTCCTATATATAGAAAGGAGGTTTTGTCATTTGTATCATCCAAGAATTGTTCATTTATGTAATGTAAAGGAGGTTGCCCCCTCAAAAATGCTGAATTCTAAGGTGTGGATCTCTCTTTTCTATCTTTTTGTGAGCTGGTTTCATAACATTTGGTATCAGAGCTTTGGATTCTAGGGTTTCGCTGCTCCAAACAGGTCATCGTGGCATTTTCGCTATAACTTTTTTTCTGTGACGTTTCAGAAGTCGCAAAAAAAACCCATTTGAGAAGAAGTGGCGCTGAACCTTGGGTCCGAATTTCAGAGCTTTTCGCGCGATATTTTCGGAGATATGATCTGAGGAAGTTGGCCTTTTTGCAAACTCCTGAATTACATTCAAAACAGGTGACCTGGGGAAAATCGTCATAACTCTCTCTCTGAGGATCGGATTGAAATTTTGTAAAAAGGTACAGAAAGAGGACGGACTGTTGTTTCTTGTATGTGTGTTTCAGATTCAAAGGTTGAAACAGTGACTCGTGGCACGTCGTACAAGTTCGCTCTACTGAACTAGTCTGAAAGCAAGTCACTGTGGGAGATTTCACATAACTCTTCCTTGGAGAATCCAATTTGTCTCAGACTTGTGGCATTGGAAAGAGGACACAGAAGGCTACTACAGGTAGCAATTTCAGAATTGGATGATTCGAAATTACAGAGATACATCAGATTCAATATCAGGCTTCTATAAAGTGAAAAAAGGTGTGTAGTTTTTTTTAATTTTTTGTGTAAGCTTGGTTTAACGGAATTCAAAGGGCATAGTAAAGCATTATTATCGGTAACTGATGCCCCGAGGAAAGAAAATGCAAACACCTAGTAAGGAACCTGAAATCTCTAGCATGACTCATGAAGAAGAGGAAGAAATGCTACATGATATATCAAAATTACAAGAACAAGTGCAACAAATGTCACGCTCACAAAAGCTAACATAAGTTAAGATAAGTGGCGTGGAATCTAAGATAAATGGCGTGGAATCTAAGATAAAGGGCATGGAAGCTAAGATGGATGATTCGAAGACAGATTTGAAGACAGACATGGAAGAATTGAAGAAGTTGCTACAAGAAAGTGTCACTAATGGTGAAAAGGTAGTAAAGGAAACTCATGATGAGAACAAAAGAAATGTTAATCATGATTCCATAGACACTAATGTTGGATCGAAGACTCACCATGTTCCAAAAATCGATATGAGGAAGTTTGATGGCAAGGATCCCGCCACATGGATATTACAGATGGAGCAATTCTTCGATCTCAATAATGTGCAAAACACACAAAAGGTACGTATGGCAACTTTATATTTGGAACCAAATCAGTTTGTATGGTATCAATGGCTTTGTTCTCGTAAACAATTTATCACTTGGGCAATTTTTACGGAAGAATTGATAGCACATTATGAGGATACAAAAAGCAACACTTTTTTTAGCCAATTGATAAGTCTCAAACAAAAGGGTTCAATAATGGAGCACATTGAGGAGTTCCAAAAATTGAACATAAGGGTAAAAGATATTCCAGAGGAGCATAGGATTGATGTGTTCATAGGGTCTTTAAAGGATAATATCCAACATGATGTGCGCCTTTGGGAACCTGATTCATTAGAGAAGGCATTCAGGTTAGCAAGAAAAATGGAAAGCAAAATTATGGCAACTAGGAAGCATACCATTCACAACTATAAAGACGGAAGTGTTGTTTCCCATAGTCTTCCACAACCTACAAGGTTGACACCACAACAATTGGAAGAAAAAAGAGCAAAAGGGCTTTGTTACAATTGTGATAGCAAATACACAAAAGGTCATAAGTGTGCTGAGAAGAAATTATTCTACATAGATTGTGAAGAGGAAGAAGAAAAGGAGCAAGAAAGGTCAAAAGAAGAGGATATATTCCAGGAACAAAGCCTAGATGAAGAACAAATAAATCCGACCATATCTTGTAATGCATTGGCGGGAATTACCACTCCTCAAACCATCAAGATAGAAGGACAAATCAAGAAGAAAAAGGTAATAGTGTTGATTGATTCAGGAAGCACCCACAATTTTATTCATTGTAGGGTAGCAAAAGAATTGAATTGCTTCCTATATCCAGCACCAGAGTGTCAAGTGATGATTGCAAATGGAGGAACAATAAATTGTTCTGGAAAGTGCCATAATATCAAGCTATCCATGGGAGAATATGTATTGACTAGCCCAATGCTTTCCATTCCAATGGGAGGTGCTGATGTTGTACTAGGAGTCCAATGGCTACAATCCTTGGGTACAATAGCTTTTAATTTTCAAGAACTTTTCATGAAATTTTCTGTGGAAGGAAAGGAAGTTGAATTAAGGGGTATTGCAGGGAAACCAGGAAAGATAATCAGCTCTAATGGCATGACAAAGCTTCTAAAAAAGGAGCAAAGAGGTGTAATTGCACAATTATGTTCGCTAGATGTTTCCACATTGGAATCATCTATTTCTCCAGATCTCCAAAAAGTCCTGGACAATCATTCCAAGGTATTTGAGACTCCCAAAGGTCTCCCACCTATGCGTGATCATGATCATGCTATTCATCTGATTCCAGGAAGTGTTCCTCCAAACATCAGGCCGTACAGATATCCATATGTCCAAAAAAGTGAAATTGAACGTATGGTTGCAGAAATGCTAGAGGCTGGTATAATTCAACCGAGTCAAAGTTCTTTCTCAGCTCCAGTAGTATTGGTGCACAAGAAGGATGGATCATGGCGCATGTGTCCAGATTATAGGGAGCTCAACAAGCTCACTATTAAAGATAAGTTCCCCATTCCTGTCATTGATGAATTACTGGATGAATTGCATGGATCAATTTACTTCACCAAGTTGGATCTTCGTTCAGGATATCATCAAATCAGAATGAAGATTGAAGACATTCCGAAAACGGCATTTAGAACTCATGAGGGTCATTATGAATTTTTGGTCATGCCTTTTGGCCTTACCAATGCACCTTCAACATTTCAAGGTTTGATGAATTCAATTTTCAAACCATTCCTTAGAAAATTTGTGTTAGTATTTTTTGATGATATACTAATCTACAGCAAGTCTTGGAAGGATCATGTTGAACATGTTGACAAGGTGCTACAACTATTGGAGGAGAAACAATTATATGCAAAAAGATCCAAATGTTTCTTTGGAGTCCAGAGGTGGAATATTTGGGTCATATTGTATCTCATGAAGGAGTTAAGGTAGACCCTAGCAAAATTAAAGCCATTAAGGAATGGAAAATCCCCACATCCATAAAGCATCTGCGAGGATTTCTTGGGTTGACAGGGTATTATCGCAAGTTTGTTAAGAATTATGGGAGAATAGCAGCACCTCTAACAACATTATTGAAGAAAGATTCATTTTCATGGACTCCGGAAGCAACAAAGGCCTTTAAACATCTTAAAGAGGCAATGTGCCAAGCACCGGTCTTAGCTACACCGGACTTCACAAAAACCTTTATTGTGGAATGTGATGCTTCAGGAAATGGAATTGGTGCTGTTTTAATGCAAGATGAAAGACCCATTGCTTTTGAAAGTCGTCCAATCAAGGGAAAGTTTTTAAGCAAAGCTATTTATGAGAAGGAAATGTTGGCAATACTCCATGCACTTAAGAAATGGCGACCCTACCTAATGGGAAGACACTTCAAGGTAAAAACGGATCATGATAGCCTTAAATACTTTTTAGAACAAAGATTATCCTCTGAAGAGCAACAAAAGTGGGTCACAAAGATGTTGGGTTATGACTTTGAAATCATCTACAAAAAAGGGAAGCAAAATGTGGTGGCAGATGCACTCTCAAGAAAGGATGAGGATGTGGAAGCATTGTTGTGTGCCATTTCTATTATCCAACCAGATTGGATAAACGAAGCAAAGGAGGAATGGAAGAATGACGAAGAAGTGTGGGCACTTATTCGAAAGCTACAACAAGATTCCAGTACTTCTGATACATTTAGCTGGCAAAATGATTCGTTATGGTACAAAGATCGCTTATACCTCTGTAAGAATTCCCAGCTAAAACAAAAGATTCTTATGGAATTGCACACTTCTCCCTTAGGAGGGCACTCAGGATTTTTAAAAACTTACCACAGGGTTAAGAAGGAATTTTTTTGGGATGGCCTTAAATCAGATATTCAAAAGTTTGTGGCGGAATGTTTGGTTTGCCAACAAAATAAAGTTGAAACAATTAAGACACCGGGTCTATTACAACCTTTATCCATTCCAAGCCAACGTTGGGAGGAGGTTTCAATGGATTTTATCACAGGTTTACCCAAGTCTGAGGGAAAGAGTGTCATCATGGTGGTAGTTGACAGACTTACCAAGTATGCACACTTTTGTGCATTATCACATCCATTTAAAGCCAGTACAGTTTCTACTGCATTTATGGAAACAGTTCAAAAGCTACATGGAAACCCAAAGATTATTGTAAGTGACAGAGATCCCATTTTCACTGGAAATTTTTGGACAGAATTATTTTCTTGTCTTGGTACTCAGTTAGCTCATAGCTCATCTTATCATCCTCAATCTGATGGGAAAACTGAGATAGTAAACAAATGTTTGGAAGGATATCTTCGTTGCTTTGTATCTGATAAACAGACACAATGGGTCAAATGGTTGCCTCTGGCTGAATGGTGGTATAACACTTCCTTCCATACAGCAACAAAAATGACCCCATTTATGGCACTTTATGGGTATCAACCACCATCAATCACATCATATTTAAGAGAAAATTCTAAGGTTCAGGCAGTGGAACATCACATCGAACATCAACAACAAGTCCTCCAACTCTTAAAGGATAACCTCGTGTTGGCACAAAATAGAATGAAACAACAGGCAGATCAACATCGCAGTGAAAGAAGTTTTGATGTAGGTGATTGGGTATTCCTACGGCTACAACCATATAAGCAAATGTCCCTAAAGCAAGCTAAGAAGGATAATAAATTATCACCAAAGTATTATGGTCCGTACAAGGTGTTGGAAAAGATTGGTACTATGGCATACAAATTGGAGCTTCCTGCAGCTTCTCGATTGCACCCAGTTTTCCATGTTTCATGTTTAAAGAAGGTTATAGGCGACAAGCTCCCAGTTCAAACAATATTGCCAGAACTTGACGAGGAAGGAAAAATTATATTGGAACCGGAAGCAGTCACAGAAACAAGAACTCGACAGCTACGAAATCGATCAATTTCAGAGTATCTTATCAAGTGGAAGAACTTATCCGCTGAAGATTCCACATGGGAGGATGAGAATTTTATGCAGAAGTATCCAGAACTGCTCAAGCGTTGAGGACAACACTTTTTTGAAGGAGAGGGGCATGTTGGGTCCCTATAATACTAGTGATTACCCCATTACTATTGTAGTTATACCCCTTATTTATATTGTTGTGCCCATATTACCCCCATATTGTTATTTCTGTGCCCCTTAGAATCCCTCTATTGTTATTTTTGTGGCTTTATATTATTATTGTTAGGTCGGCTGGATTATATTGTGACTCCTTAGACTCCTATATATAGAAAGGAGGTTTTTTCATTTGTATCATCCAAGAATTGTTTATTTATGTAATGTAAAGGAGGTTGCCCCCTCGAAAAGGCTGAATTCTAAGGTGTGGATCTCTCTTTTCTATCTTTTTGTGAGCTGGTTTCATAACAGTTCTCCCCCGATTGGTTATCTCTTCCAATCATATGGAGGGTTCGTTCGTTCCTCCTGCATGGCGAACTTATACAGAGTCATTATATGCTGCCACATAGTCACATTGAGTCGTGCTTTTGTTAGCCTGAGTCAACCTCTCTACGGTGTCTCTTGACTCATTTTTCAGTTTGCCATCCCTGGTTGTCAGTATCATGTCTATCATCACATCAGTTATGTTGGTCCTTTACTCGTGCCGGTTTAAGGTCCCCATTGAATTCTTGCTGGAGGGTCTTGTCCTTATCGACAACGACACCTTGCTCTGAGGACAGGCCTAGAGCCGCACCCTGGCCCTATTTTCATTATTGATAGGTCACCTTGTGCTCAGCATCGATCAGTATCATGGGTCTTTGACTGAGTGGTTTCCCTTGTGTTCAACGTCAGCATACATTATCACACATTGGGACTCGTGCAGTACCTTGGTTTCCATTTGACCCTATTGGTGGATACCTCACCTTTGTGTCAACTTTCATTATTGGTTGGTTCAGAGGGTTTCTACCGTGCGCTAGCCACATCTTGTGTACGCCGGAAACGTACTTCGGTTGGTTTACTACATCTTTTTCGTCTGATTCCTTCCACATTATTGGCCTACGGGTTACACTCGCGCTAGATTGATGGAGGATGCCTTAATGCCTTCCTTCTGGCAGATCTTTCCCTATCGACTCCGACTCATTGCTCTGGGGCAAAGATCTAGAGTCCATTTGGCAGTACCTTGGGGTTTGCAATCATTAGTGGCAGATCCTTCGCTATCGACAGTGGGAAACCATCATTGTCTCCTGATCGATAGATTCTTACAGGTGTTCGACTTCAGCTCATCTATTCACACTTGTTAGATTGTACTGGGTACCTTGACGCTCATTATCATTATCGGTGAGTAGTCTCGCGTTTGTTAACGGTATACATCAATGACCGGTAATCAAACGATTTCTCACATGGTCGACTTCAGATCATTTATTCCCATGGTGTAGAAATGTACCATAGCGGTCGGTGAAGACCTTAGGTTGTATCAGCATTCATTGGTTCACTTGACAGTTGCTCCTGTTGCTTCTAGTTGATACCACTCCACCTTATATGTTGCAGTCAGTCATGGTGACTTTCTATATGTTGGCACCTGAGTTTGCAGTGTAGTACCATCCTATTCCATCATGTTCAGTTGGTACCTTTTGGGATCAGCCTTTCATATCAGTGATCCGTTGCATCTTTCAGCATCATTGACAGTCTTATATGTGATATTCAGACATGTACTTGCTCATTATGATCAGATGATCCATTATGTATCTTCCAGTCATTTATGCTTGTATACTTAGTGGATCTGCTTATACTTGATATGCGGACATGCTTTACTTTTTCTGAGCATGGGTATGCCCGCCTCAGACAGTGTTTCTTTCTGATCTCCTTTTGGTGGCTTGGCAGGCTAAATTCTGGTGAAGTCCTCCTCGGTTTCTCGACAGACTTCCTTTCCATGTACTTACATAATATATTTCGGCCATCATGTTCCCCTTCTGACCTCATATATTAGGGGGCATCTGTTATAGCTCCAAATCTAACTCTTATGGTTTGTGATGCTGCACTCATGGCCTAGGGAAACCCCTCCTTCCAGACCTGGTCCTAAAATTTAAAAAACAGTGTTTTATCCCTTATACGCGACATTTCCCTGAGTTAAACGCGTGTACACGCGGGTCTGTGTATACCCAACCCGCGTGTATGTATTAAAACACTTAAAAAAATAAATAATTCCTTATTTTCGGGCGGAGATCGCGGGTTTTACCTGCTGATCACCTGTTAGTGCCCGTGGCCCAACTGTTCCCAACCAACTCCTAACTAAAAAACTACTTTGGAGATGGTATAAAAAGACATCAAAGGGAAGGCCTAAGGGGGAGAGAGAAAAGAGAGCAAGATTATTATACTGAGATTTTTCCCTTAGACCAGGTCTGAAGTCCTTGGTGCTTTCTGCACTTCCCCCACTTTGCATAGGAAACCCTTGTTTCCATGTGTATTGGTGATCATTCATCCTTTATATCACCATTGAGTAAGACTTGGAAGGAGCTCTTGTTGGAGGCTTGAGGCTGGAACGAATCCGGGAGGAAGCTTTGCTTGGAGCCTGCTGAAGGTGTTTCAGGTGAAATCTTTCCGTTATATGTACTTTAATTGCCTTTATATAAAGAAACACGTCTTGGTTCCCGAAACAATCTTTCTTTATGCTTATGAGATTCTTGTCTTGAATTCTTATGCAAGTTGTTACTTAAAGATTTTTATAACTAACTTTATAGCATGAAGATGGTTTATGTATAAGTATTTGTCCATGTACTGCTGTGTTCTTTGATTTGTTTGTTTTACAAGTCAAAGGAGAAGAAGGGAAATACAAGAAGGGTTTGGACCCTAAAGGCCTTCTCGAATGTAGGACCTTAGGTATGTACCCTCAACATTAGAATTTTCTTACAGTAAAGATAATGGCTGTGTGTGTGTTTCTTTGAAGAAGCAATTTTCAGTCTGGTAGAGTCTTAACCCAAAGGACCCTAGGGGTACTTTCCCCTCAACCAGAGAATGCTTCCTCACAATTCTGTATAAGTACCAATTCGAATATGCCTCTAGGGAAGGTATTTTATTAGTCTTCTTGTGGAGAAAACTTGTACTTTTGCAACTCCACTTTCATTTTTGCCAGGGATGTACTTGGATGGATTCAAATAATACAGTTTGGTGACATTTTCAGCTTCTAAAGCTTGTTCTCCTTCATAGAACTATGAGTATACCTAGGCTTGTCCATCCTAGGAGCCTCATATCCCTTTCGTATAATTTAGTTTTCTTCTTTTCACTTCTTATTCACATGCATCTCTTACTCTTGTTTTTTCTATTTCTGCATTTAGTATTAATGATTTTTTGTTGTAGGATTGGGTTAAATGGTTGAACTGAGTTCTTCTGTAGGATATTTACAGAGTCAAAAGCATACTTTCATCCTTGGAACAATTTTTGAATGTCATAGTTATCATTGCGATACTTGGATTAGTTTACTTATTCACAAATCTAAAAATTTTGGAAGTCCCTTGTAGTAAATATTGGTAATTTTTTGCTATTTTTTAGAATGTGTTAATGAGCTTCATTTGAGTTGATTCCACTTGTATTAGGTCATAAAAACATTCAAGTTAACAAAAAAATTTATCCGATTTCATTTTCACTTACTTAGGATAGGAATTTGATAGGTTAGCTAGCTCACAAGTTCTCAAATTTCTAGATTTTAGACTAGTAATTTTCTGCTATTTTCTAGCACGTGTGAACAAGGGTATTTTGGAGTGATTCCACTTAAAATGGAGACCTAAGACATCCTACACAATAAAAAAAATAGTCCCATCCCATTTTCATTTGATTTACTTGGCCATTTGGTGATTTATCTCCTCCTATACAAATTTTGTCTCCTCCTATAACAAATACGTCCCTTCCTGTAGAAAACCTGTAACACCACTTTCCTTCATCAGTTTTGATCCCCACTGCAACTATGTCTTAGTCTACATGAATAATGACCTCCAACTATGATTTTATGATCATGGGAAGCTCGTAATACACTCCAACCCTTCCTTTTATTCACTGCAAAAATAGTGTAGACTTAGTTTCTTTATCACAAATATGATGCAAGTAGGCTACTGATTTACAAGCAAGTGTGAACTAGGTAGATGGTACACACAATTATGATTGGTAGCTTGATGAATTATGCAAGATAAAGTAAATTTATTTAGGCTAGTATATTAATCTTTGTCCTTTAATGAATTGATTAGTTAGCATTTACAAGTTGAGCTAGTAGCATTTCAATTTCTTGCAAATAGAGTAACAATTCCATTTTTTCTTTGATTTCATGACATTCAGTCCATCACATTAGATCAAAAAAATAATGAAACATTATATGTTGCACATATAGTGTTGATACCTTTTAACTTGTATGAACCCTGGGTTGATAATTAAAGTTGGTAGCCTTTGGAGTTGTAGCATTCTTGTTGCAATATTGAGGCTCATCACTTTTTGGCATCATTGCCAGGTAGGTGTCAAAGTATGCATTTTTTTCTTCCCTAGTTGATTCATTTCTTTTACTTTCTGCAAAAAATACAAAAACTAAATTAGGCATATTTCATTTAAATAAAAGAAAATTGCATGGAATTAGCATTCTCATTCTATTATATATATATATATATATATATATATATATACTTCATCACGTGGTGCAGTAAGAGCCACATCACCATCCAATTTTGTAGGTAGTAGAAGAGGAGGTGACAAAGAAGGTAGAAGAAATGGATGGAGATGATGATAATGTAGAAGATCCTCTTGGATTTCTCATTCAAGCTACTGATGTCAGTGTGCATATGAAGAACATCCCTCCATCTTTCCTTCCAAACCTCCATGGTATGAGGTCAGAGGATCCAAAAAACTCTCTTTGAATTTGAAATTGTTTGTATATATTATGAACCTTACTTATTAAACTCTCAAAATTTGAGATTGTTTCCGGCAACATTGAAGGATAGATATCTTAAATGGTTCATGAGTTTAGGGACTAATTTAATAAGACCATGGAATGATACGCAAAATTTATTTCTAGAAAAATATAAAGATCATGATCTTAAATAATAAATATTTAGAATGAATCAAAAAGAAGATGAGAGTCTTGACGATCTAATAAAGAGGTTCATGTATAAAGTTAAGAGGGAAAACCTACATCATTTAGGATCTGACACACTAAAAACCCTCTTACTTAGAACAATTAGGGATGAGTGAATTGATTTCCTTGATCTCATGAGTAGAGGTGATGTATACCAACTATCATTGGTATACCAATTAATGGGTTGAGTGGAACAAATATTGCATAAACTCTTGGACACATGCATAGTTGAGAAAGGTTGAAATGATAAGAAAATGGATGTATGACAGCTCAGTTGGGAAAGCTAAATGCATGGGAACATATGAGTGGAAATTCCAATTCTTTCCATGGAATAATGTGACCCATCACAAAGGTGGTCACAAATATATTCCATATAGAATGGATTGATGGGAGGTAGTGAGTCATATTAAAACACATCACATTTGGTGGGTGTAAAGAATGAAAGGTGCACATGGTCTACAGTGAGACAAGGAACAACTAATTATAACACAAAGCGTGCATGAGATAAGAAATTCAAGTGAGTCCAAGGGCATGGATGAGCCCAAGACATTTCATAAAGTTAGTGTGTAGTTGAATAACATCAAGGTAAAATTGGAAAAAAAATTGAGGATTGGCTGTTATCAATTAAAAAATACCTAATCCTATTTTTTTGGCTGCATGGAAGCTACAATTAAGAGTTTGATTGTGTAGTGGACACAACATGGACGGAAATTGAGGATTTATGCACAAAATTTAGGGACAGGTGCAACTGAGTGGTGGTCAAGGTTGGCACAATTGGGAGAAGGGAACAAGCCAATAAATTCTAAGAGTGTCTAAGGGAGATATATATTTTTATTCATTTGGTTGGGAGTTTACAAAGGTGAAGGGATGTGATATAGGTTAGAGAGTTGGGTGATTCCATTCAAGTCAGGCTATGACCAACTAGGGAAATGTTTTTCGTTTTTACAACACCCTCCAAAATTTTGGCCTACGTCCAATTTTAGATCCTGATTTTTCTTTGCATACTGTTGTCACATGTCTTGTATATGTGGTTTTGGCTTGTTTCAAGGGATGATATTTCAGTTAATGAGTCACTCTTACCATGTAAACATTTATCACACTCATTTCCAAGGTTTTAAGCACTATTGCACAAGTTTCATTACCGTCATCACAAAGTGTATCTTTGGTGTCACACTTGGGGTAAGTCGTCACAATGTTGTCACATTGAGGAAAGTATGTTGTTCATGTGTTCTAGGTGATCTATGTTGTGTCCTCAAGTATTCAAATTGTGTGTGTGATCATACTTAAGTCTTATCAGTATTCACTTTGGTTTCACTGATCCCACACTTAGTCATATCTGAAGAACTTCTCGACTGAGGAGCTTGGCATCACCCAGTCCTCCTGAACTATGTTTTACGCAATACTAGTCCTCAAGCCTCATCCTTTCCTCTTGGAATTGTGCAATGTGTAGTCCTTTCCTCCCAGTATTGCACACTTCACAGTCACAACGCTTAGTCCTAACCCTTGAGATGCATAACTATGCAATCCTTGCCTTAACCAGTATCTTCTACACAACGTGTAGCCTTAAGCATCAAGCCTCAGCCTTGAGCCCTTGAACTATGTAACTGCACAAACCCTCAACCTCTATCCCTCTGGAACTACACACTGGGAAACCTCAAGCCTCAAGCCCTCTGCTTAACCTCTTCACCCCATCAACTGCACATATGACAATCCCTAGCATTCCTGAATTATGCACTACATAGTCTAAATCATTATCCTTGACCCTGACTTGCTGATTTGTTCAATTGCATAATCCTTGATCTTGATTCTCATCCTTTCACCCAGTTGCAACTCAGTTAATGGATTTTTATGGATCATGCTATACTAGGGGATTTATCAGACTGATGTTGTCTTATCAAGAGTGCATTTCAGTTGTAGTATTCTATCATGTTATGATAGGATGATGATGAAGGGATGAAGAAGGAGAACTTGATAGAGTACACCCTCGAAGTTGCAAGAACAAGTTGATCAACTGAGAGAAGAAAAAGGGATATTAGTTGCGACAGTAGTTGGAGATCAAGTTTACATTGAATACTCTTATCTTCAATCCACAAGGAGGAAGAGGAAGACCATGTCCATCTTTCAAGAAGACACAAAGAAAGTAGTAGCAAAGATTGGCTTGATACTACAATATCATCACACAATCCATGTTATCAGTGTCATGTCATGTAATATCAGGAGTCATCATATGCCACATTATTTTGTGGAATAAGTAAATTCTATATTGGAAAATGGAATGTAAAGTGGAAGTCTAAGAGTCATCCATGTAATGTGAAAAGTCATGTAGGAATTCAAAAGGTCACAAAGAAGTCAAATAGTGATGAGGGTAATCCAAGAGTCTCAAGGAAGGTGAATGATCACTCTTTTGTTATATATACACCCTCATTGTTCAGGTAAGGGACTTTTCACCTTGGCTCCTCCTATGTTGTAGGGAAAAGTATCCGACTCGGATGACCCTAACCCACTCTAAGGGTGACAGTTCCTTAGCAACAACTGTAAAACAAACTACTGAAGGTTTACTTCTTTATGAAAGCAAAAGAGGATGGAGAAAGCACTAACCGTTGCCTTGCGCTTAATGTCGAATCCAAACTCTCCTCTTTGGCCGCTTGCTCCTAGCTCTTTGTTGTTCTGCTCACCCAGCTGCAATGAGATCCTGCACAATAACAAAGAAGGAAACTACAAGAGGCATGCAATCATAACTGGTTCATGGATTAGTGTAAACCAAACATGCAATCATCACAATACATAATTGAAACAAGAACACATAGAAGAACCTCAATAGCTTTTATTAATGAAGAAATAAAGGTTCTGAGAGGATTACAACCATTGCAGGCTCCAACCCAGAAACACCTCCCAGCAGAAAGAATTGCTCTTCTTCACCTCTCTCAAACAATCACCCAATAACTCAAGAATGAAACCAACAGCATATCATTACTTTGCACAAAATTCCAGCCTCCTGAGCTCATAGGAGAGAGCTCAATATATAGATGAATTGAGAAAGGATGAGTCAGCTTGCAACTGATGTGTAGCTGCCTTGTGTCCTCTCTCTCTTCAGTTAATCTTTAGTTGATCTTCAGTTCTTGAGTCCACTTGGTGAACCTTGCTTCCACTTGGAGAAACAAAGCCTCTTACTCATCACAAGGCGAAATACCTGATCCAAGTGTCATTTTTGGAAGATTCCAAAGCAATGACTCACTGTGCCACATGTCCAAACTCGCCCAACGCAGGTGGGCTTTGTTCTGCCTGCTTTGCAACGCAGGTACACCATGGAGCAGTTGTGTTTCAGCGCAGGAGCACCTGCTTTGATTTCAGGATTGCTTGTTTTTGAGTGTTTTTAGGTGGAGAACTGATCTGAGAGCTGTTGGTTTGCTGACCTTGTTCCTCTAGGGGTAGGAACATCATGTTTAGGGAACTTTGGATCCCTTGGATTATTGACAATTCATGCTTGTTGCTGTAAGGCACAAAATTGTCTATAACAGATGCCCCCTAAAGTATGAGGTCGTTTATCGGGTGAAATGCTTTATTGAGAGGATCCGAAGTTCATTCAATCTGCTGAGAAGTGTCCTGTAATAAGATACAATACAATACATTATTTTTCATACATTTTTCATGATCTAGCTGAGGCGGGCATTCCCATGCTCAGCTTTATAAATACATTTTGGTACATAGAACAGACGATCGTCTGATGCTAGACTGATAATTCTCTGCCGAATTTATCATCCTTTGAAAAGGATGATCATCTGTTGCAATGATGTACATATCAAATGTCTTTATATCCTGAATATATATCGCAGCCCGGATGGATGAAACTAGATCCGGGGTCTTCAGTCTCTTCCAATCTTCACTCGATGTACAAGTCGATCCATGTGAGAATTTCTTGAAGTCGAACATGGAAAGACATCGCTTGATTACCGGTCAATGATGTAAATCGTTAACAAGCGCGAGAGGAATCACCGATAAGGATGATGACCCTCAAGGTATGGCAATACAATCTACATGGTGGGAATAAAGGACTTGGCGTCGACCACCATGCAAAATCTTCTGGTCGAAGGTCATTGATGTATACCTGTCGCCGGAAGTGAGAAACTTGCCATTGAGGCATGCAAGCTTCAAAGTACTGAGGGGGGTGTTCCTAGATCAACTCCTTGGATAATGAGCTGATGTCGACAAGGAGCGATCCGTAAAAGGAGGGCCTTAATGAATCCCACATCAGTGACACGGAACGGAGCTAGTGATTATGATGAGGTGAAAACAAACTATGATGTATGATTCAGGGTGGCGGTCATGAAGTGGATGAAGGATAATGTATGGCAGTGGGTGGAACACGGTTGACTCTTTACAGAACCACATCTCTTGAACATATAACGACACTGATGTGATGGATTGGTAGCATTACCCCAATTGTGGACGGTGTGGCGAGGACCATGGTTCTGCGACCGGTGAATGAAACAACCCAACCCGATGCGGTACGGAGGACAAAGTGTCATGTTCAAGAGCGACTTGCTACCATTAATACTGTGAGGTTCTCCCAATTTTTCCCCAGTCATTGCTGACCAGTACCTCTTTACTTTTGTCAAGCTTGAGGAGGATAACATATGCTTGTTCTATAACCTGCCCTTCGGGCAAGCCCATCGCTATGTTTTAACGAGCCTAGCGATAGGGAAACTCGTTCTCGTCTAAAGACAAGTTTGTCGCTATTTAATCATTTTAACGAGTCTAACGACAAGGAAAACTCGGTCCTTTTCATTTTTAGAGAGTCTGAAAAGGTACGAAAAGTTAACTCCAAAATTCCTTTTTCGTCATCTAATCCCTTAAGTCCGAAAAAGTTTAAAACAATACAGAAGGGATGAATTTTCGGTTGCTTTAACGAGCTGAACAAACAAGCGCTCGATCTTTTTGTGCAATAATCCCTCAGGTCCAAAAAGATTAAAATCTAGAGGAGGGATAGCTTTCCGGTCGCTTTAACGAGCTGGAAGGCCAAAACTCGGCAAACTTTTCATATTTTACGAGTCAGTGAAAAGAGCTCAAAGAAGACTCGTCTTTTGAGGAACGAGTGATGAACATGGATAGCAGCAGATTCCAGGTACAGGTTGGAATTCTCCAATCACGGCAGTGTCACAAGGATGGCTAAGTGAAATCACTCTTCGCAGCTGTTCCTCAAAATGGGTAAACAAACATATGGAGGTGAACGATTGGCCAAATGAACAGATGGAGGTGATGGCATATAAACACGACCAAGGGCTTTTAATATGGCTTTCAAAGGTTACATTTCTCGAGGTTGTTTACCGGTTCATTTTTCTGGATGAGCTTGAACTGCTAGGGAAAGATTGCTCACAATTTACGTTTATTTTTTAACGAGCATGAACTTCTACACAAAAACTGCTCGATGATTGCTTTTATTTTTTAACGAGCATGAACATTGCTAAAACTGCTCGAATTATACCAGTCTTAATACAAGGAATGCTTTAGGTGAGGTAATCTTATTTAAGGAGCGATACCTCACTAATTACTCCAAATTGGCAGGTTTTAACTTTTGCCCTTCATCCTTTCTTTATGCAAGCTAGAAACGGCTAATCCTACGAGTTTAACGGGTTAGACCTACAGGTTTAAAGGGAGGACCTAAAAATTTAAAAAATAAATAGTCGTCCCGTGCTTGCACTCCAAAAGGTTTGCATGCTCCCAGGTATAAAGTATAATTTCGAGATTCTGCCATCTCTTACTTATTATCCGAAAAATGGTTTTGTTTGCTGCCGCAAACTAAACTCTCTTTTCGGCGATGTCTATCATTAGGTTGCTAAGGATGGTGACTACTTGTTGCAGCAATTTCATCTCTTTCTTTGAAGACTGCCCTTACTTATCCTTCAAAACAGCTTGTTTTAATGGGTGAGGCTTGACATTCAAAGATGGTGGCTTCTTGCTGCCACAAATAGACCCCCTCCTTAGGAGAGCCCACTTCTTTAGACAAAGGGAGCGATTGCTTCGCTCACATAACTTTGACAAAAGAATTTTATCCTAGAACAACCCTCTCTTCCTCTGCCGGACGGGGTACGGACTAGTCCATCCTTCTGCGGAAATCAACTTTATACCTAAGGTTTTCTATGCCCGAGGCAGGCCAGGGTGCATGCCCCCTGGGTCCCAGTTCTTTCTTTCCGAATTACTCGCATTCATCGGGAAGTAGAACTGGGGGCGGTGGCATTCCTTGAGCGAATAAACCGTTAAGGGATGGTATTTGACTATTTGCAATGCGTGATCCTGGAAATGAAAGTTGGTCTACTAGCTGGACCATTCTTCCTTCGTGCGGAAAACACATGACTCTAAAGAGTGAGGACACTATTGCCTCCATGCAATATATATAGTCTCGTCCAAGGAGTAAGTTATATGCCAAGGGTCCCTGGACGACCATGATGTTCATGCGAACTGTTTTCCCTTTCAATGTAACCGGAACATTGGGGAGAATCCCTAACGGGTGACTGGTTCCTTTATCAAAACCTGATAGATTTCTCATCTCAGGTAAAAGCGCCGGGCAACCCAGTGCTTTCCAAGCAACAGAGGAAAGGATACTCACAGATGCCCCTTCATCAATGATAGTTCCAGCCATCACCATTCTGTAGATTTGGACTATGATTCTGAATGGGATACTGGCTGGTAACCGGGGTCTGCCTAGTTGATTCCAATCAAAGGATACAACTAGGTTGCTTGGTGGTGGGACCGAATATACGGCCGGATACGACCCTGACGATGTTCCTTCCTGCGATAAAGGAATGGGCGCATTGCCCTGATGCTCATCAGAGTCTGTGTTGATGAAAAGAATATGGACGGTGTCATCCTTATCCTCTTCAGTGAGGGTGTCATTTGAAGATGGGTCTTCAATGACGGAGTCATTGGACGATGAAACCTCTGAAGGAAGAACCGGGTCAACTGCCGTTTCGACCTTTAGACTTTCGTCTGGTCTGGATTCAGTAGGTTCATTCTCAATGACCGACACTTCAGCTGACCACTTGGGCGGGTCAGCTGGATTTTCAACTATTGAGGGATTAGGCGTGAGTTTTTGGTATCCAGGAGGAAGTCATAACGGCGAAACCAGACGATCTTCCAAAACTCTCTTTGCCTCATCTAAGAATGGACATCTGTGGATGGCATGCTCGCCTTCACACAATATACAGGGTGATCTTGGTCTCCCTCTTCGTCCTTCACTCTCGCTAGTTGACGGACTGCAATCAACATGACTGCCAGAGGTTGATGCTACCGGATTGTGCAATCTTGGGGACCAGTCCCTTAGTATCCGGGGAATACAAGGACAATCACGATGGAAGTGGGCCCCTTCGCAAATGACACACGGCGATTTAGGCTCGGTCGGTGCAGTGTGTGGGTTTTTGTCAGCTGTCTTTTGCTTGCCCCCAGTCGCCTTCGCCATAGGCTCCTTCTGCTTCTTTTCTCTCTTCTTCCTTTCCTTCTTCTCCTTGGGAGGCTCACTTTTGCCAGCTCTACCTTGCGAAGATGAAGGATCAGAGGAAGTATTGTAAGAAGTGGAAGGCTGGTGGGTAGTCCTAGACTGGTCTGACTGTTGATTCGACTGCTCAGGATTAGTGGCGATCTGGACTACATTAGTTGAAAAGAGCCATACAGGTAGGCCAATTGTCAATCCTGGAAGTGACAATGTTGCCATATGAGGCGCACCAACATCTCCCCAAGAGGAGAAGGGATTTGGACTTCCGCCAAGGTTGCCTCCTTGGTTGGTGGGCTCCATACTTTTCAACTGAAAGATCAACGTGGGAATAACAGGTGATTTTGTTCCGCTTAAAATAAATTTTATTAACGACGCTTTTAGACACAAACTTGCTTTTTCATATTTTAAGAGTCGAGAAAAAGCTAAAGATGACTCTACTCGCCTTCGATGTTTTAACGAGCCCGAAGTGACAAATGATCGGATGGACTTTTTCAGTTATAGAGTTTGAAAAAGGCCAAAAGAAACTGCTCTGGAGTTCTAGGCAGAGGGTGTGCCAAACTTTTTGCGAAACCACAGAATACGTTTTATGGTACGGGTGGTCGATCTTCGTGAATGCTGTGTTCACTGCATCGCGATCAGTAGGGTGGCCGACACGGCTTCCTATGGATAAAGGATAATTGCCTATAGGGGTCTCCCAATATATACTCGATGGTACGTGGGAGCACAAGTCCGTATTAGTGCCACCGACTCTTAGGAGGAATCACCCACCTTCGTAGAGATCGACAGTCACTATGTTTAACGACGCCGGAACACGTCTCTACCTAGACCTCTAGATGTTTGCGTTATGTTACAAAGCGTTGTTATGTAAATTGGATTTATTTTAATGTTGATCTTGCTTATCAGTTTGCCTTTAAGGATCACTACGAGATGTATATAACAAATTCCTGAATGCAGTCTAAGATGAGAAGCAAACTTTTCAATCTTTCAACTTTGAAAACCTTAACTACTGAGGGAAAAGAAAGGCAAATCTTTTCACACAGATCATAGAGCACACACTAAAATGCAAATTTCTCTAAATCGTCAAGCACACAGTCAAATGCAAAATGCACAATGCATGTATTTTCTTTTCCCTTTCTTAATGTGGATGGATACAAAAAGAAAGTGGTTATATAACTTTGATTTCGATTTAAAGCGAAAGTAAACAAGCTTGTCCAAAATCAAAAGACACCTTAAGATTCACTTGCTTAATCACTGGAAATACATGAAATCAAACCATATGAACGAAAGTAAAATGACTAACCAGCTATGGACAACAAGCAAGCTAACTCTTTAGACCAGCAAAAACGCCTAACACAGGTTCAGATCTAAGAGGCCAAAAGCATGACTAGTTTACTTTTCGTTATGGGAAATTGTAAATGAGTAAGAAATACAAAGAACAAGTACAATTTTGTTATATAACAGAGGCGGAATGATGGCAAGTAATATTGGTTTCAAAACAGGCACAAGACTGACACCTAGCAGTAAAACTAAGTGAAAACAGGCAAGAGAAAAGAGGAAACCCCAAATGCACTAAGCAAATTTGGGTCAACACAGGCTCTGCACAGTCAAAATGGCTATCAATGCAGGTAGCCAGTTCGGGACCTGCGTTGCAAAGCAGGTAGCCTGTGTACTACCTGCTTTGGAAAACGAGAGTTGCGTTTTCACAGTTTCCGGGTCATAATTTTCTCAAAAATGCACGGTTTTTGCTCAAATCAGAAGCATTCAGTCAAGCATACTCAAAGGGATGATTTAGAAGGTACAAAGCTATCACTGAGAGCTTACAAGGATCTTTGTAGATCAGCTCTTCAAATCATGAATCTGCTCAGAAAATGAGCAAGAGTAGCAGCCCCTCTACTTCGCTTTTGGTATAGTCAAAAGCTTTTCGATTTGGTACTCTTTTGTTCAGGAAATGAATAGCAAAATACTACAAACACAATCAAACGGATACGATCCCCAGCGGAGTCACCAATTTGTTGTAGGGAAAAGTATCCGACTCGGATGACCCTAACCCACTCTAAGGGTGACAGTTCCTTAGCAACAACTGTAAAACAAACTACTGAAGGTTTACTTCTTTATGAAAGCAAAAGAGGATGGAGAAAGCACTAACCGTTGCCTTGCGCTTAATGTTGAATCCAAACTCTCCTCTTTGGCCGCTTGCTCCTAGCTCTTTGTTGTTCTGCTCACCCAGCTGCAATGAGATCCTGCACAATAACAAAGAAGGAAACTACAAGAGGCATGCAATCATAACTGGTTCATGGATTAGTGTAAACCAAACATGCAATCATCACAATACATAATTGAAACAAGAGCACATAGAAGAACCTCAATAGCTTTTATTAATGAAGAAATAAAGGTTCTGAGAGGATTACAACCATTGCAGGCTCCAACCCAGCAACACCTCCCAGCAGAAAGAATTGCTCTTCTTCACCTCTCTCAAACAATCACCCAATAACTCAAGAATGAAACCAACAGCATATCATTACTTTGCACAAAATTCCAGCCTCCTGAGCTCATAGGAGAGAGCTCAATATATAGATGAATTGAGAAAGGATGAGTCAGCTTGCAACTGATGTGTAGCTGCCTTGTGTCCTCTCTCTCTTCAGTTAATCTTTAGTTGATCTTCAGTTCTTGAGTCCACTTGGTGAACCTTGCTTCCACTTGGAGAAACAAAGCCTCTGACTCATCACAAGGCGAAATACCTGATCCAAGTGTCATTTTTGGAAGATTCCAAAGCAATGACTCACTGTGCCACATGTCCAAACTCGCCCAACGCAGGTGGGCTTTGTTCTGCCTGCTTTGCAACGCAGGTACACCATGGAGCAGTTGTGTTTCAGCGCAGAAGCCTAGTGGAGCACCTGCTTTGATTTCAGGATTGCTTGTTTTTTAGTGTTTTTAGGTGGAGAACTGATCTGAGAGCTGTTGGTTTGCTGACCTTGTTCCTCTAGGGGTAGGAACATCATGTTTAGGGAACTTTGGATCCCTTGGATTATTGACAATTCATGCTTGTTGCTGTAAGGCACAAAATTGTCTATAACATCCTACTAGGCATCAGAGAGGAAGATGATTCTTTTGGAGGAGAAAGTGGTTGCTCTAATGCTCCATTATTGAGGCTAGTGGTGTTCACTATCTTGATGTACCTTGGAACTTTTACCTAATTTAGAAGTTCATTAAGCCAACACACTTTCATGCATATTTCGTAATTGTTGTAAGACTATTCTTTTATTTTTTGTGATGTATGTTGTTTTCATCTTTACTAAGGAAATCGAACTATTTAGGTGGCTTGGGTACTTATTGTAGAAATTATGGTGTAGATTTGCAACTTATCATGAAATTTTAATCAAAATAACAAGGCACAAACCTACTCTACTGCTCTGCGGAATTCAATTCAAAATTTAGAACATTAATCACAAACATGAAATGAGAAATAACACACATGCACACAATATTTGTTTTCCAGGGGGAAGCAATCTGCTAAAATCCCCTTTTCCTTCTTGCATTAATGTCATGAATAGATATTTATTACAATTTCTTTCTCAATATGAGCTCAACCTGTAAGTGAATAACCTATATCTCTACTAACTGATAAGCTCTTACCCAAACTTGGTAATTTTTTTCCTCTTATTGAGCCCCTATTTCCTTGTGCAATTCCCAAGGTTGATCATCTCACTCCATGCAATACCTAACACTCAAGACTAGTATATAATCTCGATGTTACACTTCCTTGGAATCTCCACCATAGCTGGGGAACTCGCATTCTCTGCATGCACTAGCTATTTTGGGCCAATTGATCAGTTAAATGGATGATCATTGAGTTAGACGAAAGTATCACTGCATAACTTGAGCTTCCATTAGTTCCTCCAATAGATATAAGTAGTTTAATTGAAAACAAGTTGAAATAACTGAACTTGATTGCTACAAATTAGAAATCACACATGATTAATTAAAATATAACTCCTCTGACTCGAATTTACTGAGTAAACGGATTGACACAAACCATGCCACACAAGTTAACTGCATCCATGTTGTCTATTGATGTGGATATTCAAATTTTCCCAATTTTACAAGGAAAAATCAAATTGCAACTTTCTTGCTCCATTTGTCAATATGCCATCTCAAAAATCAAGGGATTATAAACCACCCTTATCCTCCACCTGTGGAATATACTGCATGAAACACCTCTCACTATTGTTGCATCTACTACAACATCTTCAACTGAGAAGCATAAAAAAATTAATCAACTGTATCTACAATGGTTTACTGGGAAAATTGTGCTATTGTTGACTATGCTACTGAGCCTCCTACTTTACTATCAACACTTCTCTTCACTCCATAATATATGACTAATACTAAACCTCCTGATACTGAATACTATGGGCCTCCATAGCAAGGTCATGATCCACGAGAAGAATTCCTCCATGGACCCTCCCTAAGTTTCTGCACCTCTTGCACTAAGGATGTACATCACTCCACCCCACCCCTAGAGGTATATCTACATGTGATCCCTCTGGATACTTGGATCAAACTATCCTCTTATTGGAGGTCTCTGATTAAGTGGATGTCTCCACTCTTCCTCCTCTCTGCATCTCCATTTGTGGTTGCTCCACAACTTCCTGAGGCTCCATTTTGAGAGGTCTAACCTGCTCCCTCTCAACCACCATATCTCTAATATCTTCCTTGCTCCTCAAGACTATACATGCATATTCTACCTCAAATTTATATAGGTTATTCACATGAAACCCAATATTCTTCACCTGTGTCATGCTTATGTGTATCATGAATTCTTTCCCTTTGTTGAATATCACATCATAACCACAGTCTTCCAAAACTGCTATAGAGATGAGATTTTTCTTTAGGCCTGGAAGGAACATGACATCCTTGATTCAAAGAGGGGAGACCAACTTCCTCTAAAAGGTGAATATACTAATATTTGTAGCATTTTACTTTCCATCATCCCCAAACTCAATACACATATAAAGATATTTCTCCTCCAGGTCACTGAAAAATTCTCTACACCCTATCATGTGGAATGACACACATGAATCCAAGTACCACACACTCTTATCATTGTGCTGCCCATGCATGTGATAAGGGTGAATTCAAGCTTGAATTTTGAAGCCAAGTCTTCACCTACTTCTCGTCCTACAGGCTCGTTGTATGGTATTTATTTTAATAATCATTGCTTCTAAGTGAACTATTTTGCTACTTGTCTAACGATTCATTTATATGTTTGCTCGTGTGTATTTTCTGGATTAGTAATATTAATTTCCTTTAAAAGGCTCAATTTGTATCTCCCCCATTTGGTATAATAACCTTGATACATTTCACAACTGAGCAGCCACAAGGAATATTCACTTTCTAATCCGAAATTACCTCTGTATTACTCTCTCATGCTGAAAATTGAAGGCAATGCATGTCTTTAAGAATATGGCAGATGAGTCTTATTTCCGGAAGGGTTCCCACACCAAATGGTGTGAAGGCTACTTGGGAATTTTCATCAGGGAGAACCACTTTCATGTTGGTGGTATCCAACACTTTCAGCATTCTAGCACTAGAAGGAGGGCAGCCACCCTTTTATGGTTGAAAATTCCCCATATCCTAATAGAGAAGACTTTATGCAAGGAAGTAAAATTCACGTTTCCACTCCTATTTTTACTCCTGGAAATGATGAAATTGTTCAATCTAGCCCGTGACAATCCTTTGAGGTTACTTACAATCAAATTTGGATTATATGACCCATCACTTGTCAGTGTTCCAAAGCTCTTGGTCTCCTCCTTGTCGCTGTGATTTGCCTCATAATATTATAAGAAAATAAGTAACTCCCAATGGCGTTCTTGTTTCATTGGTGGAATATTTGGTTATCACAACTCTTGAAGATTTTTTTAAGCCTACATAGAAAGGAGGGGAACTTCCACTTGTTTAGGAGAATCTGGATTGTGAAAGAGAAGATTTTTACTTTTATGGTAAGGAGCACCCATATCACATCGCAGATCCTAATGATGAGGGAGAAGATTATTTGAATTCATAAGAAGAAGACGAGGACAAATATGAAGACAAGGATAACATAGATTTGGATTGGATGGACCAAGGGCCACTCGCTCTTCCACCCAATATTAAGAAGATTTCCAAACATTTGAAAAAATTGTTGTCAAAGTTTGATCCAGACAAGAAAACTAAGGATGAAGATCATATAGACAAGTTCTACATGCATCTATGTTAGATTTTTGAGGTAATTTTTGGTGATGTTTCATTTAGACTATTTTAGTATACGTTAGAAGGTAGAGCATCTGTATGGTATACTAGTTTTCTAGCCAATTCAACCTGAGACTAAAGGGAGTTTAAAAATCTGTTTCTAAAGAAATTCTCTGACGAAAAGACTCCCACCATGTTGTTGAAAGAACTTGGGAATTTGAAAGTGGGGGGAAAACAAATAATCAAATATTCATGTGATTTTTGAATAAGTTCCCCATGGATGTTCAACATCATGATAATATTACTAAATATTATTACACATACACCTTTCTGACTAACATTTCCATTTTCGTGAAGAGAGTTGCGAAGAAAACATTGACCTTGAACTTTATTGAAGGTCTTGTTGTAGAAAAATATTTGTGATCCTTCAGAGTCATCGCACCTGATGACGATTCTAAAGACCCCAAATAAGTTGGTAAGAAGAACCAATCCTCTTCCAATAGAACAAAGGAAAAATATTCTTTCCATGTGGAGAGCTTGACTAATTCTATGAATTTTCTCACAAATTAAGTTTCACAACTGGAGAGATGGTCAAGCGAGGTATCTAATAACAACATAAAATATTCCAGGCCACCTTTATTTAAAAAAAACAACAATTCACAACAAGCCAAATATTCTCATATTTCGAACGCAATGTTCAACATTGAAAGTTTTGGTATGGACAATTTCTATAGTATCCATCAAGAGAAACATTTTGAGAAGACATGCCCATAGTGGAATCACAATATGAACATTATGATGGAAAACCTTGTTAATACTTTTTTGATAGAGGAACAACCCGACCATAATGAAGAGACAAATGAACCTGTCGTGACTGAAGATAATTTGAGTGTTGGAGATTCAATTAACATGTTCAATATTATATATAATGTTGACAAATATAGTGTTGATTAAATGAAAATGAGTGAAGCGGCCCCTAATAATTCAACTGATCATTACAATCTAAAGAAAAATGGACTTGTTTCTGAGAATGAGGTCAAGAAAGGGTTGTTACACAAAATTCTACCTCCAAATCCCATTCAGAATTCACAAAAAAAGTGTGGAGGTGCTCCTACCTCAAAGAACACTTCCAACAACAACAAAAACAATTCCAACACTCATGTAGCTACAAATAAATCTATACTGCCTCACTCATCATCACAACCCCTTGCTATGGTTAGTGTAGATTACAATATTGTGGAAGATATGAAAATAGTTTGTGTGAAAATTTCGCTATTCAAGCTCACAAGGATAATGGGCCAGCATGACCTGATTCTCCAAGTACTCTCATCACATACTCTGATAGGTAAAGAGGGTTATGCATCATAGGTAATGGCTGGTGACTCTCATGATATCCTTGAATATGTTGTAAAGATTGTAAATTTAAATTCTAACACACTCTTCCCACCTTTCCTATTAACCTTTGAAATTTTCAATTATAATGTTCATAATTATTTATTCGATTTCGTTGCAGTCATGAATGTGATGCCATTTTCAGTTGCTAAGGAAATAAATGCATAGTGGGATAATACTAATGCATAGATTATAGAAGTGGATATGTTATTTTTCCAGGCTATAGGTGAACTCAGGAATGTTCTGATTCATTTTTCATCTGATCGTCGAGTTTATTAGTGTATCAATATTGTGGTTGTGGAGATTCCAGAGGCATATGAGTTATTGTTGAGCATAGATTGGTCCAAAAAAATTCAAGGATACTTTGCAATAGACTGGTCTCACTTATGGCTTCTGTAGAAGCTCAAAAATAATTAGATTAAATTTTATAGTGAGCCCCAGATGAAGTGCATCACGACACAACTTGAAGATAAAAATGAACCGATGGGCTTCGCAAAAGTAATTTTTGAGAATCATTTTTTGGAGGTCAATCATGGATGTTATGTAGCTCAACCTTCGCCAGTCCCACTAGATGAACAGTTGTAACTCCTTAGAAATCCAACTAGTGATAATGACATTTGTATAGTAGACGTAGGTAGTACTAGTGTAGGACATAACTAGTATTTCTAATTTTTGGACTTTATATGTTTACAATTCATAAATGTAGGAGGGTTGTGGAGTTAGTTGTGTTTTAATATACCTACAACAAAGAGACAATCTGTTCTCTTGCTACTTGGAATATGAGTGAACCAACAACATCATAGAATATGAATCACTCATATTAAGCATGAAGAAATGCATCAACCTCAAAGTTGAGGTGCTCAAAGCGATAGGTGGCTCTGAGATTGTCATACGACAAGTACATAATACAATACACTATGTGTCACATAATCTTAAGAAGCTTGGCCATCACACTTATCATCTCCAATGTTTGGACGGGAGCAGTGTATCTCTTCCTGTAAATGGCCAATATTTGAAACAATATTTTCAATAAGAGTCTAGGGTTGTGCCCTACCCTATGTCATAGTTTGTTATCTTGTTTGGATTTTGTTTAGTTCTTCTTTGTTTTTTTCAATTTTCCTTTTATGTGAGTAACTATCGTAGAGTGTGTTTTGGGTCCAATGTATGTGGTTGGATTGAAAAGAGTCTCGTGACACTGCAACATTTGGCTAACCTTTAGTTCTTCTTCTTCATTTTTATTATGCCTTTTGGTTAATGATGTTTTGACGAAAAATATGATCCTTGCATAAGGAAAGATTTGTGTTAAACCATGATATCCGTGTCTATTATAGAAACATCATGCCTATACTTGTTTCTTTATGTTTCATTGTTTTCCATACTAATTCAGCGAAGTAAAGAAGGACACGGGAAAAGATAAATGAGAAAAACAATATCATAAGTCTTATATATGCTTCTCCGAAGTATCAACTTCCTCTGCTCTCAATAACTCAGGATCCCTCTTCCACCCATGAAATGAATTAGTGCTATTGCACAATCCTATATAAAATATATAAATAAAGGGTGAAAGAAGAGAATGTCTTCCTGCGTAGGGAGGTGAAGTAAGAAACTCCATCAGGGTATTATCCAAGCCTTCTGGTAGTAGAGGAACACCAGAGATGAAATATCGTACTATGAAAATCTAAATCTCGCGAACTATATTACCCTTTTTGCTGATTCAAAACATTGTGATATTCTTGGTATTATGCTTTTGTTCATTTGATAAAAGGGATGAAGGGGAATATGATTATGCACAGGGTAATTGGGGAAGCTAGGATAATCTGAATGTTGAATCAATACTCCCTGAAGAACCAGACCCTGCACAAAGGAATTAACCAAGGTAGAGAAGTTGGAATTCTACCAGTGTGTTGCCAAGAGTTGTCGTTGTCACAACACACTTCAAAATTTTGGCCTACATCCAATTTCAGATCCTACTTTGTATTTGTGTACTATTGTCGCAATCATTAATTATCTTCATGCATGTTTTCTCTCAGTAAACTTGTTCCTCTTGAAGAAAATCAAAGTCTCATATTTTAGCATAGACAAGTGTTGCATGTTGTGTATATGTGATTTTTTCTTGTTTCAAGGGATGATATTTGTGTTAATGAGTAACTCTTACCATGTAAATATGTATCACACTCATTTACAAATTTTTAAGCATCGTCACACAAGTGTCATCATCATCGTGGAAAAGTGTATCTTTGTGTCACACTTGGGGTAAGCCATCACAATGTCATGGAATTGAGGAAGGCATGTTATTCATGTGTTCTCGGTGATCTATGTTGTGGCATCAAGTATTCTAAGTGTGTGATCATACTCAAGTCTTATCACTATTCATTTCAGTTTCACTGATCCCACACTTAATTTGATCTGAAGAACTTCCCGACTAAGGAACGTGACACCACCTAGTCCTCCTAAAATGTGCACTAGATAGTCTTAGTCCTCTAGCCTCATCCGTTCCTCTTGGAACTACACAATGCATAATGCTTGTGTCCTATAACTATTCATTGTATAATCAAAGTGCTCAACCAAACCTTTGAGCCCCAAAATTGCATAATCATTGCCTCAACCAGCCCCTTCTATGCATTGTGCAATATCAAGCATCAATCCTTGGCCTTGAGCCCTTGGAATGGACAACTACATAATCCATTAGCCATTTTCCCTCCGAAAATGTGCAGTGGGAAACCCCAAGCCCTCATCCTAACCTCTTGAGCCCCTTAACTACACATATGACAAGCCCTGACCTTCTTGAATTATACACTATGCAATCTCCAGGATCCTTCCTTGAACCTAACATCCTAAATTGCATAACTACATAATCCTTGAGCCTGATTCTCATCATTTCAATTAGCTTGAGCTCAGTTAATGGATTGTTATGCATCATGTTAAACTAGGGGGTTTATCAGACTGATTTTGTCTTACCATGAGTGGATTTCAGTTCCAAGTATTCTATCATGTTATGACAAGATAATGATGAAGGGATGACGAAGGAGACCTTTCTAAAAGACACCTTCAAAGATGTAAGAACAAGTCGATAAACCAAGAGAGCAAAAAGGGAAATTAGTTGCAAAAACATTTGGAGATAAAATTTACATTGAAAACTCCTATCTACAATCCATAAGGAGGAAGAAGAAAACCATGTTCATCTTTTGAGAATACATAAAGAAAGTAACAACAAAGAGTGTCTTCACACTGCCATGTCATCACATAGGCCATGCCATTAGTTTCATGTCATGAGTCATCATGTGCCACACCATTTTGTGGAATATTTAAAATCTATATTGGAAAATTTAATGTAAAGTGGAATTATAAGAGTCATCCATGTAATGTGAAAATTCATGTGGGAAGTTGAAAGGTCACAGAGAAGTCAAATAGTCATGATGGTAGTCCAAGAGTCTCAAGGGAAGTGAATGATCACCCAGTTGTTATATATACACCCTCATTGCTTAGCTAAGGGACATTTCACCTTAGCTCCTCCTACCAGGCATTAGAGAGGAAGATAGTTCTTTTGGAGGATCAAGTGGTTTCTCTAATTCTCCACTATTGGGGCTAGTGGTGTTCATTATCTTGATGTATCTTGGAACTTTTACTTAATTGAGAATCTCGTGACCAACACACTTTCATGCATATGTCATAAATATTGTAATACTATTCTTTGAATGTTTGCAATGTATGTTGCTTTCATATGTACTAAGGAAATTGAACTATTATATTGGCTTTGTTACTTATGTTTTTTAGGGTGTGTTTTATGTGTTCTAATAGTTGTTGCTTCGAAGTGAAATATTTTGCTAGTTGTCCAACAATTCTTTTTTATGTTTGCTTGTGTGTGTTTTCTATATTAGCACTATTACATGTCTTTAAAATGCTCACTTTTTTCTCTCCCTCCTTTGGTAGAAGAACCTTAATACATTCTGTAGTTGAAAAACCACAAGGTATATTCACTAGGCTAATTTGAAATTACATGTGTATTAATCTCTCCTGCTGAACATTGAAGTCAAGGAATATATTTAAGAATATGGAAACTAAGCCTTAATTTCAGAAGGGCTCCCACACCAACAAATGCAAATTCTAATTGGGACTTTTCATCAAGGATACCACCTTGCATGTTGGTGCTATCGAAGATGGTCAACAGGAAATACAATAAGTATTTTGTGGGCTAAGAGTTGTGACTACTAGGGTGTGGCCCATGGAAACTTATGTATTAATGTAATATTTATATGATCCAAGAGCCCTCCACTTTAACACTTTGTAAAGTTTTCACTAAGTGTTAGGTTGATTAGGATCCATAACTGGTCCATATTGGAGCATTATATTATTTTTTATCCATATCAATGGATTGAGGGTGAAAAATGTGGAAGAATCAACTCAAGAGACTATTTTTACTGGCGAGACCCATTTTGGAAAAACGAGGTCTAAAACCTTTCGGCACCGTTTTGAGGCATCAAACACATTTTTTTGGGGTAAAAATTGACCGCTTTAGTGAAGCACCTTTTCAATCTATTCTAC
The DNA here is from genome assembly GCA_031772625.1 of Pinus tabuliformis. Taxonomy (NCBI): domain Eukaryota; kingdom Viridiplantae; phylum Streptophyta; class Pinopsida; order Pinales; family Pinaceae; genus Pinus; species Pinus tabuliformis. The sequence continues at coordinate 483,384,864 of CM062805.1, read as the reverse complement.
ACAGAGATATTTCCAACAATGTAAGAAGTGCACCAGTCATACCTTCTTGATTTCGCACCTATAATTCGGGAAGATACTGTGTTAGCCCCCATTATTCATGGAAAAGGGGTTAACCACATGATTATTATGTAAAAGCATCTAGAAGAGTTTATGTTGTAAGTCTAGTTAAGAGTTGATGTAGTCAAACTCAACTACTAGTAGGCTATCGCGTTGTGTTATAACCGGGCCACTAGGAGGAAGAGGCATTTGTTTCTTTTAAAATCATTTGTTCCATAGCTGAGAAAAAATAGCAAAGAGGGATAGGAGGTAGAGCACAAAAATATATTTTTTGCACTGTAGCAACCCATGAGCCACAAACCATACTTCTTTTTACCTTCAGCCAAATTTCCAGACAGAGAAAGAGAGTGGAACGACCTCACCTTCAAGCTAGGTTTTCTCCCAAAAGGGTTTCCCAAAACATATCTTGCGTATTATGTGTGTGTGATATTTTTATTTTTTCGTTCTCTATTTTCTATGTAATTTCCATTCACATGCATAGACTAATTACAATAAAATCAACAGATCTAGTAATTTAAGAAAATTGTAACAATGTCAAATTTTATATTTTTAATATAATATTTTCATATCAGTTATGAAATCTTTTCCAGTGGAATATCCATGATAGTTTACTAATCATATTGGTATCAGAGTGGATTTCTTTGTGTATTTTATGGATATTTGCATGGGATCTAGATCGTTGGGTCTAAAGATCATAAATCTCTAATCATGGCTGAAGAATCTGTAAATGGCCCTCGTGATCATGCAGAGGTGAGGGTTTCACGACTAGAAAAATAATTCAAAACATAAATTGCAATATAAATCTCTTCATGGGGAACCTAAGAAATAATCTTGGGATATTTCGAGAAGATGGGGGTTCAAATGCAAACAAAAAATTAGAAGGGGGATCAGGAGATCGAGAAAAATCGACAAACCAGTTGAATAAAGAACACAAAAAATATTGACCCAGTTCGACTGTCGTGAATCAATCCATGGTTAAAATGGAAGGAAAATTCAATATCAAACCATACCATAGCAATATCGACACTCTGAATCTGAATGATGGGTTTCAGCAACTGGAAGTTTATTTCAGCTTTCATCAAATTGAGGAAGGATAAAAGATCTTACTTACACAGTTGAAATTAGAGGGCCATGCACTAATTTGATGGGAGAGCCACACAAAGACCTTGAGGTTGGACGAAGAGCCTCTAGTCGCCAAGTGGGAGGACTTCAAAACCCTCATTAAGTCATAGTTTTATCCCATGGGGTATGTAGAGGACTAGTGGATCTGGTGGCACTACTTCAGCCAAAAGTCTGTACAAATCATGGAAGAGTACACCACAGAGCTAAGATGGCTATAATGTTGGATATCTCTCCAAAGAACCCAAATGTACTCCTAGAGTATTTTATGGATATGCACCAGCATTTGCGTGAGAAAGTGATGTTGTCCAAGCCCAAATCGGTGGATGAGGCTTGTGTACATGCATTGTACCTGGAGAACATGGGCATGGAAAGAGTTTGATCAAGCGGATCGAAGCAGAAGGTCCAATAGGACACTTATAAGGAGGGGAAAAATACATAAAAGGAGAAAAATATAAAAAAAATATGATAACCACAACACAATAGTGAAAATATCCCAATAACCACTGCAACATTGATGTCTATACAAAGCAGAAGTGGTGGAAGTTGCATCTAGAGGTAAACCCAAAGAACAAGAAGAAATATAATAAGAAGAAGAATCTTATGGTGACTAATTTGAGAAACCAAGTTGAAAGAAGCTCAAATTTGGATGACAATATTTTCCGTATGTTAGTGTAGAAGGAGGTGAATTTGAGTAGCCTTCAGCAACAAGAAGAAAAAGAAATGACCAAACTCTTCCATATAAATATACAAGTCAAGAGATAAATATTGATGCTCTTTTTGACTAAAGATCATAGGCTAATCTTATTGCAACAAAGCTAGTCAAGAAGTTGGGGATGGAATTTCATGATCATCCAAACACATATCCACTAGGATGGGTAAATAAGGATGTAGAGCTAAAAGTAACAAAACAGTGAAAACTTACATTTTCTATTAGTGTTGATTATTTTGATGAAGTAGATCTATATGTGGTTCCCCTTGATGTATGTGGATTTTTGTTTGGGATTTCATACGTGTACATGTGATATGTAATATTCATGAGGATATCCAATAAGTATTGGCTCATCAAGGATGGAATATCATTCATCATCAACGTGCACAAAGGAAAGTAAAAAATTTCACTAGTAAGTTCCAACCAAGTGAAGAAATTGATTAGTCCCAACAAGAAGTATGTTTTATTGTTTTTAAGAGAAATTCAGTCTGAAGAGGAGATAATAAGAGGCAAGGAAACCCTAGATGGGTGTACTAAGAAACATAAACAAGAATTGGAGGAGTTGTTACAAGCATATAGGGATTTTTTTCGAAAGCCTAAAGGGTTACCACCTAAGAGAGAAATGGAGCACTAGATCCATCCATTACTAGACTCCCCATTTCCAAATATTAGGTTGTATAGGTAGTCTGTTATAGAAGCAAGTGAGGTGAAGAAACAATTACAACAGCTGCTGAAACATGGTGTCATTCAACCGATTACATCAACATGTGGGTAACCCATCATCATTGTGCCAAAGAAGGATGAGACTTGGTGGATGTATATAGATTACGAGGCATTGAATAAAATCACAACCAAGAAAAGGTACCCCCTACCTAGAATAGATGATCTGTTGGATCGACTGTAGCAAGAAAAATACTTCACCAAGTTGGACTTAAAGTTTGGATATCACCAAGTTTGAGTCAAATAAGAAGATACATGGAAGAATTCCTTCAAAACCAGTGAAGTTTTGTATGAGTGGTTAGTTATGCCATTTTCCCTATGTAATGCAACAACTATGTTTATGAGATTCATGAATGATGTACTACACCCTTTTATACATTCATTTGTTGTTGTCTATTTGGATGATATATTAGTATATAATGCTACCTAGGAGGAGCACATTTCATCTTGTACTCAGGTGATGGAAACATTTAAGAGGCACTATCTCTTAGAAAATATCAAGAACTGTGAGTTTGCACAACAATCTTTGTATCTGGGGTATGTGATTGGTGGATGAGAGATGAAGATGGATCCTTCCAAGATGGAGGCTATCATGAAATGTCCAGTGCCTACTAATGTTTATTATATTATTAGTTTCATTGGGGCAGCACAATACCTAAGGAAATTCATAGCCTCATTTTCAATGGTAGAAACACTCCTCCATGCCATTATAGTAAGTGGCAAGAGTTTCCAGTGGGGAAAAGGTTAGCAGAAGGCTTTCAAGGAGATAATGAACAAGATATTCAAGCATCCGTTTCGGCATTACCAACCTTGTAGCTACCCTTTGAAGTTGAGAGAGATGTGAGTGTGTATGCTATGACAGTTATCTTGATGCAGGGAGGACAACCTATATGTGACCATTTTGAAATATTTCATGGGGAAGTTATTAACTACCCTACCTATGAAAAGTAGCTCTATGCCATGGTGCAAGTTGTGGAGAAGTGGAGGCACTATGTTATGGGAATGAGACATTAATCCACACATATCACCAATAGTTACAATACTCTCAGGCCCATAGTAAGCTACAAGAAACTAGGCATTACAAGTGGATGGGGTTTTTACAACAGTTTCATTTGGTGATCAAGTATAAGAAGGGTAGCACAAACAAGTTGTATGACATTATTTCAAGGCAACCCACATATAAGATCACAATTGTTGGGAGTCTTATGCACATGGGTTCATTCACCCATGATGCATACATAGAGGCATATTCAAAGGATGAGGATTTCAAGGAGGTGTATCATCAGTTGCAGAGTCAGAATCATGTGCTCAATGGAAATAACACTATTGAATACCATATCAAGGATGGGTTACTCTACAAGATGGCTAAGATATGTGCTCCTAAAGGTGAGAAATTTCAGTTGATTAGAGAGGCTTACACCTCCAAGGTTGCAGGGCACTTTGGTGTCGAGAATATTGTGGCTAACTTGCAAAGGTATGTGTATTGGGCCAAGATGGAAGATCAGGTAGGTAGGTTCATAAGAGGATGCATGATTGGTGGTAACATAAATCCTAGCAACATGAAACATGGTCTCTATCATCCCTTACTCGTACCTACTCATCCTTGGGATAGAATTTCCATGGACCTTGTGGGAGTTTTACCAACAACCAGGAAGAGACATGACTATTTGTTCTTGGTAGTCAACAAGTTCAACAATATTTGTGTTATGATGCCTTGTAAAAATAACATTAGTGGGAAAGAAGCAACAAACTTGTTCTTTCGACAAGTTTAGGTACACTTTGGGATACCAGGGAGCGTCATTTCAGATAGGGACACAAGATTTCTTAGTGCATTTTAGACTACATTGTGGAAGACGATTGAGACAAAATTAAAGAGATCTACAACATTCCATCCATACAAAAATGGGTAGACATAAGTAGCCAATAGGACTTTGGTGCAACTTTTGAGGGGATATAACCAGAGATATCCAAAGACTTGGGATGAAAATCTGTTATATATGAAACATTGTTACAATAGAGTAGTCCACACTTCTACATGAAACTCCCCATTCAAAACTTGTTTAGGGTATTTTCCACCTTCCCCTTTGATCGGAATGGAAAATGGCATCAACCCATGTACTCATCCACCCATATTATTCATCGACCCATGGAATTTACCCATGGTATTGTAAATGGCATTTGCCCGTGGTATTGTAACTGAAAAATACTATAAGTAACAAGTCACATTTTGTAAAAGGACAAATTGTCTGCCACAATGTAGCCTTTACAGTTCAAAGGCATGTAGCCGCCACATCTCTTCTCAGAGATAAGCTACCATCGCCCTAGCTGGTTTATTTCCATTTCTGTTTGTAAGCATATTTCAGTATTTTACAGTAATGAAATGAAGTATTATTTCTGCTGCATATCTGTCTTTATGGTTACCTCTGTATTTTGTTGCAATGAGGCTCGAAGGCCTATTTATTATTGAGAAACAATGGAAAACCCTTAACATTCCAAAACCTAACCCTAGTAGATGAAACGCCAAACTGTGGGCCCTGTTTGGGTAAATTGGTACATCAACTTCCCGGGGTCGTAACTTTGGCATACGATCTCCGTTTGATGCGTACAATAGCTCGTTAAAAAGATCTATCTGAGCACTACCACTTTGGGAAGGGCAAGATTGGACCGTGGACCCATTTTGCCCCCAGATTTCCCAAAAAACGTCGTTTAGGGCCTCAAAACGGCTCCAGAAGTTCAGGACCCGAAAAACTGCTAAAAATAGCAAGTTGTGCTACAATTAAGGAAACTGAAAATGCTGAGAGAAACAATGGTGGGGGTCCAGGTGGACTTGGCAGGTGGCCACGAATATCCACCTGGATCATTAATGATCCGAATGGAAAATGGAATCAACCCATGGTACTCATCCACCCATATTATTCATCGACCCATGGAATTTACCCATGGTATTGTAAATGGCATTTGCCCGTGGTATTGTAACTGAAAAATACTATAAGTAACAAGTCACATTTTGTAAAAGGACAGATTGTCCACCACAATGTAGCCTTTACAGTTCAGAGGCATGTAGCCGCCACATCTCTTCTCAGAGATAAGATACCATCACCCTAGCTCGTTTATTTCCATTTCTATTTGTAAGCATATTTCAGTATTTTACAGTGATAAAATGAAGTACTGTTTTCGCTGCATATCTGTCTTTATGGTTACCTTTGTATTTTTTTGCATTCATGTTTAAATCCAAATCATTGGGTTTTAATAAAAAGTTTCTTTGCGGGCATTCTCCTATTTTTCTTCTGGAAATTCAAGTTTTCAGATCTTGTGGGCCTTTCCCCCAAGATCCATTTCAAGTTTTCAGATCTTGGGGGTCTCTCCCCCCAAGATCCATTTCAATCTTTAAGATCTTGAGGGCCTCCCCCTAAAATCCGGATCAGTGGTATCAAAGCAGGTTATGATTCCATGGGAATGAGAGTTTGATGCATATTTCAGTTTCAAATTTTGCAGCAATATTCAACAAACCTCAGGCATGTGCTTCAACCTCCATAGAGCACTTTCTTGGGTCAAGCAGAATGAATTTTTCTTTTTTCATTTTTTTGTAGAAATTATTTTTTGGGCGGCGACTTTTCAGATCATCTCTGAAACATTTGGTACAAAATTTACAAAAACAAAATACCAGATCTGGATTCCTCTCTAAAAATCACCCAATTTCAAAAAAAAAATGGGTCGAATCGGAGTTCGGATGTGAGAGATATCACTGATTTAAAATCAGTTATTTTATCAGAATTTTTGTGACGGCGGAACAGTTGCAGCACGAATCTAAGATTTTAGAGTGTCCAGATAAGGATTTCCATCACATGGGAAGATGCAAAATGGTCCTTCTGCTTCCAAAAACAGGTTATAATAAATATTCTGAGTTATATTGGCCGAGTTATGTCCATTTTAATTATGGAGCAGCATTCGGAGCGGGTTTCATCAGTTTCAACATAGCAGCATTCGGCTTGGGTTATTTGGAGACGTGCCCTCCCACCCCAGGCTATGTAGGCACCTTCTAATTCATCAACAACCAACATCACGATTATGGGTCAACCACACAAAATCCTTGTCATCGAAGTCCATTTCCTAGGCCGCACACTGTTAGCATCACGGTTGGTCACCCGCATTATAGGGTATCTCTATCCTCGGATCTTCGTTTGTCATGGTTATGGTTCATCCACAAACCCACACTTCATCGAAGTCCATTTGCTAGGCCGCACACTGTCATCATCATAGTTGGTCACAAGCATTACAGGATATCTCTATGCTCGGATCTTCGTTTATCATGGTTATGGGTTAACTACATAAAACCCTTATCTTCAGTGGCTCTTCGTATTCAACAAAGGCTTTGCAGGAGGGAACCTTACATAATGGGGACCATTGCTTCTTAAGGAGGGAGGAATGATCCGAATGGAAAATGGCATCAACCCATGGTACTCATCCACCCATATTATTCATCGACCCATGGAATTTACCCATGGTATTGTAAATGGCATTTGCCCGTGGTATTGTAACTGAAAAATACTATAAGTAACAAGTCACTTTTCGTAAAAGGACAGATTGTCCGCCACAATGTAGCCTTTACAGTTCAGAGGCATGTAGCCGCCACATCTCTTCTCAGAGATAAGCTACCATCGCCCTAGCTGGTTTATTTCCATTTCTGTTTGTAAGCATATTTCAGTATTTTACAGTAATGAAATGAAGTATTATTTCCGCTGCATATCTGTCTTTATGGTTACCTCTGTATTTTGTTGCATTCATGTTTAAATCCAAATCAGTGGGTTTTAATAAAAAGTTTCTTTGTGGGCATTCTCCTATTTTTCTTCTGGCAATTCAAGTTTTCAGATCTTGTGGGCCTTTGCCCCAAGATCCATTTCAAGTTTTCAGATCTTGGGGGTCTCTCCCCCCAAGATCCATTTAAATCTTTTAGATCTTGAGGGCCTCCCCCTAAGATCCGGATCAGTGGTTCACCAGGGAACAAGTTCAGCAAAAGTTTCCTCATCTCATGGAGGAACTCAACACAATGGGGACCATTGCTTCCTAAGGGGGGCGGAATGATCCAGGTGGATATTCGTGGCCACCTGCCAAGTCCACTTGGACCCCCACCATTGTTTCTCTCAGCATTTTTAGTTTCCTTAATTGTAGCACAACTTACTATTTTTAGCAGATTTTCGGGTCCTCAACTTCTGAAGCGGTTTTGAGGCCCTAAACAACGTTTTTTGGGAAATCTGGGGGCAACATGGTTCCATGGACATATGTTTCCCTTCCCAAAGTGGTAGTGCTCAGATAGATCTTTCTAACGAGCTATTGTACGCGTCAAACGGAGATCGTATGCCAAAGTTACGACCCCGAGAAGTTGATGTACCAATTTACCCAAACGGGGCCCACAGTTTGGTGTTTCATCTCCTCGGGTTAGGTTTTGGAATGTTAAGGGTTTTCCATTGTTTCTCAACAATAAATAGGCCTTCGAGCCTCATTGCAACAAAATACAGAGGTAACCATAAAGACAAATATGCAGCGGAAATAATACTGCATTTCATTACTGTAAAATACTGAAATATGCTTACAAACAGAAATGGAAATAAACCAGCTAGGGCGATGGTAGCTTATCTTTGAGAAGAGATGTGGCGGCTACATGCCTCTGAACTATAAAGGATACATTGTGGTGGACAATCTGTCCTTTTACGAAAAGTGACTTGTTACTTATAGTATTTTTCAGTTACAATACCACGGGCAAATGCCATTTACAATACCATGGGTAAATTCCATGGGTCGATGAATAATATGGGTGGATGAGTACCATAGGTTGATGCCATTTTCCATTCGGATCACCCTTTGGATATTTCATATGGGAACCAAGGTAGAGTAAGGGAATATCTTACATGAGATGCTTTTAGGGATGAAAAATTTATAGAGAAGATCAAGAAAATCCATCGACAGGTACAAGTGTTACACAGTAATTTGTCACTCTCCTTGTACTCCCCGTTCCTCAATCCTGGAGGACCTCTACAGTAAACCTTGTGTACTTCCCTTTCATTAAGAACATCTCTCTAAGTCACTTTCGATCTACAAAACATTTTCCCTTTACATCATTTCTAGAGATACTTCCTTTAAACCCAGTTTTAAAGGCCGATGATATCCCTCAGTTTCTTCCCTGTGTCGACTTACTGAGAATAACACTGAGCCCCATGCTGGTCAGTTTTATTATCCATTGATTACCCATGCCAATCCTCTTCTGGAATGTTTCTAAAAATGGATTCGAGGCTTCCATATCTAGAAGCTTCGTGGGTGGAGGTCTATTAAATAGTTAGTCATGATAGAGTTGAGAGAGACTGTTTGGGCTCCTTTCCCCTATTAAAAAGGAACTAACCCAAGGGATGCGTATTATTCCCATCATAACAGGAACCATATCCCGTCTCACAATGCCTATATAATTGCCTTCTATTCCAACCTCTACTAGATTTGGATGTTGGCTAATGGAAGGGCTAGAATAATTTGGAAAAGCTTGCTAGTCTTAGCTCTTACTTTATGATTGTTAAGGGCTTGTTAAAGGGAGAATAACTTGTACAATTTTTTGTGTGAACAAGGAGAAAGTGACCTTAAAATCCCATGATTGAGGTGTTTTAGGAGATGTTAGGGTGATGCTTGGGATCCAGACCCAAAGAAGGAAACCTGCAATGCTAAGGCGAAGGTTTTACTTTCCTTTTTGTCATATTAATACAACTGATATTTTGCTTCCTATATCAATTTCAATACTATATTTGGTAGCTTAAGACTCCTTATCCTCTTAAGTAGATTGAAATCTAATGTATGCTATCATGTGTGCATTGGTTTCTTGTCTATTTGTTTAAGGTGTTCAATTAACAAGTAAGGAGCTGATCGTTGGAGCAAAAAACACAAGGACGTCATTGAGCAAGGATAAGTGATACAAGAGGTAGGATTTTATCCATTCTCAATCTAAGAGAACTTATGTTAGATTGTCTTGTTTCTGGCTAGACCCTCTCCCTTGGGCTAGAGGGATTGTATTTTTCCACAAAGAGAATCTCCTTACTCTACAAATTGGCGATTCCACTGGGGACCCATCCCTGTCTTTGGATTTTTCTTCATCTTGTGGTTTGTTATGACTTTTGTTGTAATGACGTTTCTCCTTTGTTTTCTGAATTTTACACCATTTGCAGTCTTCGGTTTTGAATTTAGAGTGGATAGTTTGTTTGTGGTTTGAGAAAAAAAAATATTTTTCTTTGAATCCCTCGATCAACGCTGTTATTTTGTTGACAGTCGCACCAACTAGTTCTAGTTATGATTAAACAGTCATGCCATAAACCTTTATGGCACCTTTTTCCCGTTAAGCAGTCACACTGATTCTTGTAGGTTGAAATCAGGTTTTCTTTTAAAACCATATGCCACTGTGTCTTGCCCTCCTAGATTATGTTTCTTGTCCTATCTGTGTCTTTTCTCCCTGTGAACTAAGATGACTAGGATGCTTTATTTCCTAGGTTTGATTGATTGATTGGCTTGACGTTTCATTGCTTGATTTTTTTAATTTTTTGGATGGTTCCTATGACCCTAGGACATCTAGGTCAATTTCCGTTCATTTGTTAATTCAGTCATTGTTTCAAGTTTCTAATTTGCTACTTCATTTAATCCATCTTTTAGTTGCAACATCTTCATTACTTCATTTTCAATTGAATGAGTGAAAAAGTCTTATTTGTTCCCTTATTTTTAGTGTCTCTTTTCTCTTTCCGAGCATAGATTACATTGCTTGGTTTGCTGATTGAAGCATTTATGTGTTTGGCTTGTTTGATTCAGGGAAGAAGGTGTTTTTAGTTTCATTTATCATGCTTTAGATTTGATTGATGCTTGTTTGTTCGGAATTGTGAAATTTTCATTAAAACTTCTCTATGTGAAAGATTCATTTTGGATTTTATGAAAAGAGGAACATCATTCTAGTTTACTTAAGTGAAAATATTGCATTAGTAGCGCCATTGAGAAGCTAGAATTGCATCATCATAAGCATTGGAAATGAAATGAAACTTCTTTTGTTGTTAAAGTAGATTAAGTGCATTTAGGACATGTATTAGTGAAATATTTCATTCTTTTACTATTGCATTGATTCTATGCTCTCTGTTCCTCAATTAGTGTAAAATTTCATCGAAGACCAAGACTTATTTTCTCATATAGCTACATATAGGAGTGTTTAGATTATAGCAGTAGGGCCTTGAAATTGAAGCCTAATTCAAGATTAACAGTTAAAATTTATTGAATTAGCCTAAGGAAGCATTGAAAATTAATGTTCAAATTTAGTGGTCTAGGCTAGAGATGTGTTCTGACATCTTTAAATGTAGCAACTGTCATTAACTTTAGACAGCACTAGTATGGACTTGTGCTCCCCATACCATTGCATATATAAAGGAAGACCCCTATAGGTTGAAATCCTTTATCCATAGGAAGCTGAGTCTTCCGCCTTGTAAACATGATACACCGAACACACCATTCAGGGAGATAGCCTAGTCGTACCTTTCGGTTCGCCACGAGGTATTTTGCAATTTACAGTTACCTTGTAATCCTTTTGCATAAATTATCCTCAGTAGTCATTTTGATCTTTTTTTACTCTTTAAATTTGAAAAGATGATCGAGCACTTTTCCTTTTGAGCTCGGTAACTCCAAAAGCGACTAGAGTTACCCTTCGCCCTTTTCTCAACTCTTAAAATATGAAAAGACAAAATTTTGTTTCAGTGTCTTAAAATTAACTATCCACAAAATATTCCTGGTTAAAGTTATCCTCCTTAGTGATTCTTTAGGTTCGATTCCAATTGCAACATTTCCAGAGTCTACCAGTCAATTATTCCCCTTGGATGAGAATCCTAGGCCTTTTCCTTCTTTTGGAAACGTTGGTTCTCCTTATATGGCAACGTTGTCCCTCCCTGGGTTAATCGTTGGTTTACCTATTTGGTTATCTTCGACCTCGGTGGTCCCAAGTGTCTTGACTCCTGCCTAGATATTTCCTTCATTTGAACCACATCATGTTGATTCTAAGGATGACCTCTCACCTTCTTCCCCTATTTCTTCACCTTCCTCTTCTACTTCACCTGGTGAAAGTTTGAAATATAGTAACCAAGGGGCTAATAAGAAGAAGAATAAGACGAAGAAGAAGAAGTCAGATAAGGGAGGCCAACTATGTAGTTGTTACTCCAAATGCACCTACCATATACAAACCTTCTGCTCCTCCACAGAAGGTCAGATTCCGTTGCAATCTGTGTACGGGAAACCATCTCCTATGAGACTGTCTTGGAATTCCTAGAGCCTTAGAGGTATGGTCTGAAGACCTAAATCGACCATCCCCTTTAACCTTTGGAGATCATTTCGATGCTACACTTTCAGCTAATGATGGTAAGAAGAAGGGAAATATTAGATTCCCTTGTAGGTTATCTGAAGGGAAGCATATTATTCACCTTTTTCCTCTCATGGATAAAGCTTCCAAAATTTTGGAAAACCTTACAGCTTAAGCCCAACTCCCTGTTTGTTATCAGATACTTTCTTCTCACCCTCTCCTAGTTGGTAAAGATATTGACTTGGATTCATCTCTTGCTTGTCTTTCTCTTCCTAAGCATGACTCTCTTCTATCTGTTCCTAACTAACCATCTGTTGAAAAGAGTGGCGACTTGGCTCTACCTTCAATCATTCACTCTCTTCCCAATGAGAGTGATGATCATACTACTCATGTTCTTCTAGCCTCCTCAGATTCTCATGAATTGGAGAGTGACCCTCCCATCCCAGTTCTTTAGGAGAGTCCTTCTCCTATTCCTGTAGAGCATGGGGGGAATCAAATGATACCCCCACAAAGTAGTTATGTCGTTTCTTTTGATAGGATTCAATTGACTACTTTCTACCTTCCATCCTATGTGCCTTTCTAGATCATAGTACAAGCCTATAATATGGTAGTACATGGAACTATATTAGATGAGGGCAAGCCTGTTAGCATCATGTCTTCTACTACTTTGAAAGCTTTGGGTTCCCCACAACTTGTAAATATCACCTAGAATCTGTTGGCTTTCAATGGAGGAACCAGTCAGCCCTTAGGGATCCTTCCAATGTTCCCTATTACTTTGGGAAAAAATACTGTCTATATAGATATAATGGTAGTCCAAGGTCCCTTGTATTTCAATCTTCGCCTTGGATGTGACTATATTTATGTCATGGGAGCTCTTTTTTCTGCACTTTTCCACATGGTTTGTTTTCCACACAAAGGGGGAATAGTGACCATTGATCAATTGTCATTCATTGGTGACCAGGTGCCTCCTATGCAACCATCGTCCCCTATTGGTTCTTGTTTGCAAGTGGTACCCTCCTCGCCACAGGTCAATTATCTGGCCACCCATTCTGTCTCCACAACTACTAATGATCACACATATGGTATAGTACATTATGTACTAGGGCCATCGAAAACCGACATGTCATTGGTACAAGTTGACATGTATTCCTCCCAAAGAGTGGTTCTCCCATCTAGTGAGGGCCTCTTGGGAGCCATGTTCTCATATGGTCCATGAAAAAAATCCATAGCATGGTTCCTTGTCTTGTGTCAATCTCGTTAAAAAATGAAACAAATGGTTTAGAGCATAGTTCCTTGTCTTATGTCAAGGTCGTTAAAAAGTGAAACAAAGGGTTCAGAGCCTAGTTCCTTGTCTTGTGTCAAGCTCATTAACAAATGAAACAAAGGGTTCAGAGAATAGTTCCTTGTCTTGTGTTAAGATCATTAAAAAATGAAGCAAAGGGCTTGGAGTAGAGTTCCTTGTCTTGTGTCAAGCTTCTTAAAAAAATGAAACAAGGACCTTGGAGCAAAGTTCCTTGTCTTGTGTCAAGCTCCTTAAAAAATGAAGCAAAGGGCTCGGAGTAGAGTTCCTTGTCTTGTGTCAAGCTTCTTAAAAAAATGAAACAAGGACCTTGGAGCAGAGTTCCTTGTCTTATGTCAAGCTCCTTCAAAAATGAAATATGGGATGTGAGGATAGTTTTTTTTCTATGTCAACCTCGTTAAAAAATGAAACAGTGTGTGAGGATAGTTTGTTCCTATATTAGCCTCTTTAAAAAATGAAAAGAATGTCCGAGGATAGTTTCTTCCTGTATCTACCTCATTAAAAAATGAAATAGATGTCCGAGGATAGTTCTTTTACTGTGCCAACCTTGTTAAAAAAATGAAACAACTCCCTTTTCCAAATAGATTCTTTGATTAAGATCTCGTAAAATCCCAGTCGAGTCTTTCCTGGATCTCGAAAGTGAACCTTCATTCCATCCACCTAGTTGAATGAAATGAATATTGGGGGCATGTACCTTGAATTGAGTCATTATGCTGGGGGCATGCAAACTTAACTGAAGCATCATTTTTCTTTGTTTCAAGCTTGTGCAAAAATGAAACCAAACTCAAGCATAGTTTGCCTTTGTTTCAAGCTTATGTAAAAATTAAACCAAACTCAAGTATAGTTTTTCGTTTCAAGATTGTGTAAACATGAAACCGAATTCAAGCAGAGTTCCCCATGGTTCAAGCTTGTGTAAAAATGAACCCATGCCCAATTTACATCTCATGATTGCCATTTTTATCAGCTAATTTCTGCTATATGATCCTTGGTTGTTTCATTCCATCACCACCATCTCTTTGGCCGTTCATATGCTTTCAGTTGGTTGTTTTTTTCTTCTCCTGAGGAATCGTAGCAATGAGTGGTTTAGCGAGCTAGCCTCTTGAACTTTCAACGTTTTGAGTAGTTCCCCCTTAACTAGAATTTGTTTCTACCCTTTATACCACGCGTTCCTCTAGGATGAGTCACCTTTAAGGTCTTTTCTGACTCGTAAAAAGTTGAAAAGATTGTCCAATATTTTTTCCCTTTTAGTCTCGTTAAAGTAAATAAAAGAAGGGAGTCATCTTTGAGCTCTTTTCTGACTCTCAAAATATGAAATATTACTGAGATATTTTCATTTTGAAGTCGTTAAAGTAAATGAATCGATGTTTACCTAGTATGTGTTTACCCCTTTTTCGAGATGGGATAAACTATTTATGAAAAAGGAATAAATTAGTCAAACATGACTAGGCGGTTCTCTCGAATATTCTTTTCTACCTTTTTGGGTTCGAGGGACAACTTTACAAAAAGGGACCTTTGGATTTTCCTTTCTGCTTCTTTTTTGAACTCTCTAAAAATGAAAAATATGTCGAGTTTCACCTTTGTCTGACTCGTTAAAAGGTTAAACGAAATAGGACTTGTCATTATGGCGAGACCGAGCTACTCCTTCGTAGGGCTCATAAAAATTACTAATGGATCCATCCAAAGGATGGAATTATATTACAAGCATATGTTATCCCCATCAGGGTTGTGTAAAAATAAATGGGGTACTTGCCAGAAATGGTGGGGGAAAATTGGAAGTATTTCATCAGTGGTATATTCACATGATTCAGCATGTCACTCTTGAACATTGACACTCATCTTTTGTTCGTGTCGGGTTTTGGGACATCCTTACTTTGTCACTTTCCTCCGTGGGTTTTGGGTTATCCATTTTAAACCACTCATATGATCTCTGCCATGTCACTGTGACCTCTAATCCTATGATGTCAAATGCTTCCAAAATCCGAAGTCGTGTCATCCACAGGTTCAAGAGAAGTCTTCCTACCTGTAGATTATCTTATCATACGTCACCATCTTTGATAACTCTCATTCGTTATGTTTCCCATTTCGTGTCAATGATGAAGCATTCATTATGACCTTCCTTCAACATATCACTTCCTATAAACTTTAGCTCATTATCCAGGAAGTTGATCTAAAAACTCCCTTCCAGTACCTTAGAGATTGCATGCCTCAATGGCAAGTTATTTGCACTCAATGATAGGTTCTCATCCTTGGCCTTCGATTGAATGATTTCACAATTCTTACCTTGAGATCCATTGAAATTATGGGTGGTTTCTCTCACGCTTGTTAACAGTTCGTATCATTGACCAGTAATCAAGTGACTCTCTAGCATGTTCGACTTCAGCACATCTATTCACATGTTAGAATTTGTACTTTGGTCGAGTCGTGTTGGAGTGCAAGACACTCGGTTCACATTACAAAAGTCTAGGTTTGCGAGGAGTGATGAATTCATGATTGTATACATGATTCTTTAGACGGATGGCTGCAACCATGCCGTGGGTCTCATTTTTTATGCCCTCATTTGGATGGTTGCGTTCATGCCATGGATTCATGCACATGATCCTTTTCTTGATGGATGGTTATTCTTATACCATGGATTTGTGTACTGTTATATGGCTCTCTGATTTATCATGCATGACTATGAGTTCAAATATGTATATGTATGTTCAACTTCTAGGTTTTTCGATGATGTTATCTGATCCTTGCATCTACTTGTAAAGAATTTCACCCCTCGCTGTTGTTCAGCCTTGATGCTTTAGGGGGCATCTATTACACAATAATTTGTCATTTTCCTCGTACTCCCCATTCCTCAATCCTGTAGGACCTCAAAAGTAAACCCTGTGTACTTCCATATCATGAAGAAGATCTCTCTGATTCACTTTCCATCTGCAAAACATTTTCCCTTTACATAATTTCCAGAGATACTTCTCTTAAACCTAGTTTTAAAATTCAGCGCTATCCCTTAGTTTAATCCCCGCGCTCATTTACTGAGAATAAAATTGAGCCCCATGCCAATCAATATTGTTATCCCTTTATTACCCGTGGTGATCCTCTTTCGGAATTTTAAAAAAATGGAATCGAAGCTTCCAGATCTAGAAGCTTTGTGGGTGGAGGTTGGTAAATTGTTAGTCAAGATAGAGATGAGAGAGATTGTTTGGGCTCCTTTCCCCTATTAAAAAAGAACTAACCCAAGAGATAAGGCTTCTTCCCATCATAATAGGAACCATAACCCCTCTCTCAATTCCTATATAATCCCCTGCTATTCCAACCTCTACTAGATTTGGATGTTGGCTAATGGAAGGGCCGGAATAACCTGTAGAAGCTTGCTAGTATTAGCTCTTAGTTTATGCTTGTTAAGGGCTTGTTAAAGGGAGAATAGCTTGTAGAATGTTTTGCTGTGAACAGGGAGAAAGAGACCTTAAACTCCCATGATTGAGGTGTTTGCGGAGATGTGAGGGTGATGCTTGGGATCCAGACCCATTGAAGGAAACCTGCAATGCTAAGGTGAAGGTTGTACTTTATTTTTTGTCATATTAATACAACTAATATTTTTTTTCCTATATCAATTGCAATATTGTATTTGGTAGCTTAAGAATCCTTAGCCTCTTAAGTAGATTGAACTCTATTGTATTCTATCACGTGTGTGATGGTTTCTTGTCTATTTGTTTAAGGTGTTTGATTAACAAGTAAGGAGTTGATCGTTGGAGAAAAAAACACAAGGACATCATCGAACAAGGATAAGCAATACAAGAGGTAAGATTTTATCCATTCTAAATCTAAGGGAACTTATGTTAGATTGTCTTGTTTGTGTCTAGATCCTTTCCCCTAGGCAAGAGGGATTGTCTTTGTCCACAGAGAGAATCTTCCTATTCCACAACACGAAACACTACAGAAGTCACAAGGGAAGTATAAGGTTGTGCATGATTAACACATAAAAGAGAAATTGTTCAAGATGGGAGATAGAGTATGGATACAGTTGAATAAGGAGAGGCTGTAGTGTCGTTTTAATCAATCTTAATTGACTGAGACTGCAACATTTAATTGTCAAACCAGGGTAGGTGTTGGCTTAGTGGGGCTTGACCTAGGTTGAGAGATGATTTAGCCAAGCAAATTCCGGTACGACTGGCCCTTTCAGAAACAGTCCGCCGAGCGAGGACTGAGGTCTCACCCAAATTAGTATGGGAGGGTGCTAGAACTAGGTTTCGGCACCCTAGGGATGTCTGATGGGCTTCTGGAGGTCCGCGATCTAACCTGTCGCTACGTGCAGTTGTAATCCCTTCATGACCTGCAGTGCGGCTTCCGTGTAGCCCTACTCGGGGCACGAACCATATAATACCCAAGATCCTTGTTAATTAACTAATTACTTAACTTGTGTGTGTAAGATTTATGGTGATTACAACATATTCATCAATTATAACAGTGCGTGCAATACATAAATGAATATAGCCATAAAGAAGATAATGCACAGCAAATACACAGGAATATGAATCAACTTCTCTTTTATCAATCTATAATCTTGCTTACAAACTCGTCACTGCCCTACGCACTTAGCTGCAGGGATCCGTGCACTCAGCTGTGCACTCTACTAGGCCTTTGTGCACTCAGCTACAGAGCCTCTTCCTACTACTACAACCCAAGACACTTAGAACTCTACTCTAAGCTCGAACCATTCCTTCTCTATTCATCTATTCCTCCCTTGTTAACTACCTTTATAACTTAGATCCTCGCTCTATTTATACAATCCCATGGTCCGCGGACCATGGGTAGGCCAACTTTACACTAATTTACAACACAATGCTTAGGGCAGACAACCTTATGACTCAATTATACACTTTGCACTCTGCGCCTGCAATTCGCAGAGTTTTACAACATCTCTGACCAAAACTTGGGCTTTGAGCCCCAAAACCTACTGTGGGGGGATTTCATGCCCAACAAGCCCCCAACAAAATCATTGTGACTCATGAAGAGTCACTTTGTTGGTGCAGCGATCTTGGCATGGAGCCCCTCCAACCGTTCCTTCACTTCCTGGAGGTTCACAGCACACTGATTGGTAGTCTGTTGGATTGGCTCAGCCCTCTCGGTCGAAGCCTCACCATCAAGGGAAACTCCTTGTCTTAAGGCATGCATCACCTTCATCTGTGTGAGATATCCTTCGATGTCTATAGTGATGAGGAAGGCCTCATCAATCCAAGGTTGGACGCGTGCTTTAAGGACCACCTCTTTCTACCGCACATCATCCACCTGTTCCTTCAACACCTTTGCTTGCTCTAGCTTCGCAAGCCGCAGGGTCAGGACAACTATCTGCATCGTACTATGCACACTATCATATTGCCCCTGAGGCTCTCGTGCCTCCGTTTCCAGGCACTGTATGTTGGGGTCCTCCTATAATGAAGTGAGGACTGCAAAGGATTCCTCCAACATAGCGGTGTAGTTCTGTACTACCTATCCTATTTCTTCCAGCCCTTTTTGAATAGTGCTAGTGCATTGTTCCCTAACTTTTGGGGGCATAGAAGACTGCACCTTTAATCGCAGCTCGACAATTTGAAGGTTGAGGTCTAGCTGTACCCTCATTGCTTCCTCCTTTGCCTCGTGAAATCTAGTTGCCAATCGGTAGATCCACTCCACTACTAGTAGATCTGCCGAGATGACCAATTTCGAGAAATTACTACAACCATTGTCTACCACCTACTCCAGTCCTTGAGTCTGTGCAACCAGTTCATCACGCTGTTGGATGAGTTGTTCCATATGGATCTTTTGTTCGCTCAATACCTGTAGCGCACAACCTTCTTTGGTGTGAAGCTTGGCTGTGATCCCATCCTGTAACTGGTACAAAGTTTCTCATGGAAGGGTAGCCAAGTTTAAGCCCAGTCCCTTAATATTGCCCGCCACAGTTCGGTCAACTTCACTTGCTGTTGCTAACGTGCCCTTGGGGAACATGAAAGTGTTGGTCATCTGAGCGCACAACATTTGTTCCGTCTCTGATGTACTGGCTGTGACATATGGGGCCATCGTTCCTACTTGTGGGGTTTGCACCTATAGTTCCTCTAACTACATGCTTAGCTCCATCAGCACCCAAAAAACCTTGGTGGCACGAATCTGCTTTGCATCCTTAGTGGGCCAGAGCAAAGCATACCTCGCGGCCTCAGGTATGTCCTAGTCGATATCCGGGAACTAGCTATCTTCTAGTAATTCGCCCACTATCAACAAGATGGATAAGAGAAACCACACATAGTGGAAGGTCTTACCCTACTCTTGGGCCTCCTTGCAGTTTGTCAAAAATTCCTCACAGAGGAACTTCGCCCAGTTGAACTCGACCCCGTCTGTGCACTGTTTGGCTAGTGCAACCACAGGCACTGGTACTTCATTAGCACAACACTTTCGCATTAATTTGCTGGCCAGGAGCTAGGTGGATACGCTGACACCTTTGTCCTTGATACTCGCAATTGCATAGCCTCACTTCTTATTTTCCATCTTGTATTTAGTTTTCATGGCTTCTGTGAGAGCCAAATTGCTACTTTTTCCCGCCATCATCATGGGGTCCTTTCCCTTATAGGGAAGTCGAGAAATCCAACGAATAAGCTCCATCGTGACAGGAATATGATCCTCCAGCCATAGATACCCATCATGCACCAGGCACAATAACTACATGATGACGAAAATGGTGATGGGCATGCAGTGAAAGTGAGGTATCTATCGTAGATGAAGTAACTCAGCCTTCTCCACACTGATCATCCATTTTCGCAACTCCAACATTATTGTTGACCCCTCCAAATTTTGCTTCATCAAGCTCTCCATCATTAGGTGCGGGAACTCCTCGCTATCTGCGAGGTCCCAATCTTTGAATTCCATGGTAGGCACCTAGCCTAGGAGCAGACCTTCAAAAGTAATTCCATTAGGGAGGAGCAAGGTCTGGAGCACACTCTTCATGGCCTCCAGGTCTCTAGGCGCCCTAAATTTCCCTTTCCACAGAGGGACATATGTGGGTAACTTCGTTGCGAAAGGAATTGGTGGGACATCCTCCTCTGCGTCTTCTTGATCCTCTATTTGACCAATTAGGGCCTGTAAGTCCTCCTCCTCTTCGTCTAATTCAATGGTGATGGCTTTTCCTTTCTCTTTCGTTGATATCTTGTCGAACTATAGGTTTCTTGGGGACACCTGGACTGGTCCCATAGTTTGGTTATATTTCTTTGGCAGCAGCGTCCGTGGTGATCTTGGAGCTTTTGGCGCAACCACCACGTCTTTGGGCTCCTCAGTGGTATCTTCGGTAAATTTCACACCTAGCTTGGTGGCAGTCATCGTGTTTGCATGAGATAGGTTCTGTTGGGTACTCAAAGATGGTAAGATTACTTGGCTCTCAATACTCTGCAACTTCTCAAATCCAAAACAACCAAGTGTTGTCTCATAGTTAGTCCTTGGAGTTTTGTAGCGTCTTTTGAATTTGAAATTGACTCTTCCCCCCACTTATGAGTCACTAAGGCATTCTTAGCGGTAGATCATCCCAAATCTAGCCCTTAATTCGTGTCTTAATTTCCTGTTGCCTTCTCCATTTTGCCTTAAATTGGACATCTCGTCATGAATAGTGACATCAATGGTTACTTCCCAGTTAACCTGCGTAGGCGCGAACCTTGTACCATGCTGATTCTACGCACATCTCCCCCACCATGTAGTTCCAAAATAGACTCATGTAGAGTCTCGCACTCTCTTTCAACTATTTGGAGTGCTGAGACTATGCTCCCTATGGTTAGTAAGGTGGTCGCCCCACCTATGCGAGACTGCAAGTCGCCTTCTAGCATAGCGCGTGGACACTCCTCACTTGCCCTCATGACAGCTGGTGCTACGTGCTTTATCTTATGTGGTGGTCTTCCCTTGTTACTGTGTTTGGTAAGGTGTGGTCTCAGCCATGGTAGAAGAATAATAAGTTCTCAACGACAATCTTCCAATGCAGTGGTATGACCATCCGTATCTTGCCTTGTCATCCTTGGTTTATCGATGAGACATGCTTGCATGACCTCGATTTCCCGTCTTCTGATCCCAACATCCTTCAACATACTTTTCTCCCTCAAACGTACTCGATCTTCTTCAAGTTCGTGAAGTATAAGGTTGCATCATTGAATGTCTTTCTGAATCCTTATACGGTCATCCTCATGTAGCTGTGTGATTCCTTTGTCCTAGTCTTCGCACACTGTCATAACTGTGTGGGCTATTATGTGTGGATTCATTTTGGTATTCCCTTTAGAAATATTGGGTTCTACTCTGTTTCACACATTTGGAATGAGTTCCACATTCAGGTTTTTGCATATGGTCCGATAGGCCCACCGTACCACTGGAACACGCAGGTCCTAGTTAGTTTTTCTTACCTGGTAAAAAATTTTTAGTACTCCTCGCACCCTATGGAATGCTTTGTCATGGAGAATTGGTAAAGAGTGTTGCCTTTCCTGCTGCTGTGGTTTGTTTTGATGCTCTAGGCTGGGGTTGGTGTGCGCTTGTTTGGACTATACAGCATATGTCTTTACCCATCGGGAAAGGTTGGCGCGCAATTCATTCCACCCCATGTGATTGGCTTTCATTTGAAGTTGGGGTTTCCCAAAACATAGGTGCATCATCCTTATGTAGTTGTGCCAGTCTTCAAAAGTTCCTTGATGCACACCCCACCATCGTGCAGGTGTTGCGCGCAGTGCCCACTTCAGCGCATCGAACTGCTGCTGTTCTGGTACTACACTTTCGAATTTGCTTAGAAATTCATCCACTGCGGACAATCCATCATATTTTGGCAACTCCCTTGCCTCTATTGTCACACAATGTAGTGATCTAACCATCATATTGTAGTTAAGCGTTATTACTTCGTGCAACCAATTCTGTCATCTCTCTATCTCTTCATCTGAATTTCAAGTACAAGAGCTTTCCTGCTCCCACGAAAACATTCCATCTCCAGTTGGATTCACCCAATCCTCTCCTTGTGAAGTTATATTGTAGATACAGTTGAGATTGTCATCACGCACCTGTTCAGTGTATCACGCTCCTTCGACTGGATCCAACAGTACTACTATGCGTAGTGACTTTTTCTCAAAGATCATTTTTTGATTCTTGATATTTATGACTCCATTCATATCGGTAGCCCAGTCTATCCCTAGTAGCGTGAGATAGGAATTGCTATTATCGACAATCTCAATCACTTCAAAATCTGCCTGCGCGCTCACACCTTCAATATCGACTGTCACCCCTTGCAATCTTCCCATGGGAAAAATCTTATGTTGGTTCACCATTCGTAACTAAATAGGGGACCACTGTAACGCGGGTCTGCCCATTCATTCCCATGTTTTCTTTGGTAGTACATTCGCGTTGGAATCCAGGTCTAGGATTACCTGATCCATTTCATACTTGCCTATTTGCGCAGTTAACCTCATCTCCCTTCCTATGCGCAATGCATGCTTTCCTAGTTTTCGAACCAGACGTGGTTCTGCTGACCCCCCGCACCTAGTGATAAGTTCTTGTAGCTCTTTGACTACCTTGTTGTCACACAATATTTTCATGCATGTCTCCAGAAAGGTAATGAGAATTGAAGGATCCATCCCCAGTTCTAGTTGATCCTTACTACATGAAGTGGAGGCCTCTGTGAAGCTCTTCTTAGCTTCAATGAATGTCTCCTTTGCACATTCTAAATCAAACTCGGGTTCCTTTGTATGAGCCTTGCGAACCCATGTGCTTTGTTTTGGATGCTTCCCTTTATCATCTCCCATTATCATATTGCTCATGAGCATCATGTTTACATTTAGGTCTTCTTCGCGCGGTTCAAACCTCATCATTTTTAAATTCTGGGTCAAAGGGGGTTGGAGTACCGCCTTTTGATTCATCTTCACTATTAATGAAGGGAAACCTTCCACCTAATGATCAAACTGATTACAGTACCAACATGATATCCTAGTTGAGTTCGTACATTCATGGGCATAATGCCCTGGCCCTCCACAATTGTAATAAATTATCTAGCTGCGACCCTTTCCTGGTCCCATTCCACCTCGACCCCGACCGTGCCCCTGAAACCCAACATGCGTCATCCCCACATTTGGGTCGAGGGCTCATGTTTTGGCCTGTACCCTATAGGTAGGAGTCTGATCCATCATTATTTCATAGCTTCGACAGGTGTGTTTGTCATGGCCTACCGACCTGTAGAAATTACAAAACAACTGCTAGGATGTCTGCGTATACTTCTACAACATATGACAATTATCTGTGGTATGTTTTCCACCTATCTGGCAGATCACACACCATAATGTATACGTCGCGCTTTGCCCTGCCTGTGCCTCAAGTCTTAATGGCATTGGCCCTCCTCCTACCAAGTAGTTCGCGAACACTGGACAGTGATCTTTGTCGTGGCCATGGCCTTTGCACTTTATGCACCATACTTCCTCGCGTGTGTTTGGCTGAAGTGCCCTATCCTATTTCAAACTATGCATTTCTAGACACAGATTCTGTAGCTGCGAGTGGATCTGTTGGACTCCCAATCCAGGGTCTTGTATAGGGGTCTCATGCAACCTCATTGCCATCTCCAATGCTTCGGCCTGGGTGGAAAGTTTTTGCTGTGACAACATCGTCCTTAATTGTGGTGTAAGTGAGGCCATAAACCATGCGTGATGTTGTGCATCCGTTAATGTCATGTTGGCTTCACGGATCATACTTTTCAGCCTTTGGTCTAGATCCCAGGGGGTCTCGCCCAGGAGCATCGTGATTTCTTTAAACCCGATGATTGATTGCATCTCTATCTTTGGCCTGCTAAACTCGTTGTTCAACGTAGTTTGGATCTTTGCAATTCTTGCATTTGGGTGGTCATTAGAATGCTTTATATACCACGTTATTACGTGATCCTGCAGTGCACTCACTAGCGTAGCCTTTTTAACATTATCATCCATGACACCCTGTGATTTCCATACTACTCTTACCACGAACCAAAATTGGTCCAAGTATTCATTTCCTACTCCTCTGAACACCGGTAGTTTTATCACACTTGCCATACTGAACTACAGAGGTGGTGGAGGTGGAGCGGGTGGAGATGGAAGTGAGGGGGGTGAAGCAGGTGGCAGTGTGGGTGGGGGTGGTAAACGTGGAATTCTCTACCTTATCAAACTGACCGCGCTTCTCAGAGAAACCTTCGCGAGCTCTTCCTCGCTCTCCCGCAAGGGTGAAATTAAGGGATTGTTTTCTAATTCTTCACTGCTTCCACTTCTGTAGACCTCTCCACTCCACGTACTCCAAAACATTAATTTATTTGCATAACCCACTTTTCACACAATAGCATCTTAATCCAAGTGTTCAAAGATTTAACGTACTTACCTAGCGGTCCCTTCAGAAAATGTCGCTTTGCCTCATTATAGCTGACGGTCATGTCTACCGTGAACTCAATGATAAATCCTACTATTATTCGGTCGAGCCAGTGGTCCACAACTTGCACTATCTTATCTTCTAAGGCTTCTAGTCTATGCACTGGTTCCGGAGTCCACACTATTGGTTTATCAAGCCTACACCTTCCCTGGCTATCTGCTAACTTTGAGATCCACTCATACAACTCAGATGGAAAATATGCAAAGAAAATTTTATGGAATTTAGTGTACAAGTAGCGATCCAGCCACTGCTCCTTAGATACTCACGAATTTATATTTTCCTATGCCACGAACTCGTGAATCTTCTTGTCCAACCACTCTTCAGTTTCTTTCATTGTAGGGTTCTAGTGGCATGACATCAGACATCCTTTATGTAGATCCCAGTCTCGGCAACAGAACCATTTGTTGGATTAGTGGGACCTGACCCAGGTTCAAAGGTGATTTAACCAAGAAATTCCCAGTATTACTAGCCCTTTCGGCAACAATTTGTGGAGTGTGGACTGAGGTCTCACCTGAAGTAGTATGGGAGGGTGCTAGAACCAAGTTTTCGCACCCTAAGGATGTTTGATGGGCTTCTGGAGGTTTGTAATCTGACCTGTTGCTACGGGCACTTGTGATCCCTTCGCCACCTGCAGTGCGAATTCTGCATAGCCCTACCTGGGGTGTGACCCATATAATACCCAAGATCCTTGTTAATTAACTGATTACTTAACTTGTGTGTGTAAGATTTATGGTGATTACAACATATTCATCAATTATAACAGTGTGCGCAATACATAAACGAATACAACCATAAAGATGATAATGCACAACAAATACATAGGAATATGAATCAACTTCTATTTTATTAATCTTCAATCTTGCTTACAAACTCATCACCGCTCTGCACACTCAGATACAGGGGTCCACACACTTAGCTGCGGACTCTACTAGGCCTCTGCACACTCAGCTGCAGAGCCTCTTCCTACTACTACAACCCAAGACACTTAGAACTCTACTCTAAGCTTGAACCATTCCTTCGCTATTCATCTATTACTCCCTTATTAACTACCTTTACAACTTAGAGCCTCACTCTAATTATACAAGTAGGTCGACTTTGCACTAATTTAGGACACAATGGTTAGGGTATACAACCTTATGACTCAATTGTACACTTCGCGCTTCGCGCCCACAATTCGTGGATTTTTACAACATCTCTGACCAAAACATGGGCTTTTAGCCCCAAAACCTGTTGTGGGGGGGGGGGGGATTCCATGCCCAATAGTAGGTCTTGTTGTTTCAATGGAGTTTGCACTATTTGTGTCGATACACTCCAAACAAGAATAAGAAAATGTAGAAAATAGTAAAGTATGTTGCTAATCTAAATTGATGAATCAAACCATGAATGTAGACATAAAAACTCTCTAAAAAATTAAGTCACAACTCATAGCTATCAAAGTAAAGGTGCACCACGCAGGAACTAACATCTACTCCAGCTGGTTAGTGCCATTCTATTGATTAACTCAGTGTAACATCATAATATAAATGGAAACAACAGTGAATGTAATCCAAGATTTGTACAATAACAACGACGAACCATAAATCAGTTAACCAAACTAGAATGTACACTAGCTCTATCATTACAATCCCTGCCAAGGAGGAGCGCCCTTCCTCCTTAGCAGGGCGTAGGAATAACAGAAAAGTGATTAACAAATCAGTTAAAGAACAGTAACAACATCACCATGCTGATTAATATTAAAAATAAACTCAGAATTACAGAAGCAGAGTAACAATACTTTTCTATATGATGTCTCTTGTACCTGAAAAGCTGAGTTCCTTTATAGTTATTACAACCCGAAATTAGAAACAGATCAATCATGAGAATCTCACAATTCTCATGCTAATCATAAATAAAAGTAGTTACAACCTATTGCTAAATACAAATATACATCAGTTATGATTGCAACTGCTTGGGTCTTGTTGCTTCAAAAATAAACAATCCCTAATGCCGATAGCCATTATGTGGAATATTACCCACATTTTCTATCTTCGAAAAAACAACATCGAGTGAATGGTGGTTCAGGATGTCATGGCATAACTAACGACAACACTTTTGGTGTGACGGCAGATTCTTGTATTAATGCGTGGTGTAACAACATCTAATGTGTTACAACAACCTATAACAACATCCAAGGTGTAACATTGAACCATTCTACCCTTTTCTACAGTTAATATGTGTTTCCTGTCTACTTCATAGCTTTTTTCTCACGTGCCATCACCTGAAAAGAAGAGCTTCCCAAAATACTTCTTCAATACTCTCCTAGTTAGCCACAAAAAGGAATAAAGCCTCACATTATTCGATAAAATATAACAAAGTAACATGAGAATGGAATAGGTTAAAAAGGTAATAAAAAAGGGAATTTGATCATGTAAAGTCATAGGCCTGGAGGTCAAAAGGGTCAAAACTGGGGAAAGAATGTGTATAAAATAGGTAAAAAAACCACACCCAATATCTCCCCCCGATTGAAGCAACTGCATGTCCCCATGCAGAATCTCAGTTCCTTCTAGTGTGCCCTTGATGCAAGTCTATGAAATTTTAGGCACCAGGAGTGTCTTCACCCAAAGCTTTTAACCCTTGAATGGATATCAACTAGCATCACCAAGATTCCTCTTCGTAGTCACATAGGTGGTAATCCAGTTGATACTCCTCCATTGGTATCCATATCAAAGGAAATTTGAATCTAAGGCCAATCCAGAATGCCCCTAGTGTTTGTACAATCCGAGCATATTTCAGCACCCTTGTAACATCAACCAAAAAGTTCCTATACTCAAAAGGATCACCTTCTTGTATTTCAACGCTACAGGCCTCAGTGTGCTTGAGACATCCAGCTAATGCTCAATTTTTCATCTCTGTATACAGGTAGAGGTAGATCCTCACGATACTTTTCCTATAAGTGATGGATTTTTGTTTGATTTCTAGAGTGCTCAGGAATATTTTAACTCATGCCAGAGTTCGTAAGCCATCGCTGGTTCAACCCTGACCCACAATTTTGTTCTCTCCTCATTGGTGTTTGCTAATTTCTCATCTAGGTGCCACTCAATCTGATTCCTCATGAATGAAAGGAGAGCCCACAACTACAAGTACCCCATGTAGGAGAGGACGCTCACCACCATCTCTGTGCTAACATATTCACACATGAAATTGTGTAATAACAACTCACACATCAAGCTTTGGTCATCAAATTCGTAGGAGTGAAAAATTTCCAAAAAAGTATGGGTTGAAGAAACCAAATATGACCTATTCTAAAAAATTGCCTTGAATTGAAAGAAGTAATAACGTTCCCAAAGGAACACTAGGTATGGTGTGGATGGCTGCCTGTATGCTAGCAGGTTTAGAGAACGATCACGAAGCTTGATCTTTTCATTCATCAGGTTTGAGACCAGTCAATGTAGCTGATACACTTGTTCATCCTTCTTCTTTATAACTTTCTTGTGCCTTCGTGCTTCCTCTTCTCTAGCCATTTTTCTCTCAAGGAGTCCATCATTCTTTTATGTACTTGGAGTGAGATCACTCCCTCTTGTAGAGAGAGCACCAATTACTTCCACTTTTGCAGGTCCCGCAACAACAACAATTTCTTAGAATACCATCATTCATCAGGACCTGGTGTTCTTCCTCATGCACTATCAATTGAGGGTGTAGTAGCCTCATAAGGGTGAAAATGTTCCACCACAGATACTTGTTCTTATGTAACGGTAGCTTCGTCAGTGGGTTCTATCACAATTCCTTTATCTTCCTGGTCAGCTTCCATTTTCACTGTTGGTTCTTGTGTAGCAGCAGGGTTATCCACAAACTTCTATACATCGGTTTTCTCCTGATCGACTTCTGCCTTCACTGTTGGTTCTTGTGTAACAACAATGTTGACCATAGGCTCATGGATGTTAGCTTCCCCTTCCTTCTCTTAGATGACTTCCTCCTCCATTGCTGGTTCTGATGAAACAATAGTTTCATCCAAGGGATCTTTTGTATCCATTACCCGATCACTTCCTATGGATTGTATCATCTCAGTTACTGGTTCTTGTGTAACAGAAACGTCCTCGACAGTTTCTTGTGTAACAGCTTCGCAGATTTCAGTTTGAGTCTCCCTCAAGGTGGCGTCTGTTGCACAGACTTTAAATCCTGCTGCCAACAACTTCTCACCACAGACTGCGCATAGAGTGCCTAAGATATCTCCCCTTCTAGCCCTGTCCACGGCCTCTACCAAAGTATATAACCTTGGGGCTCTTGGTTCTACCTTTCCTTCTACTAGCTGTTCCCTCAATTCTCTATTTTCTTTCTCTAGAATTTCAATTTTTGATAGCAAGGATTGGGTTTCGCTCTTATAGGTGAAGAAGTTCCCTCTGCTTGAGCCCTCTCCTCGTCCTTTTGCTCCGATGCTTCTTTGTTCATTCTTTACATGGATGGGGACTCGGGGTGCCCACTAACCCTTATCCTATGCTTTGACCTCCTATCATAAATTGGTTTATCAATTGGCCTCTTACTAACCCTTACTGTCGAGGGCTGGGGTTGCTCCTTTGCCACATCTAGAGCTACCTTAGACATCTCGGTTTTCCTGCTACAGGTGATTGTGGGCCTTTTGCTCATGAATTCTTGCCAATTCTTTCCTTGTCGGCTCAAAATGTCCAACACAGGGAAATGATAGGGTGGCAAGGTGGTGCAAGTGAGGATTTCAGATTGGGATTTGGCACTCATGGTCCATACTGCATAGTGAATTTTTCCTTAATGGTGAGTCATGGGGAGGTATCGTCAATGGTACACTTACCCTTTTTGGTATGATCAACATTAAATAACAATAACTACCAGGTCATCATGCCTTAGTTGCAGGATTTTTCAAATGATCACAAATCATGCTATGTTCATGTCACAATATGATTCGTCCACCCCCCCCAGGCTTAAATATGAGAACCGTCCTCGGCTGTCAGAAGTCATGTTAAGTTGCCATAATTACAAAATAAAACGAATTCAATATTACCTTTTAATGACATACCTGGGTGACGTGGGGCAAAGTAATAGGCGATGCGACGCACGAACCAAGCTCCAGCAGTGAGATGCACGAACTTAATTTTGATGACAAGGATCATGGTGATGTTCTCCTACTTATTTCAATAAAATATCTTGTTTATTCCTTAAGAGTCGTTGGTTGTTACAAGTGTAATAGTCAAGACGACTGATATATATTATTTTAATTTCTACAAAAATATAAAGAAGAAAAGATCATGTAAAAACACTTATCATAAGATATGCTTTAAAAGAACTAATGTTGTTACAGAGTGTGTAACAGCCGCCACCAGGTGGTTTTCAACCACTACCAAAAGTGTTTGTGTGTCTGGAAAAGGTTTTCATAGCTAGATTGTTGTTATACATACATATATATATATATATATATATATATATATATATATATATATATATATATATATATATATATATATAATTTTTCTTTTTTCAAGTTTAATGGTGTCACAGCCACCAACCAAGGTTGATTTTTAGTTGTTACACTTATTGGAAAAAATAAAATTTTTGCAGCGCAGGGGGGATTTCCCTAGTTCCTCTAATACGTAGATCGAAATTTGTGACAACATTGACAAACGAATCACTTGAAGTAGGTTTGTGATATAACCGAAGATGGTGCCCATTTGCAAGCAATGGTGTCCTCACACTTTCAACGGTCACAAAATTTACAGTCCCATTGTCAAAGACTACATATGCCTCATAGGGACCTATCCATCTGGTGCAGAGCTTACCCTTGAATTCTTTAAATCTTGAGTCATATAAGACAACCCAATCTCCTTTCTGAAACTTCTTCCTCTCTATGAGTATTTCATGCCACTTAGCTCTTTGTTGCTGGATAATATTTGTTTTCTGGATAACAACTAACCGTTTCTCCTCCACTTCATTGAGCTGGTTCAAATTGACCTGCAATGTTGTCTTTAGTGTGTTTATTTCAAATTCAATGGGGAATAATGGGTTCTTTCCATACACAAGTTCATATGGTGAGAATCCAGTGGTATTCCTCCATCTAGTCCTATATGCCCATAACACTTCTGGAAGTTTGTCAGCCTAATTTCTTTAGTGACTGGCCATAGTTTTTGTAAGGATCCCCTCAATGACTTTGTTAGTGCTTTCCACTTGGCCATTTTCTTGTGGATGATAAGGTGTTGTGATTCTGTGATGGATTTTATATTTCTCAACCAAGTCCAAGATCTTATGAGATGTGAATTAGGGCCCTCCATCTGTGACTATATCCCTGGGTATGCCAAACCAAACGAAGATGTCTTCAAACAAAAAGTCTGAGACAACATGTTCTATGGATCTCGTTAATGCTTTCACCTCAACCGATTTTGTTACATATTCAGTGCAGACCAAGATGTAGGATCTCTGTCTAGATGAAGGATTAATTAGTCACACAAAATCTAGATCCCACTTCTCAAAAGGTTCTAACGTGATTTGGGGTTGTAACGTCATCCCGTCTGATTGTAGTGGTTGGCCCATCCTTTGACAACTATCACATCCCTTCACAAACTTCTTGGCATCCTAAAATATTTTTCGCCAATAATACCTTGTTAAAAGGACCTTGTATCCTATCTATTTGTCTGTGAAGTATCCTCCACAAAGTTCATCATGACAAACTTTAAGGATATCAAAGACCTCATCTTCACTAACACAACGTCTATTCTGGATTTTGGTCTAGTGTGATAGAGGTTCCCATCTATCCAGGTATATCTAGCACTTTGCTGTATGATTTTTCTTTTCTCCTTGGAGGACAAATACTATGGAAACTTCCCTGCAGCAAGATAATCGACTATATCTACATACCAAGGTGAGTAAGTAGAAATATCAAAAAGATATTCATCAAGGAAAGAATCCTCTATGGGAGTGCTATTGTCATCAATAGTTAGCCTAGAAAGAAATTCAACTACTACATTATCTTTTCAAGGCTTATCTACAATAGTGATATCAAATTCTTGTAACAGAAATAACCAGCGTGTAATCCCACCATTGGTGATTGCTTTATTCATTAAAAAATGAATGGAAAAATCGTCAGTGTGTACAAATACTTGATACTCGGTGATGTAATGTTGGAATTTATTGATGGCATGCATGACTACTAAGAACTCCTTCTCAATCACTATGTAGTTGAGCTCAGTCGGGGTTATATTTTTTATTATGTAGTAGATAGCATAAGGTTTCTTATCCTCCAATTAGTTGAAAACAAGACCTACAACAATATTTGATGCATCCATAGCTTTGTGAAACGACAGCTCCCAATTCGGTCCTCACAAGACCAGAGTTGCCGATACACAACATTTCAACTTTAAGAAGGTCTGCTCACACTTCCTTGTCCATAAGAAATTACCATCCTTCATGAGCAAGGAAAAAAATGGCAATGCAATTTTTGAAAATTTTTCTATAAATCTCATTTAATACCCTCCATGCCCTAAGAAACTACGTACCTATTTTTCATTTTAGGGGTTGGAATTTTTAGAATTACCTCTATTTTTGCAGGGTCTACCTTGATTCCATCAGCAAAAATGTAGTGTCCAAGCATGATCTATTCGGTCATCATCATGTGACATTTCTCAGTGCTCAAAGCAACATTAGTTTGTACACACCATTCCAACACTTTTTCCAGATTGACCAATGATGTTTCAAAAGCATCTCCATAAGGTGTAAAATCATCCATGAAGATTTCCAGGTGGTCATTCAACAAGTCAGAGAAAATTCCCAATATTTCCCTTTGGTAGGTTGCTGGTGCATTACATAGTCCAAAAGGAATTACTTTGTATGCATAGGTTCCCCAAGGACAAGTAAAGGTCATTTTATCCTAGTCTTCCAGGGAAATCTGTATCTGATTGTACCCACTAAATCTGTCTAAAAGTGAAAAGAATTTATTTCTGGAGAGGGTATCAAGGACCTGATCTATAAATGGTAAGGGAAAATGGTACTTCTAAGTGGCCTTATTGAGTTCCCTATAATCAACACTAACTCTCCACTTGCCATTCTTTTTAGGAATGATGACAAGTGGTGACACCCACTGATTGTAAGATATTGGATAAATAAAATTAGCACTCAGGGGTTTTTGTAGTTCTTCTTTCACCACCTCCTTTAGTGCAGGGTTTATGCGACATTATGGCTATCTAACTAGTTTGCAGCCATCTTTCAAATAAATACAACGAGTGCATAGGTTAGGGTGGATCTCTTTCATATCCATATAGTCCCATGAAAATTCCTTTTTATATTTATGTAATAGTTGTAACAGCTGTTGGTTTTGTTCAACATTCAGGTTTGGATTAACATTAAAAAAAATTATAGATTCAATCTCAATTGGATTGCTATCAATATTTGGAGTAGTTCTCATTAGTTCAAAATCTATATCTTCCATCCCTTCTTCCTCATTTGCATTCTTAACAGAATCGACAGAAAATGAGTTACTAATAAAACCGTTAATGCCATTATCTTCTCTCTCATTTTTGAAATTCTTGGCTTTCCCCAAAGTGAGGAGTGCCAGGGAAAGATCTAACTCAGGCTCAAACTCATCCCACCAAGGGTTGTACACATCCACATTTGGTTTTGGGGGATAAACATTAAGGTTCTGCGTTGGCTAGCCATCCAAGATCACCATAGATTCCATCCTACAACCTATAAATGCATCTGTAAAGGCCATCCAAGGTCTCCCTAGGATCAAAGGGTGCGCCCCCCCCCCCCCCGAAATTGGATTTTCGATGTAAGATAAGAAAATCAGCTGGATACCTCTAAGAAGATATTGTAATCACTATATCCTCTAGCATCCTCTCGAGTTTAACGAGGGACCTGTCTACTAATTCAAGCACAATAGGATTATGTCTGAGTCTTTGTAGCCCGAGAGCGATAAAGAGGTCCTTTGTCATTATATTAATGGTAGCCCTGAGATCAATCAATGTGTTGGCTATGGGCTAATCATTAATGTAGACAGTGACCATAGGATTTCTTGAATCATTGTACTTAGTTAGGAGAGACTGAGCAGACATTAATTTAGATAATTTTCCCATCACATGTATGGTGGCAGGGTCTTTAGGCTTCCTTCGAGGTTTCTTGATCCACAAATCTCTTACTGTCTTGGCATAAATGGATACTTCCTTAAGGGCTTGTAGCAGAGGAATTTATACATGCAAATTTTGCAGCTTCCTAAGAAAATCAGATTCGGGCTATGAAGTCATCCTAGGTTTGACCAATCTTTGAGGATACGAAGGGTCTTGTGTTACATCAAGTGAATCTATTGTTACAGGTGTATCAGGCTTCCTCGAGTTGGTTGTTACAATAGTAACAGTTCTTTGCGGTTTGGCTGTTACAAATGTAACAAATTCCTTTATATCATCTTTTGTAGGTGCAATAGCTGCGTCAGACCTTTCGACATCTCCTCTGGATGGTTCATAATCCTCCTCTGTAATGATAGACGAGTGACTTGGGTTAATTACTTTTCCCGATTGTAATTGTATTTCATTAAGTCCCATGGGGGTAATAAGGTAGGTCTAGAAGGTAGTTGAAGCGTATATGCCCTAAGCTGCTTTATTATTTGGGTTTGGGTTAGGATGCACAAGTAGTTGGGGTCACATAGGTGGTGGGGGAGCAGGAGCTTGGAAAGGAGGTAACTGTAGTTGTTGTTGCATGGGTAGTCTAGGTAGAGCTAAATTCTAGGAATTTTCTCTCCAATTCTAGTTCTAAGGATACAGTTGGGATTGAGGATATTGAATAGGAGGAGATCGAGACCATTGGTTCCAGGGTGAAGGAAACTATGCTGAAGGAGGGGTAGGATATTGCCATGAATATTGTTGAGTATTATATCAATTGTTCCATGAATTGAAAGAGGAAAATTCTTGAGACATACTTGGAGGTCGCAGTTTGCATGGCCTCCTTGGTGCGATGAAATAATATGACTACACCTCCTCGCTTGATTCTCTGAGTACTACCTTTAATCTAGGAAGCTCTGGACATTGCCATGTCGAATGCTCCAGCTCATAGATATTACTCAGGTTGATGTCGTTCAATTCACCTTCCCTGAAAGGATGTTTCTTCCGACAAGTCGGATAGAACATCGCCAGTGGTCTATCATCTTTTGTTTGTGTCTTCTTGATCTGTGCTATGGTTATTTGGGTAGAGAGAGTACTGATGATATCAGTCTTGAAATTTTCGAACAAATTCCTGATCTCCACTCTAGTTACTTCGCCGCCTAAAATTTTTTTTATGCAGACAGACGCATCCCGAATTGTACTCCTCCCTTTGGATGATCCTCGAGAACATCTTAGGTAGAGCTTTACAATTTTAGTGAAAGCTCTTGCAATATATACCCTTTTTCTAATAGGTTAAGGGTGTCAAGGCGATCATCCCTCATTCCTCTGCTAAATATAGTATTCAAGATTTGTTTCTCTAAATCGCTATGTTTAGACCTCTGCAAATTATACTGGAACTGTTCCACATAATCTTCTAGGCTTTTATCCTCCTTCTGTGTCATTCTAAATATCTCCTCCCTTAAGTCCTTGGTCTTGTAATAGTCCTGGTACTTTTATATGAACCTCTTTCATACCATTCCACATTTGAATAGAAGCAGAGCCCAATCCCATAACATATATTTTAGCATTGTTGTCATTGTTGTCCCCCATGACTAATTCTTCTAACCCTTGCTATAGTCGATGTCCTTCAAAATGTTTTTTTGATGGCCTTCTAGATGTGTTTGGTGCCTTAGATACCCCCTAGGGCTGGTTGTTTCACCGCACTACCTGTATCTACATATTGATAAACCAACAGGTGTTTTTCTGTCTTAGGTGTCTGATGCTACCCCTCGGTTTCCCCTTGCACTTTGGTCCTCAAATTATGGCTACTAGTTTCCCATTCTTTCTCATGAACTGAATCCTTGGTCTTGAGGGTATGGGTGCTAGCTTTAGAATGATATAGTCTCGAGATAGAGGAATTAGAGGTTTCTTCTTTAGCTATGGGGTTAACATCTTTTTGTAGCCCTGTTTTCCTTGCATTCATTTGAGAGCTAGACTGTTCCTTTTTTGCATTGGAGATTATTCTTAGATAAATGTCTTCCTTCCAAAATCTTGACCCTTCCTTTCCTTTTTACGACCCGTCATTCCTATGACTTATTAGAGTGGGGGTGATTTCAATATCTCTGTGATTCCTACAAGTGCACACATGGACCCTATGTGTATTAAATCACACCCTAAGTTTATCAGTCTTCAACAATGGTAAGCTCACCCAGGTGTGTTAGAGCGATGCGTAGGTTCCTACCTCTCATCTTACTGCCCAACAACCGAAGAGCTGAATACATACTAATAAAAACATCAAAATTTCCTAAGTGTCCTAGTAATTAAAAATGTGAGCTCGCCCAGGTATGTTAGAGTGATTCAAAGGTTCTTACCTCTCATCTTACCACCCAAAAACTATGGACTAGGAACACTCTATGTCAAACAAACAACTTGGCTGACTGTATCGTCAACTGCCATCCTGGACAAAGATGCAAAAATGTAGTGTTGTTTTAATCAATATTAATTGACTGAGACTATAACATTTAATTGTCAACCCAGGGTAGGTCTTGCTATTTCAATGGATTTGCACTATCTGTGTTGATACACTCCAACCAAGAAAAAGAAAATGCAAAAAATAGTAAAGGATGTCGCTAATCTAAATTGCTGAATCAAAACATGCATGTAGACATAAAAGCACTCTATAGAATTAAATCACAACTCGAAGCTATCAAAGTAAAGGTGCGCCACACAAGAACTAACATCTACTCCAGTTGGTTACTACCATGGTGTTGATTAACTCAATGTAACATCATAATATAAATGGAAACAACAGCAAAAGTAAACCACGATTTGTACAACAACAACGAGGAACCATAAATCAATTAACTAAACTAGAATGTACACTACCTCTATCACTGTAATCCATGCCAAAGAGGAGGGCTCTTCCTCCTTAACAAGGTGCAAGAATAATACAAAAGTGGTTAACGAATCAGCTGGAGAACAGTAACAACATCGCTCTGCTAATTAATATTAAAAATAAAATCAGAATTATAGAAGCAGAGTAACAATAATTTTCTATATGCCGTCTCTTGTACATGAAAAATTGAGTTCTTTTATAGTTATTACAACTCGAAATTAAAAACATATCAGTCATGAGAATCTCACTATTCTCATGCTAATAAAAAATAAAAGTAGTTACAACCTATTCCTAAATACAAGTATACATTAGTTATGATTGCAACTGCTTGGGTCTTGTTGCTTCAAAAATAAACAATCCTTAATGCTGACAGTTGTTATATGGAATAGTACCCACATTTTCCATCTTTGGCACAACAACATCAAGTGTATTTTAGTTCGGGATGTCAGGGCTTCACTGGAAGCAACACTTTTGGTGTGATGGCACATTCTTGTATCAGCGCGTGGTGTAACAACATCCAATGTGTAACAGCAACTTGTAACAACATCCAGGGTGTAACAGTGAACCATTCTACCATTTTTTGGAGTTAATCCGCATTTCCTGTATGCTTGATAGCTTTTTTCTCGCAAGCCATCACCTAAAAAGAAGAGCTTCCCAAAATACTTCTTCAATACTCTCCCAATTAGTGACAAAAAGGAATAAAGCCTCATATTATTCAGTAAAATACAACAAAGTAACATGACAGTAGAATAGGTTAAAAAGGTAAGCAAATAGGGAATTTTATCATGTAAAGTCATAGGCCTGGAGGTCAGAAAGGTCAAAATTGGGCAAAGAATGTGCAAAAAATAGGTAAACAACCACACACAATAGAGGTTGGAGGGGCCTGGTAAGAAAATCAATGCTATGAGGTATGGTCCATTTGAGACACTTGAAAAGGTGGATGATAATTCCTATAGACTCAATTTACCATGATATATGCACATTTTCTTAGTTGTGAATGTGGAGAATTTGAAACTCTATGAGCCTTCCATGCTAGATCAGGAATAAGAATAGATCCTATATTCTGTGTAGGATTTGGCACTAAATGCTCAGGTAGAGTTGACAAAAGATATGATTTTGCAGAATAGTTCCACAACTAAAAGGTATGGGCAACATGACCTTTGGCATATTGGGTAAGGCACAACTTCCAGGAAAAGCTAAATGGTACAACGTAGAGAAGGTGGAGGAAACATTTCCTCACCTCATTCAATAGAATCTTTTGGGGACCATAAGCCTTCTAAAAGGGGGAGGTGTGATCCATATTGGATCATTATATTGTTTTTCATCCATCTCGATGCATTCAGAGTGGAAAGAGTGGAGGAATCAACTCATGGGAAAAGTTTTACCAGTGGGACCCAATTTGGAAAAAACAGGGCTTGAAACCTTCCAGGAGAATTTTGAGGCAACAAATGATGTTTTTGGGGTGTAAAAACTTTTTTCTCAAGAATTAAATATTTTCATGCTATTCTACACACATATTTCTTTCCAACGACACAAGAAGTGCGTCAAACAGAGCTTGTATGCAAAATTTATGTCACTCAACAGCTAACCTTCCTATTTTCACACCTATAATTCAGGAGGATGTTGTATCATCCCCGTTATTCATGGATAAAGGGGCTAGCCACATTATTATGGCGTTAAAGTCTCTAGAAGAGTCTATATTGTAACTCTAGTTAAGAGTTGATGTAGTGAAACTTAACCACTAGTAGGTTATTAGGTTATGTTATAACCAGGCCACTAGAACGAAGCTGCATTTGATCCTTTCAAGTGAATTTGTTCAATAAATGGGCAAACATAACATAGAGGGATAGCGGGTAGAGAAAAATAAGAGGATTTGTGCATTGTAGTAGCGCACAAGCCACATGCCATACTTCTTTGTACTAGCATACATATTTCGAGATAAAGAAAGAGAGTGGAGCGACCTCACCTTCTAGCTAGGTTTTCTCTGGAAAGGGTTTCCCAGAGAATATATTGTGTCTTATTTGTGTGTGATATTTTTATTTTTCCATTCTATATTTTCTGCGTAATTTCCATTCACATTCATGCACTAATTATAGTAAAATCTACAAATCCAATAATTTAAGAAAATTGTAATAGTGTAGAATTTCATATTTTTAATATAATATTATCAGATCTGTTGTGATGGACTATCCAGTAGACTATACACGACAATTTATGGATCAATAGCATATATAAAATCACTTTTTTGTGTATGATTGTTATTGTTGCACACATTTTTAAATTATTAGAATGAAACAAGTATTAAAGTGGAATAGACTCAAAGTTATTTAGGCATAGTTTGGACTCATACTCTCAGATGGGGTAAATTGATGAGATGAAATGAGTTGTGGTGTGGCATAAGATATTGTTGAGTCTTCAACAACTCCCCTTAATTTTTGGAAAAAGTAAATGGGTGGTGAAATTAAACTTATTAATTATTATTTTTTTCATGTCACTTGATCTTACATTTCTTAATTTGAAAGCGTCATTTCATGATATTTTTATTTTCAAAAGTTTCATACTTTTTAATATCTGAAGTGTTTTACGATTGATGTTGTTTCATGTGGAGATGATTTTATTTCTTGTAATGAAACCTTGAAAATATTACTAGAACAATTACATGAACAATTTGAATGAAAGTGAAGAGTTATTAGATATATGTAATTTAATGATCATGATTTCAATAACAAGCTTGATACATCAAGAAAACTAGTTGTTTTGTCACATTTCCCGCACATGCATAATGATTGTGCCATGTGAGTTTATTTGATTTATGATTGCTTTCTGAAACACTTACCTATTGTTACTCAAAGTAGCAAAATGGTTCGCACCTAAAAAGAATATATCTAAAATATTAGAGACAAGTCAATGGTATCTGATGTGAGGGAAGTATCACTTTTCTATGAGGTTCTTACTTTCATTATAAAGTGTTTTTTTCCACTATTTTGCTTCTCATGGATTTGATTACTTTGTGTCTTGAAAAACTCTGCTTTTGGTTTTCATATTTGTATGAACCGTTTAAACTAAAATAATCTTCATAAATTGTGAATTATACTTAGCCATTGTTGAAATACGTTTGAGTTCTTTGTACACTTCCTTGAATAATTTTATATAATTAGATAATTTTATTTTTTATTTTGCAATAAACTATTTAAATGAAAATAATAATTTATGTTTGAATCGTTAATCTTCATATGTTTAATTGTCAAGTTTATTAATTTGATACCTGGTTTGTTTATATATATATATATATTATTATATTATTATAAATTTATTAACAATATATAGATTTATTCTTGATATTAAACTTTTAAATATATTTTTAGAAAAGAAAATAAAATATTTTGCAAATATTTACCCTATATTTTGGATTTTATTATAGATAATTTTATAATTGCATTTAGAAAATAAAAACTAAATTCCTAAAACAAAGGAATAAAATATTGTGCAAATATTTGAATATATTTTGCTATTATAATAAATATTTCCTAGTTAAATTTAGAAAATAAAAACTAAAAAACTAAAGTAAAGGAATTAAAAAAATAATAATATGTTTGTTCACTATTTTATTCTCTTATATTTTATTTTACATTAATTAGTGGTTTATTTACTATAATAGTTTTTTCGTTATTTTTTATATATAATAGTTTGTTAATTATTTTTTACTTATAATTAATGAATGTGTTTTTATTTTGAAATATATTTTAATTATTGAAGAGTTAATGTGAATAATTATTATTAGATACAAGAATTTAATCTTAAATTGGAAGAGAAATAAATGGTTGATAATACTATAATTTAAATTATATTCATTTTTAGAACATGGCCTTCTCAAATTAATTTAATGAATATTTAATTTTTATTTTATTATATAAAGAGTCATTACTTTAGAGTTAAGGAGTTGGAAATTTTCAAATTCTAACTTAGGTATTTCTGTCAAAAGAAAGAAAAATATTAAAAAATTGGGGGCTCAACTTTCTAAAAAGAGCTATGCTATCATAGAAAAAATGGAGGAAATTTTAATTATTGATGTTCATACAAAGAATATGAATGCTTTATTGCCTAAAGTACTCTACAAAAGTCAGGAGACTTTAGCATGGATGAACAAAAATTCATCTTATGATGTAACTAGACAATTCCACTCTTTACGAGGATTTTTTTTATTTAAATATTGTAAAATTTAAAGTGTAACGTAACTTTACATTTCTATGAGCAATTGTCTATCAATTCAATTATGTGTTCATGTATAATTTCTTTTTTCTCGGATACTATTATTTTTCAATAAATGTGTCTAATACAACTAAATGATATTGAGAGTTTTTTTCAGATTAACTTTTTTAATAATAAAAGTTACTTCTTGAGCTTAATTGATTGTTTAACTATTCATTTTCTCATTGCAATCAATATGTAAATCTTGTGCCTAATTTACTTTATTCTTTCTCCTAGTTATATAAGATAAATCTAAGTTAGATATATTAGTTACTTTTATTTAGATTTGGTATACTATAACATCAATTTTATTTAGGAAAGTCCTAACAAAAGTCTCCTTTCGAAGATAAATCTTTTTAGTGGCTAACTAAGCCCATATATTGAGTATTGGTGGTGCAAATGCAATTGATGCCGGTGGCTCATATGCTTACTCAGTTGTCTTTCTTGTTGCTCTGGCCTTTGCTTGCTACTGTAGGTGTAAAAAGACATATGAAATGAGAGTTAGTCTAATTAGAATTGAACATCGAGTAGTTTCCCATCTTATGATATAGATATTTTCCCATTTGTCAATACTTATAGAGCCAGGTGACTTGTATGTGGCAAGTCAAGTTGGACATCTAGGAAAACTATAGGGGCATGAAACTTGTCTGTTTCCAAGGACTAATAACATATATAAAATAAATATGTTTTTTAATACAATAATTAAGTAATATCAAATATCAATTTTTTATTATAATTAAATTTATTCAATAATCAAACCAATTAAAATTAATTTTAATTAATGGTAATGAGTATAAAGGTTCTATTTCTCTTTATTTTTTTTACTAGAACCAAAAAATAGTTATTATGTTAAAAGAAATTGAGCTAAACATTAGTTTAGATACAACATTTTCATAAGAAACTTAAAACTAATGGACATAGTTGGAATGGAGTATTTATTATCAACCATCTATATAGTTCCAACCTGGAATATTTTGAATAACATACTACAATATATATGGTATTCCACTTGTACATTCGCCAGTACTCATCTAACAAAAAACAAAATTTATAAAGCATCAAAATATTACATTAAACCATGATGAATTATTCTTTTACTGTGATTTCCGAGTCTCCTGATTAACCATTAAAGAAGGGGGGAATACCCCCCTTTTCCCTTTCACCAAATTTCATCTTGGCTTAGCCTTGAGCACCAATCAACCATGTGATCATCCTTGGAGTTGTTTGATCTAAGAACATGGTGAAATTTGTTCTTAGGGATAAACTGATAGTAGTGATAAATACAGTTGAAATTATAACTTAAATTTGTATCTTAGGGTCCCGGATGTGGGTGATTGACAGGCTAAAGGGTACGTTGGAGGTGCGTCGAGTGGGCAGGTGTCAGCCCAATTGCACCACGGGTAATGGTTATGAGATGGCGAGCTGGTCTCGCACACCTCTATTAATGGTAGCATTAATGCTGTCCTTCAGTCTCCTGGTTAATTGCGCAATGGCTCTCAGGATGTTCATCACTCCCGTGGTTCTGTTGCAGGCCTTCGACTCCATAAAGGTCGCTGCTCTGAGAGTTTCCCTGAGCCACTCTGTTAGTTCGTTTCTGTTCGTCAGTCTTTCGCTCGGCTCAAGAGCTTTCTCCATCCTCGTCTTTCGCTCAGCTCAGGCTCCAGGGGCTCACAGACTTGTCTAGGCTCCGTCTCCGCTTCTCTCTGAGCACTCGTTTCTTTGTCATCCCCCTCTTTGCATTCACTCCTCTATCAAGCCTCAGTATATCAAAATGCCGCGAGAAAGGCCTAGAATGGGGAACAGGTGAGGCGGTTCCCGTTGTTGTGCCACCCATCAGCTATCCACCCCCTCCTCGGACCCATCCTTGTATGTGTTGGAGTTCGTTCGCTTCAATTATCCAGCCACCAAAAGTGGCAGAGGCAGGGGAAGAGGGTGAGTTAGGATCGATGACTGTGAGCATAATGCACATCCCACTGCCCGTTTTCACATTCTGTGTTCCATGGCAAACTCCTCCTTCATAGTCTCGGCTACGATTGAAAAGTGTGAGAATGCCAGGGGTTCAGGAGCGGCTCATCCTGGGGTTCCTGCAGATCAGAGGACGAAAAATCCAAATGTTAATCAGTGCCAAGTCATAGGAGGCCGTTCTGTGGTGAATTCTGAAGCCAACACAGGTCCGAGTGCGCCAGCAAGAGGAGAGCCTACAGGCTCAGAGGTCCATCCATCCGACTCAGATGACTCAGATCAATTTGGGTGTCGGGTCATTGAGGAATAGCCGTATACCTTAGATGACGAATGAACCAGCCCGTGCCTCTGTTTTTGTGCTGCATATGAAGAAGGAGTTCGCCTCCCTTTTGAGTCTCGATGTTCATGTATGTTTCAGGTCTCTGTCAGTTAATGTTTTGTTTATGTTTAGCGATGGATAGCTGTGTGTCAATTTTGGAGTTTTATGGAAGTTAAAAGCACTATTGAAGGTCATCCGCGGACTGAGGTCAAGATTTTTTTTGTAAAATGCCAACTTCATGGCAAGAATTTTCAAGGCAGCTGCCTTGCTGTAACACTTTTTGTATAAATAATAGGAGTAGACCGATTGAGAAAAAGAAAAATTGATTCTTAGGGGAGAGATATTGAATATAAATGTTGAATTACATTCAAGGGATCACAGAAAATAATCACCTCTTGAATTCATGTATCCAAAAATTTCCTCAAACCCTGGAATAAGGCATAGGCATCAACAATGTTCTTGGAAGTGTGATATAAAGCCCAAAGTTTCCTTTCTATTCTCTATTGAAGCCTAACAATAAATGTTTATGCCGTAATCACCACCAATCAAAATCCTCCTTCAATAATCTTACTTTCCAACTTTCATTGAGATGTGGTTTCTCCTTGATGGCCTTCTTTGGATGAAAAACTTCAATCCATTATGATTCCTCCCCATCCAAATTTTCAGCTCCTTTATTTATTTATTGTCTTGAAAAGATTCTCAAGAATTCCTACTAATGATCGAACCATCCTAATGACATCCACCCTTTCATCTTGAAAAATAGCTCAATTTCTAGCCAACCAAATTTTTGAACAGATATATTTAGGCAGTACTTCCCATATTCTCTTCATTAATTTTTCCCCTATAAAAGAGCCATTGTGAAATTTTATCCATTTTCCCTACAAGTCTCATAGTGAAGAAGGCTAGGTTACCCTTGATTTTAATTGAGATAAGATCACTACCAACATTTCAAGCATGAAAGGGCATTTGAAGAAGA
Source organism: Pinus tabuliformis (assembly GCA_031772625.1). Lineage (NCBI taxonomy): Eukaryota > Viridiplantae > Streptophyta > Pinopsida > Pinales > Pinaceae > Pinus > Pinus tabuliformis. The sequence goes on along the minus strand of CM062805.1, from coordinate 483,340,729 downwards.
GGTGATCTATATTTTTAACAGTTTGTTTGCAGAAGGCACAATAGGAACTTCCTTTAACCCCTGTTTTCAAAAGCTTCTTAGCTTGGATCTTCCTTTGAGCAAATTTGCAACAAAAAATATTAATTTTTGGGAGGCACTCCATGCTCCAATTAATCCCAAACCCAAGAAGATGTAGGTCTAATATCAAGTTATAAAAAAGATTGATAACTCCTTTTAACATAATATATATCACCTACCCAACCCTAAGAGTATCAATATGGCAAGGAGGAAGAATCACATGAAACAAGAGTGGATTCAAGAGATATACATAGACTAACAGGGTGACCTAAAATGTTACCCCATGCCCAACTCTACCAGTTCTTGTTAGATGAGCAAGAGAAGATATCCCATGGAGATATTTTATGCTAGGAAATCAACCAATTATGTAGGGGATGAAATAGTAGATTTGAGACTAAAGGAGGATTTCCCACAATTGCTTCAGTCCAAAAATTTATTGATTTCCTATTTCTTTGGATCTAAGTCACCTTAGACTTAATTAAAGGAATAAAAGCCAGTATCAAAGTCCATATATGGGATCTACCTCTATTATGAGGGATATGATGAATACATGATTCTCCTCCCCCATTAAGATACTTTTATGAATCACCTATTTCCCCTAGCCATTGTCCCTGTGATTAACCATCAAGATATGGTTTCCCCAAGGGATATATTCATTAGAAGGTGTTCTCTTATTCCTAACTACCCCATAGCTTTCTTAAGCTTGGTCACCTTCCAATTCACAAATGAAACTTTTTAAATCTTGTCATGCCTCCTTTCCATATAAATCACCTAATTTCTTGAGCCATTTTATACCTAAATGATATGGGGCCAACGTAGCTCAGAACAAGAATATAGGAAGGGATAAAATGATAAATTGAACTAGAATTAATATTCTAATCAAATTTACCGAATGAACCTCGCATTGGTCAAAGTTGTATTTAAACCTGTCAATAACATGACCCGAAGAAGAATGAGGGAACATTTTGAGACACATGGGTAGGCCCAAATATATGAAACTGGTCCACTCATACCTTCCCTCTATCTGTATAATTATTGACATCCTTCCATACAATAGTTTGATGAAATTGCAAGAATATATATTAATTTTACTCTCATTTATCAATCCTCTCAAGACTCAAACAAAATCATCCAAAATGTATTTGAATCGCCCCGCTATAATGCAAGAGGAACCACCAATAAGGATTACATCATCAACAAACTGGGCATGATTTATGCTCTCTATATCTAATTCTAGGGATGGAGTGACATATTCATTCAAATTCTAGCTTCATACCCAAAGATTCATCCATGAGAATGTAAATAATGGGGGAGAGTTTGTGCACCTTCTTGAGGCCCCTAGAAGCTTTAAGGAAACCAATCTTAGATCCATTAAGAATATTGGTAAACTAAGGCCCAAAAATATAAGCATTGATCAAAGATATAAGAACCAAAGAGAACCTCATTTTTCATAAAATAGAGAAGAGAAAATAATGGTGAACACGATAAAAGGAATTGGCCATATATAAATTTCTTAACATGCCTTTATCTCCCTTGGACTTACTGGAGTGTATGGATTCTTGTACTAATTTTGTTTTCCCATTAAATGCCTCTTAATAATGAACCCTCCTTGATTTTAGAGATTATATTGGGAAGAATAGGCACACTTCTTCGAGCAATGATATTTGTAATAATATGATACGAGAAATTACAAAGATAAATACATTTTAAGTGAGAGAAAGAAGAGGGCCTTACATATTTAAGAACCAAAGAAAGGAAGGTCAAGTTTAGAGTGTACCCCATTTAACTAGATTTTTATATGAAGTCCACCATTATAATATGCTCATATAAAATTATGTTCCAAACTTTTTGATAAAATTTCCCCATGAATCCATTAGGACTAGGGGGCTTTATCCATATCGAAGGACCAAACTACCTTATGAATTTCTTCTTTTGTGATAGGGAGTAAAAGCTTGGCATTGTCTGATTCTAAAACTATTTGGGGAATGTGGTCTAAAAACTATTTCACTAAATCTACAGAGCATATCCATATCATTTATGTAAGAACTCAAAATGATTAAAATATACATCCTTTATTCTATCCATATTTGAAATAATTTTCCCATTAAGCTCCATATACTTGATTCTATATTTCCATTCCCTTAAAATTGATTGTTTACAGAAGAAATTGTTAGAAAATTATATATTACAGAGCAATGTAACACATAAAATATTTCGGAAACACATAAACAAGAAAAACACATGTATACATGGTTCACCCAATTTGTGCTACGTCCACAGAGAAACAACCTACAACAAATATACAACAGAATTATCCAGCAAAATGAAGAGATACAACCTACAATAGATTTGTTATAGTTTCCTCTCCGCTCTAACACAACCTCCTTTGTCTCTCTCGCTCAAAATAATAATACACAACCACAATAAAATTCCCTCATATAAACCTGGGGTTTCCTTCTAGGGTAGAAAACCCTAAATTAACATAACTTCTACTGTTAGATCATCTTCCTAATGAACGACTCAGGTTGACTACAAAATTCAAATATTTTACAATTCTACTTTTCATCTATTTTTAGCTTCCGAGGAGCTTCCCCCGAACCCTTTGCTAGAGGGGGTCTCTTTAGAAGCAGTCTTCGTCCCCCTTGGACCCCCTTTGACGGCTATAATACGGGTAGCGTTGCCACCCTAGTTAGGAACTGGGGTCCAACACAGCTGAGACCTTAGAATCAAGAGCATAATTAGGATCCACACATAATAGAAACTAGTATTTTTATATCTCAATTTCAACCACAAACTTCTCGATTTCATTCTCTAGATCTCCTATTCTTACTTTAATTTCCTACTCAAATATTCAAAGGATTTTTCCCCTCTAGAAATAGAATCCTTAGTGACCATATCCTCTTCCATTTCCAAAAGGATTCCCTTGAGATTCGATTTGATCTACCTCATCTTCCTTTTCTAAGGTTTGGACCTTTCCTTTACTCGCATTTTTATTCCTCTTTTAACCACATGATTTTATGCTTCCATACAAATATAAGAGAACCAATAACCTACCTAGACCATGCTTTGTGCAGTAGTGGTTTAAAATCCTCACCATTGACCAATAGAGGGTGAAAAATGAATGATATGGTACCTTTAAATCTTCCAACTAAAAAATAATATTGATTGGGAGATGGTCAAAACCAACCTAGGCCAGTTGAAAGGAAGAGGGAGATTTTTTCTAAACCAAAAGATTGATCTTTACTAGGAATTAATCCAATATTATAGGAATGTTTCCAAGGCCAACCATTTTGTTGAAACAAGTAAATTTAGAGAGACTAGGCATGATATCGACTAGATCCAACTGGGAAATAAAGTCCTCCATCTTTTCCTCAAACTGGTCTCTTAAAATACTACACCCTTTATTCTCCCACTAGTGAATTGTAACATTAAAGTTCCCTCCTAAAATGTGGTTTGATTTGAGATGGGTTTCCCTTTGTCCTTATAAGGAACACCAACATTGTACCTTGTCATGATACATATTTGGCATGTATCTATTTACAATGTTGCAAATTTTCCTGAATGGGAGATGAATCAATTTGTTGATGATATAATACTAAGTTTTTTCTTCTCTCAGAATATTAAAGGAGGAGGATGTTCGTAGAGTGAAAATTTCACCTCAAGAACCGCTTGAACTTACTGCCACTTCTTTAATCTCTTTCCAAATTGATATTCATTTTTCTATAGATTTAAGCTCCCCAAAATTCGTCTCCTAGAGGGGAAGGACAGCGGGATTCTCTAATCTAATTAAGATTTTTATTTTGGATTCTCGTTTCTCACTTCCCATCCCCTTGTGATTCAAGGAGATGATATTCATTATTTAATAGAACATTTAGAGCCCCCACCAAGATGAGGGATATATAAACTATATTTATTTTGATTCTTAGAGAGTCTGAAGATAGGAACTATTGGGTAATTTAATTGTTAGTTAAATTACGTCATTAAATTGTCAAACCAAGGTTCATATACTTGTGAAGTGTATGTGCACAATATATTCTAGGAGATTTGTTTCTGATCAAAAAATTTAATTCAAATGCAGATTAAAAATCTAATCTATTCAAGAATAACTCTCACCAATTGTATGCTCATTTTATCTCTGTAATACTTATTCAAATCGAAATAAACTTGAAATAAATCTATGCTAGAATGAATAAAACTAGTCTAAGAGAAATAATTGGAAATCTATTATATTGAATAGAATGAAAAGCTCATGATATTGAAACAAAATGAAATAATATTCTATTTGACAGAATTGAAAGTTTACTCTATTAATTAGAATGGAAAATCTATGCTAGTTGACTCAAAATAAATCTATTATATTCTCACTGAAAATAAATCTATTCTATTTTGACTGAAAATAAATTTATTCGAAGTACATTGAAATTAATTATATTCTAAGGATGAATAAGGAAATATTTCTAGAAATCACAATTGAAGTAAACTCAAAAAGAAGTGATGCAAGTCTTGATAGATTAGTAGTGTGCATAACTGTGATTAGAACCAATCTGAACATTAACTTTTAAATCTGAGACTAGGCAAATAATTCAAATGAGAAAACTGATAAAAAATGTTTTTGTTATTTTTGGTTTTAATTGAGTGCTCAACCTATTTCAAATCAATAATGAAATAAACAAAGAATAAACAAAACATGAAATTTCTAACTAGAAATGGAAAACAAAGTCAAAGGATTTCTTAGAAAAGAACGACATTAAAAAAATATACAGTCTCACAATTATTCACGGGGCCCTCCTATTGAGCAGGAGAATGTGCAGTATTATTAACAGCGAATAATTTCATTACTAAAAACATAGTCTTAGATGATAACAAAATTGAAAACTTAAAATAATCGATCCTTATCTTTTCTTTCAAAGAAATTTATAATATCTCTCAACTAACATCTTCAAAGAAATACAAGTCAAGAAACTAGTTCTTTGATTGAAAACTAAATGTTTTGATTTAAATAGGAAATTTTCCTCTTGTGATTTTCTACAAGAAGAGAAAATAATGAGAATATTTCAGATCAACACATCATCAGTTTAAATTCAAGTGTCACTAGCTTGATTCTATGCTCATTTGATGATGAAACTTCCTACCTTAAAATTATATGTGAGGATAGACTTTAAATAGAGTTGACTTCTTATTTAACCAACCATTTCATGAGCTATGTGATATTCCAAGTAGGCATGATAGGTGGATATCTATTTGCTTGACATTTGGAATCCATACATGTATCTTTTTCACCTTCAGGCTTGTGGGAACCTACTTAACCTTGGACTTAGTTACAGAGACACCGATTAGCTATAGAATATGCATTTTTTGGTAGCCATAATAATGCTTCAATCAATTTTCACAAAGAAACTATAGATTACAAGATACGAATGAATGATACTTTTTATTATGTCTGAAAATTACCTCAATGACCTTATGGATTTTAGATATAGCAAAAATATGTATGAAATGTATCGACGAAAGGGAAAAAGGGTGTCAAAATGAGGACAATTTAGGACCTCAACATTCCCCCATGCTAAGGATGTTGCATGTCCTCATGCATCAAATTTAAAAAACTACAGAAATTCCCTATCACTAAACTATTTCGGATGCTTGGATCAAGACATCCATGTTTGTAGATGCTCCCTTTATTTTGACATTGAGTGTCCATCTAGATTTCCTCATTAAGATTTTTCCTTGTAGTCCCTTGATTTTTTTCTTGAGAATCTTATTATTTGCTTTAAGTTTCTCAGTCTTTTTATACCAATAACACATCCTCAACAACATGGTATGATTTTGATCTATCAAGATTTCATTTTGTGTCGTTGTTGCTTCATTCTCTTCTTTTATATGTCTAATGAACAATTCCATTTGATAGATGTATTTTTTTAGAGTATTAATAGTTTCTTTCTCTACTTGAGGAGTGGTATTGGTTGATAGATTGGTCATAGGAACATTAGCAATTAAAGTATCTTCATGGAATTAAGTTTACAAAGGATAATTTACCTTTTCTTCTGCCCTTTTCTCTAATGTCTCCAAGTAATCATAAATTTATTGTTGAGCGGGATCAATTTCAGGAGTATTTCTTATGAGACTTCGAATTTGATAATATGTACGCTCTGCCACTATTTCTATCTCATTATTGTCTTCCTCGTCAACATCAACATTATCCAGATGTTATTTTCATGTCTATTCACTTGAGTGCTTGGAAATCCATTTACTTCTTCTTATCTTTTATTTTGGGAATCTTGAAGAAGGTTGACACCATTCGACTCATACTGGACAATGAAACCCATGGTAGCAAGGAGTTTTTTCTTCTGAATTTCCTCATTTGATAGGGATGGATGAAGGAGTGAATTATGATATGGAATGGTTCAATGATGGTTGAATTGGAGTGAAATAGGTTGTTACAGCAATGGTGGATCTTTGATAGATTTGTTCCTTAATAATTTCCCATGATCCACATATATAATTTTATAGGACAGTTAAAACCTAGTTGATTCGTATGCAGTGGAAGAGATTTTTTATGTGATGGAACGGGATATGTGTATGAGTGATGGAATAGGACTAGTCATTATTTTTGGTCATTATTTTAAAAGGTGTATCATAAACATTTGATAAGCTCATACATCTATTGCTTTCTTTAATGAAAATTACTTTAACATCATATATGCATACCTTACAGAACATACCTTTTGGTATTGATTTTTTGTAGGTTTGGAATGCTTTTGTAGATTTGGAGTGTTCATCAGTGGCTGCAGAATTTGAAATGAGCTACAAAATGTTGCAAATTTTGGCAACTACTTCTTCAACTTGATCATTTTCTTGAAAACTTGTTGTGTTGACATGGATGATCTTTATTGATGTTAATGACTTCTAATAATGCTAAAATTTATTGAATATTTCTATTTAAAAGAGAAAGAAAGTCTTCAAAGACATTTATTTAAACTTGCAAATTTGTTTCAAAGAAAAAAAAGGATAAAACAAAATGGGAAGAAGAAATAAGGGAAATGTGAAAATCTAAGCTGCCAAGGACCCCTTGGTTTTCAACTAATATTTTTTGCATAGAAATGCCAGCAGTGTTGGTTTTCATACCTATGTTATTCTCTCTCTCTCTCTCTCTCTCTCTCTCTCTCTCTCTCTTGATATATATATATATATATATATATATATATATATATATATATATATATATATATATATATATATATATATATATATATATATATATATATATATATATATATATATATATATATATATATATATGTATGTATGTATGTATGTATCTATGTATGTATCTATGTATGTATGTATGAATGAATGAAGAAAAAGAAAATACAATTATTTTAGTGATAAGGAATAAAAATATAGCCTTCTCACTAACTTCAGGTCATAATTCTCTTACAAATCTTTGACAATTCTTCTCTTGTTAAGGGCTTATGATATAACTCTAACCTATGCCCATTAACAAACAAGGTAGTATTTTCTTCATCAATAGTCCTGATTCTAACTGCCCCATTATAAAAAACAATATCTATTTCATTGGGATGAAGGCAATTTGTCTGAAATTTTCCTTGAAAATCCTTCAACATAGAGTAAAAAAGAAGAGCCAAATCACTTTCTTTGAATTTATTGACTTTGATGAATTTGTCATGCCACTTGGTTATTTGTTGTTGGATTATGTTTTTTCACTATATGGCATCTTGTCGGATCTCATCTAGCTCATTTAGTTGTGCCAATATTCATTTTTTTACTTCAGATAGATCAAGCCCTAACTTCGTTGTTGTTATAAAGGTCACCACTTGGAATTCAATTGGAATCAAGACTTGCTTCACATAGACAAGCTCATAAGGAGTATGTTTGGTATTGTTTCTCCATGTAGTGTGGTATGCCAAAAGTGCCTCCATAATTATTTTTGCATAGTATCTTTTGCAAGTGTATGGTCTTGGTTAGTATAGCTTCAAGTACCTTTTTAGTAGACACCACTTTCCCATTTACATATGGGTGATATGGAGTGGATTTCCAGTGTTTGATCTTGTATTGCTCCATAACTTTATGCACCAACTTGGATGTGAATTAAGCACCTTGATTTGTGAAAATTTTCCTTGGGACACCAAAATGAGTCAAAATATCCTCAAAAATAAATGTAACTACATCATTTTCAGTAGCAAAACGAAGTGGCTTAGCTTCTACCCATTTTGTAACATAATCCGTACAAATAAGAATGTACCTCTTTTATTTAGGTGAAGGATTGATTGGACCAAAAAAACATAGAACTCATTTTTCAAAAGGCTCTATGAGCACCTAAGGCTATAGAGGAATCTCACATTCTTTGGAATCTACCACATCTTTTGACATATTCCTTGGCATCTCTAAAAATAGAAGGCCAGTAATACCCCAAAAGAAGTACTTAATAGGGTTTCACATTCTTTGGAATCTACCACATCTTTTGACATATTCCTTGGCATCTCTAAAAATAGAAGGCCAGTAATACCCCAAAAGAAGTACTTTGTATGAAGATCTTTTATCAACAAAGTGTACTCCACATGGTGCATCATGGTAAGCTTTTAATAGCTCTGTTACTTTATCCTCTCAAACACATCTTTGGATAATCAAATCACGTTCTGTTTAGTATACTTCTCCCTCTATCCATGAGTAGGGTGCACTGGTCTTGATAGCTTTCTGTATTTCTTTGACTGACAATTATGGAGGAAATTTTTTTGTAGTTGAATAGTTATGAATATTTGCAAACCATAGATTCTTAATTGACACTACAAAAAGATATTCATAAGGAAAATTATCCTTTTCAAGGATATCAATATTATCATTATTCATCCTAGAGTGGAAATCAGCAACAATGTTTTCCTTTACTGGCCTATCTAGAATGGTAATATTGAATTCATGTAATAATAACAGCCATATGGAAATAATGCCATTAGTAATTGGTTTATTCATTAAATATGTAATAGAAAAATGATCTATATGAATGAAAGTATCATAGCCAGGAATTTAATGTCAAAACTTATTAATGGCATGAACAACAACTAAAAATTCCTTTTTAGTAACTATATAATATAACTCTACAAGAGTCAAATTATTACTTGTATAATAAATAACATAAGGAGTCTAAGTCATTTTGTCCCAACACAACTCCTAAAGTTGTATCTAAAGCATTAGTTAAGATAGGAAATAGGAGAGACCAGTTTGGCCCTATTAACATTCATGTTTTAGTAATTTTATGTTTCAATGATTCAAATGCTTTTTGGAAGTCAATATTACAGAGAAAATCAAAATCTTTTATAAGAATTTTAGAGAGTGGAGAATCTATTTTTGTGAAGTTTTATATGTATATTTTGTAATATCTTGTAAAACCAAGAAAAATTCTAACATCTCTTTAACAAGTAGGCTCTTAAATTTTGGAGATTACCTCTACCTTAGATGCATCCACCTTGATTCGAGCACCTGAAATATGATGCCCTGGAAAAATTCCCTCAATACACAACATAAAACATTTTTCATGACTCAATGAAAGATTTTGTTCTTTGAATCTGATGATAACTTTTTATAATTTTTCCATAGCTTCCTCAAAAGTGTTTCCATAGATAGTAAAATCATCCATGTAAATTTTTACACAATTATGAATCAAGTCAGAAAAGATACCTAAACCCACTCTTTGGAATGTAGCAAGCACATTGCATAAACCAAAAGGAAGTACCGTATAAGAATACATACCCCATGGACATGTAAAAGTTGTTTTGTCTTGATCTTCTACTGCCAGTTGAATTTGGTTGTATCCACTGAAACCATCAGAAAATGAAAAATATTTCTTCTCTGGTAAAGTATCTAATACTTGATCAATGAAAGGTATTGGAAAATGATCTTTTAAAGTAGCCTTGTTTATTTCTCTATAGTCAATGTACATTCTCAACTTTCCATTATTCTTAAGAACAATAAATAAGGTGAGACCCGTTGGTTATCTAACATTGGTTAAATGAAATTCACATTAAGCAATTTTTTTAATTCCTCATTAACAATTTCTCTTAGATTGGGATTCATCCTTCTTTGAGGTTGTCTCACTAGTTTGGCATTTTCTTGATTATAAATCTTATGCATACATGTATTAGGTTCAATTACCTTCATGTTAGTGTATTCCCATGCATATGTATAATAATGTTTTTGTAGCATTTTTAGTAGTTGTTTCTTTTCTAATTATTCCAAGTTGTTATTAATATTTAATGGTTTTCTTGGAAAAAAATCTACTAAAGAATTGCCAAACTTCTCCATAGAATGTAAAGCTACTTTATATTGTTGAGATGATAAATATTAAATGTTACATTTCTCTGGAAAAAATTGATCTTGTTCAGAATATTATGAAGATTCGTTATTATTCATCAAATTTATTAATTCATCCTCCTCATCAAGTTGTGAAAGAGTAAATACAGATTGAATATTTTCAAAGTATTTATTATTATCAACATCAATACACACCTCACTTTCTATTTCAATTATTGTTTTTGTAGGTGGATATAATTTGAATATCTTAGTGTAATTTCCATACAAAATATACATATAACCATATATGAAACTTATAAATGCATCAATTATAGCTAGACAAGGTCTACCAAGGATTAATGGATGCCCTCCTAAATTATTCTTGGGAGCCAAAATCATAAAGTCAAAAAGATATTCCCATGAATATAAAGATACATATACATCTTCTAATATAACATCAAGGTTAATAACAGATCTACTTTCTAGTTGCAATAAAGTTGGGGTATTAGGAAGCTTCAATTGATCCATATTTTTTTTGCTCATGATATCAATGGTTGCTCCTAAATCAATGAAAGTGTTTGGGATTTCAATACCATTGAAGTGAAGTTTTACAATGGGGCTACCTCGATCTAAATATTTCTGAACTATTAGTTTCCCCATCATAATATATACACTTTTTTTACCAATTGAATCTTTTTAATATTTTTTATTTTTCTTCCTAGTTTTTTAATGCATAACTCCTTTATTTCTCTTACAAATATTGGTATTTACTTCATAGATATAAGTAAAGGAATTTTGATGCAAATGTTTTTCAATTCATATAGCATATTATATTTAGGTAAAATGATTTTCCTTTATATTCCCTTATCAATTTGAAGCCTTTCAGGAAAAGGGGAACTTTGTAAGGAAACAAAAGGTTGTTTTACTAGAGGAATTGTAGGAGTTGATTTTACTTGGTTGTCACCTAATTGTGTAGGAACATCTTCCTTTGGAGGAGTCTTTTCTTGATCAAAAGATGCCTATCTTTCAAGAAATTAATACTTCCTATATTATTGGATGACAACTAGCAGTGATTTCTTTTGCAAGGCTCTATCAAATCAAAGTTGGACATCATTTACACCTAGAGGAGTTGTCATTAAATATTGAAAATTTTGACCCTCAACATTATAGATGAGTTGTTGAGGTGTTTTCATATTCATATTCGGGAGTGGTTGAGCAAGTAGTTGATTGGATTTCTAAGGAAATGGAGTGGATGGAAAGGGAAGTGGTTGAGTCAAAGTCAATTGGGGTTGGAATTGTGGTTGAGTAGGTTGTGAAGGTTGAAGGGGATAAGATTGAGGTTGGTCTAAGACTGTTGAAATTTGGAATACTGACGATTCCTACCATAAAAAAATTGCCAACCTTGTGACCAAGTTGGGTTTTTTGGTTGAGGTGGCCAAGTTTGCCAAGGGATAGGTGTATTCCATTTTCTTTGTGGTTGTGGATATGATTGATATTGTACATTGGGATATTATAACATAGTTGTTTGTCAAGTCTGCCAAGGTCCCTTGGGAGCAACGTAACAAAGAGATTTAGCTTGACCTCTTCCATATTATTCTTGAAAATTTGTATTAAGTCTAGATATTTAAGGACGTTCCTTTGTATCAGGATTTTCTACACATATGACACATATTTCAACATTATTGAGAGGACATTCTCGTAAAGAATGCTTTTTCCTACATCTAGGACAAAAAATAGATAATGCAACATTCTTATATATTTTCTTATTTTGTTTCCTTAAATTATATAGATGTTAGCTAATATTTCCATGGGTGTCAGTTTTAAAGTTATCAAACAAATTTCCTAATTCTTCTCTTCTTATTTTTCTAGATGTGAATTTTCTTACTCTTGAAATGATTGGATCTCTTGGGTTCTTACCATATTTTTCCTTTCCTCTTGCAATGTGTTTGCACAACTCATAGATTTCTTTGAATGAAAATTGAGAGACATCTCCTTTACCCATTAAATTGAGAAGATCAATACATTCATCCCTTATGGTTTTTAGAGAAACATTTTTTTAATGTCTCTTCATCTAAATTATGCAATTTAGACCTTTTGATATTCTAGGAAAATATTTCCACCAAATCTTCAATCTTTTCTTCCTATTTTTGATCCATCTTAAAGGCTTCATCCTTAAGGTCATGGTGCATACAATAATATTTATATTTTTATATGAATATTCGTTTCATATAATCCCATTTTTTGGTAGAATGTGTTCCTATACCCATGAACCATTTTAGAGATCCATATTTTAGAGTAGATGGAAATAATTTCAATTTTTGAGTATCAAGTAGATAATTGTATGATATACATAATACATCAAACTCAAAAAGGAATATCTATGGATTCTCAATTCTTAACCCATGAAAGTTAGGAAAGATGGATGGTGAGATATTTTTTATGGTAGTACTAGTATCTCTATCTAAGACGGGGAATCCAAAAGGGTCCTCTGCATGAAAATATCTATCATCTACCCTTCCACCTCGAACTCCTCTATTACTTCCTCTACCTCTTCCTCCACCAATCCTTGGTCTTTCCTCTCCATTGTGTACTTCTCCTTCTCCTTCTCCTTCTCCTACCATTGTAGATTATTTAGGGCTAATGCAAGGTTCAAAAATAGGGTTGTCTACTTCTTCTTCCTCTAGTTCTTCTACTAATGGCATGTCAAAAAAAAATTCCTCTTCCTCCTTCCTAGGTACTTCTAACTCCTATACTAAGAGTTTCTCACCTATTGAAGAAATAAATATGAGCCCTTCAGTAGGGGAGGTAGGTTATTCAACTACAACTTTTGTAGATGAGGTTGGGGAATCCCGAGGTTAAATTTAAGATTTATTCTCTTCGGCGATTCTATGCGTACCTACTAAGGAGGGAATTCGGGTGTCAATAGATGGTGTGGCACTGTGTGGTCTAGTAGGGGTGGTTGGTGATGCTGGTATTGAACTATGTCTTCCATCTCTACTTATACATCTACCTCGAGAATCTCGTTCTCTATACATGCATTCTAAATTATTTTAATATTATTTTAACTATGCATCTAGAAAATGAATGCATCTAGTATAATATGCAAGTCAAAATAAAAACTAAAGTCCTATATACACTTCCCCGAGAACAAAACCAAAAATGTGGGGTGATTTAATTGTTAGTCAAATTACGTCATTAAATGATCAAACCAAGGTTTGTGTACTTGTGAAGTGTGTGTGCACAAAATATGCTAGGAGATTTATTTATGATCAAAATATTGAATTCAAATGCATATTGCAAATCTAATGTATTGAATACTGACTCTCATCAAGTGTATGCACATGTTATTTCTATAAGATTTTCTCCAATCAAAATAAGCTTAAAAGCAATCTATGCTAGAATGAATTAAAAATAATCTGAGTAAGAATTGGAAATCTATTATATTGAATAAAATGAAAAGAGTATGTTATTTAATATAATGTAAAGCTTATGCTATTGAAATGAATTGAAGGACTATTCTATTTAACATAATTGAATGTTTATTCTATTAAGTGAAATTGAAAATATATGCTAATGGACTCAAAATAAATCTACTCTATTATGACTAGAAATAAATATATTATATTTTGACTGAAAATAAATTTATTCTAAGTACTTTGAAATTAATTCTATTCTAAGGACGAATAAGGAAATCTATATATAAAGTAGAATTGAAGTAAACGTGAAAAGAAGTGGTGCAAGTCTTGATATATTACGAGTGTGCGCAACTATGATTAGAACAAATATGAACATTAACTTTTAAATCCGAGACTAAGTGAAGAATTCAAATAGGCAAACTGATAAATAAATGTTTTTGTTATTTTTTCATTTCAGTTGAGCGCTTAACCTATTTCAAATAAAAAATGAAATAAACCAACAATAAACGAAACATGAAATTTCTAACTGGAAAAGGAAAATTGAGTAAAATTATTGGTTAGAAAAGAACGAAATTAACAAAACTAATGATCCATATTTCTTACTTCATATTTAGAATTTCATAATAAGAACATGAAAACACATGTGCATACACATAAAAGAAGAGGAAAATTAAAGGAAACCATAAAGAGACAAGTAATACAAAAAACATGATAATGGATTTTGTCCAATGTGGACTACATCTTCGGGTCCTACTCAGAGAGGGAAGGCCTCTTCATTCATATAAGCAACATCAAAATGAATACATGGAAAAATTACACCTTATACCTCCAATTTTGGGATGACCCGAAAATGGGATGCTCATATGGTAAAACGAACTACACAATTGAATTCCTGGTGAAAAATCGTGAAATTTGAGTATAAACATGACCCCTTTCTGACACTAGCACTTCTGGACCCCTAGGGAGTCTTTGAGATTCTCTTAGCATAAGAAAAGTACCCTATGTCAGGGTTCTGCTCCTAGAACCCTGTGTTAGGGTTACACTCCTAGAAACCTATGTCAAGGTCCCGCACTTCATAATTCTACTCCTAGTTCCTATTGTAGAATTTCATTGGCTACACAGTCTCTGTTCCATCACCGAAATGAACAAGGCTTAATTAATATATCATTGGGCATATAAAAATAGGTTACTCGCCTAGCCAACTTGGACAGAGGGTCCTTTTAAAGGAGTTGTGAAATGTTCGTTAATATTTTCATTGGCCCACCGAGATAGATATATATATATATATATATATATCTATATATATATATATATATAGATATATATATATATAGATATATATATCTGCATTGTTATATGTTATCCATATTATATATGGTTCCTCCGCTAACACACATGATTCCAAGCCTTGACCGTGTTTACATGTTGTCTTCAGTATGGTTCCATAACCATTAACCACCATATAATCCGTCTTTGACTACTCCTTCCTCCATGTGACATGGAATATCTATAACTATTATATACCACAGTTTTCCACTATTCATCGTTACTTCTTACCACAATACTCTGCCATATCTGCTCACATGGTTGAGGTCTTAACCGATTGTCTTTTATTTGAACCCACTGACCATTCACATGGTCTATACCACCGTCAACATGCCATTGATGGTTCCAACATGACATGTTACATCCGATGTATATTTTTAACCATAACTTTGAGACCTCTGAAATTTTAATTCATTGTTTTAAATAGCCGGAATTTAATATATGTTGTGGTTATTATAACCATAATAAATAAAAAGCAAATGTTGCTATTATTTATTTATTTATTTATTTTTATTTCATAATTTATCTTTTTGTCTTTTGTGAAGGGCTAGGAGGCCAATTCTGATGTGCCACATGTTAGCAACCTATTGGCCATTCAAACACCATATAAGAAAAATAGGCCCCACATAACCCGAAAACTTTTAAGGGTGATAGAATAGTCATACAAAATTCGTTTGAAGTGTCATTAACTTCATTGGGTTCATAATGATGAACACTGGGACTTGGTAACAAAATTGTTGAGATCCATGAACTTAAAAAATTGAGCCTTTAGGGTTCTCCTAGATCATTCCTCACCACTAAATAGATTTTGGTCCTATAATGGCATAATATGACTAAAATCACTTCTTGCATAATAGATTCCCTGACATGCCACCTTCCCTTTCCTTCACCTTTATACTTTAGAACTCAGAATGATGAAACCAACACATGTATCATATGAAAACCCATAGTTGCTAATATACGTTCAATTACAAGACTAATCATGACCCAAGAAAACCCCATACTTGCCAAGAGTTTATAACGCACTCATGGTCAATTTTACATCATAATTATAATAAAAACCATATCCCAAGCTATCAAATAAAAGGCCAAAAATATCACCATGTTGCATTCATAACTGATGGCGAAAAATTCACCACCTTTACAACATTTTGCAACACGTGATTTACAAATGTGGACATGCTAAGAAAATGTTTTTATTCCACCATTTCTTACTCAACAAGGTGAATGGGTCATCTTCCCTTAGCTGATTCTTTTGAACAACTCCACTAGTTGGTTCCTTCACATGTGCCTTTTGGTCATGGAGTTCCCAACATGTGGCTCTCTGATGTCCACTCTCGTGGCAGTGATTGCAATGGTTCTTCCTCCCCTAGAATTTCCATACCTTCTTCGAACAAATATCTCTAGTGCATATTTGACAAGGAGAACTTGCCTTAGCTCCTCCTCTCGAACTCTCACTATCATTGGAAGGTTGGAAATGCTCTCACCATCCTTTGTTGGTTGGTCATTAGTTGTCTTGGAGCATTCTCCAACCTCCTTTCTGACATAACCAAGTCTTGCATAACGAGGTAATTCCTCCACTTTGATGGGATTCATGATGCCTTGGCCATTAATGACGAGGCCTTTCCCTTGATACCCCATTTTCTTCATCAATCTTGAACCAATTCGTGTAGTGTGTTTTCTCAAAAGTAGTAAAATCATCATCATAAAGAGAATGTGCAACTGAAGAATCACTTTTTACCCCAGGTGTTGAATCTGAAGTGAGTGAAGATGGCATGTCATGTTGCAACTATTTCAAGGAATATTTTGCAGATTTTAGCCGATGTTGTTGTTATCACTTAGGTTGTTCCTTGCCTCCTGAAGGGAATACGGCTGAGGTAACCACTAACCAATCTTTTAGCTACAGGTCCTAGCCTACCTGCAACCAGAGAGGGCTCTCTCTTTGTAATTTAGCTTTGTTTTGGAGTATGTTAGGCTAGTTATTATGCACAGGTTTTGTTTTAAGTTTTTTGGATGGTGATTTCAAGCAGAGCTGGGGTGAGAGTCTAAGACAGTCTGTTCCATTGGGCAATGGAGTCCATGATGGTGTACTGTTGAAAGAGTTTCTTGGGGTAAATGGGAATTCTACAGAGCAAGATAGGCAGTTTTGGAACAATTTTCAAATCTGGAAATGATGGAATGAAGTTAGGGAATGAAAGGAAATCAAGAATCTTTCATTATGCTAGCAGAGGGAAAGTGTATGAATGTTATTCAGGAGCAATTAAGAATTCCTAAATAGTATTCACAATGAAGGTATTGGTGCAAACATGAGCAGTTAAGAATTCATATTTATGACTAATCCTAAAGAAAACATAATTAATAGCAGAGATTGAGCACAAGGTGCATTAAAATAAATCCTGGGCTATTCTTCTTCTCTGTTACTAAGATTATGGAACATATATGAAATTTATAAACACAGAAAACATAAAACACAGTTTAGAATAACTTATTGTTCCATTTAATGACACAGGAATTTTGTAGCAGGTTCTAGAACATCATTTGCACGTTCAGACGGTGCAGAAACCATGAGCTTCAACAACCATTTGTATTAGAGAGTCTCAAAAATTACAGCGCAATCTAGAAAGAAAATCACCAACCCCAAATACATTCTATGGGGAGGTATTTATACAAGAAATGAGATACAAAATATCTTATGAACGAGTCTTCATGCAATAAGTTCCCTCACCAACTCTTCAAAAGAAGTAAGTGAAAGAAATAAATGTTGCAGTAATTGTTGGTGCGCTAGCTGTCTATTTTGTCAGAGAAATTTGACTTTTTGGACCAGCTAAGTTGGCTGAAGCTGCGTCTTTAATTTGTGGTTTCTGTGTTTGCTGTCCTGGTGCTTTGCTGAGTCACTGCTTTTCTGTCCTGGCCTTGGTATTTATACTTGGTCTTTCATAACATTGCTATAGTCACACTTTGACTTCTTTTTCCTGTTGTCTTCATACTTTAACCGGTGGCATGTGTACCCAATTTTGCTGACCTATAGCTGACCCAAAATATGAAGCTGATCAAAGAGGGAAAAGGACCGAAATTACCTTGGCAAAATCTCTAGCATTGCTTGTCACCAATCCTCAATAGGCAGCTGATGTCTTTGTATTTTTATGAGTGTTTCATCAGCTTCAGTGTATCTTTACAAATTGGGTTGAACCTCAAATAGGTGATTTATTTCATGTTCAATATAAAACAGGTTCTCTAATTTGTCATACAGAGTCTGTCTAGAGGGAGGCCCTGTTTCCTCTGAGGTACTTGAGGATGCTGTAATCTGATTTGAAACATAGTTATTCATCTTGGTAGCATACTTCTCTCAGGTCAGCAGACTTCCAGCGCTAGTTAATAGGCAGGGCAACCCTTTGCTCTGCAGTGCTGGAAGATTTAACTTGAAATCATCTATTTCTGCCTGCATTTCCTGGCACTTTCCTTCTAGAGTCTTCACAAAATTTCTTAGGGTAAACATCTTTTTTGCTATCAGAATAGTATTTGTCCTGCTACTGATATCTAGTGCTGCCAGTTCCTCTTTGGTATGAGTGTTGAGGAAGTGAATCATTTTATTGTCCTGCTCGGGCATATTTCCCAATGCTACTCTAGCCCTTTGTGTCTCAAATTGAGCTAGGCCTATCAATTCTATCTGTTCATGTATGGCCTGAATCGATCGCCATTGGTCAGTGATTGACTGGCCAATTTTGGCCCACAAAATCTTCTTGATTTCAACTACAGTTTTGTCCAAAGAAAGATCCTTCTCTAAGGCCTTTATTTTGTTGTCCAAGGCTTTTATTTCTCTTTGTTTCTCAGCCATTGTCATCTTGGACTTGTCATAGCTTGCCTCCAGCTTGGCCAACTTTTCTTTGGCCTATTTTACCTCTGTCACTGAACTTCTAGCTCTTTGACTGCTTTCATTATTTCTTCCATGCTCATGCTAGATTCAAGTGTTTTTGTTGTTGGAGCTGCTATAGCATCTGTAGTTGATGTAGCTGTTGTGGATGCTGGGATAACAGGAGGGATCGGTGCCGCTTATGTAGGAGGAACAGTAGCAACAGTTGGAGTTGTTTGAGGTGGCTAGGAGGTTGACTCTCCCTGCTTGCCTTGCAATGCTTTCTCCAACTCTTCCTCCATCTGAATTATTCTTTGGTTCATCTTCATTACAAGATCCATGGTATCTTCAGCGTCTTTCTCTTGCACAAGTTCTGCAGTTTGAGGGTGCATGGTTACAGGTATCCTCAATTATTTTCTCAGTGTAGCAATATCTTCCTCTTTTTTCTTTGTGAGGGCCTGGATGGCCTTAGCATCCTTATTAGGATCATGTCCTAGTTCCACAATGATTTCCTCCAATGTCTTTATTCTATTATCTTTGGCAGAGGAAGACATTCTTTCCAAATCCAATTGAGTGTTTTTGTTTTTCAATGATTCCTTCAGTTGATGAGCCAGCATGGCCTTATCTGCTAGGGTGGCATAGACCATCCCACCTATTTGCTTGTGCAACTCTATTTGGTCCATCGGGTGTATGTCCTTGGAGAGGACCTCTAAGCTTGTATTTATATAGTCTGTAGCTATTTGGGGTTGTGGTATCTTAGGCTTGAAGTGACTCATAATCATCTTTTCCTCCTTAAAGTCATAGGTTGCCATTAATCGCTGCTATTTGGAGGGTGTTGCCTTGAGGAATTGATCATATAGCTGTACTCTTAACAATTCATTCTGAGCCTTGATTTCCATGAAAGTTGCTTTGATGCCAGGCGGTTGCTTGCTTTGTTTCCTTGAGGAAGAGACCTCCATACCATGCTGCCTCTCTTGCTCTTGCTGGAATGAGCTAGTAGGTGTTTGCTGGCTAGTTTCTCTTCCACTCCTCGTGCTCTCTATGATTTCTTCAGTAATTTCTTCCTCAACTTGAGGATCAACTCTCTGTCTTTTGGCTTCTGGTTGCTGGATTGACCCACTTGGAGGTGTGGTCTCTTCCCTATCCCTCTTTTTACCTCTTTCCTCATTAAGAGGAGTCTGTAAAGCTGGCACCTGTAGTGCCTCAGTTTGCTGTGGAGGGGCCTGCCATTGACTCTGCTCCTTTGAGGTGGTAGGCTGTTAATCACTGTTTCCTGCTCTGCATCCATCACCTCCTTGCCTTTTGTTGTACTTGTTGCTGGTGTAGATCTTTCTTGGGCAGCTTGTGAAGTTGCAGCAGTAGATGTACCCTCTCCGACTTGTTGTGGCAGTTTGAATATTACTTGCTCAAAAGAATCCAAGTCAAGAGTTTTATCCAATTCTTTAACATTTTGCTCCATAATTTCTTCTTGGGTGAATTCCTCAACTAGTGTCCCTGCCACCCACTCATCTTGGTCGGAAAATTGTTCAATCTGTGGGATTTTATAATGCTCATAGGCTGACAGCCTATATTTTATTTTCCTGGCACTAATAAAGTGATCTGGGTCATAAGGGACCCACTAAAAACTCCTCTTTAACTTGAGTTTATCTCCCAATATTTGGTCAGCGTCTTGCCCACCTTCTTTCTTGTTGATGACAAAGGGGCCTAGTTGGTCTTTGAATTCCAGGCGAGCCTTCTTCTTGGCACTATGAAAATGAGTTAGATCTGAATTGATGAGTTGCCTGTAATACTCCCAGGCAAAGAGTCTCATTGGCACATATCCTGGGAGCCTGTAGGGACAGAGCTCATAGACATAGATCCTAATGACAGTGTGATTCTGGTAAAAGTACCAGTCACCTATTTTGTAGTTCTTTGAAAGCTGAAATATTTTCTGCATGTCATAGGATAACCTAGCAGGAGGGGCTCTCTTCAGGAGACAAGAAACTGGATAGAAAAATAGGTCAATAAACTCACAGTAAGAGTAGGGGGAGTTCTGGACTTCATGAAAGACTGAGGTCCAGAAAATTACAGACCTCTTTTCTTTTGATGGGGCATTGGAAGCAGTCTGGTTGATAATACATGAACAAATGATACATATATTATGAGTATTTGAAGATTCCCTCCCTATCCAGTTTCAGCAGTTGGTCATGTATCTTGTTGGAGACGAATTTAGCATAATTATACTTGACAGTAGGGGGTTGTCCTAGGCTAAATGCAGACAACATGACTAGTATAGTTTCATCAATGTGCTCACTTGTTTTGAAACCTAGTACATAGGATATCATATAAACTAGCAACTTGCCCACTTCATTGAAACAAACATAGAGAAAAGGAGGTGGCCCTGTAGGCTGGCGGTCTGCTCTCATGAATACTTTGGCAATTCGGGCTATCTCAGAGCTGGAGAGTTTAGGACCTTCATCAAGCAGGAATTTCATAGAGAGAGGCATCAGAAGTTGAGTTTGCTTGAAGTTTAGCATTTGGTTGATTGAGTCAGGAGTTATATGGAAAAGAATGCTCCCAGATGGAGACTTGACTGCTCTTTGAGATGGGTCATAGTTTTCACAGCAAAGGCAAATAATTTCAGGGAAAATATTGACAGAAGGGAGGAAGTAAATGGGCAAGTTTGATTCCCAAATGCCATAGATGTCACTGTTGTTTAGGTAACTATTTCTGAGCTGACAGAAGGTCTGCAAGTGGTTTCTGTCACCAACCAAATCCCGAATTAGGTGGTCCCTATCAGCCAGGGGTAATGCTTCAAGTTCCTTGTGAAGTGCATTAAGAGGAGTAATGTTCAAGGCTGCTAGAGTGGCCATTTTGGAATGCTCTATGTCTGTAATCTGGAAGTTGGATTGGTGTAACAACTGAATAGTAACAATTGTCTCTAAAACTTTGTAAGGGAGCTGGCAGACTAGATTTTGATATAGATGTGGCCCCACTATTTGAATTTTATGGTAAAAGAGCAGATTCTACAGAGTTTAGACAAGATTTAAAATGAATTCACTGGATTGATAGGCTCTATGGGTAAACTGCAGAGGGAATGAGATTGATTTCTAGCCATAGGGGTGAAACTTTATAGAGGATTTTCAGAAATGAACTAAATGCTTGGGTAGTTTGGAGAACTTGTCGGTGAAAATGAGCTTAAAATGCGTTTTTAATAGTGAATTTGCAGAGGAGGGCAAGTTTTCCAGGTTACTCTTGAACAGGGGGTCAATAAGTGAATTAACAGGTGGAATTTCAGGTGCTGGGGTGCATTTCAGCGTGAATTCGAGCTCCTCAGTCAATTTTAATGGTGAAATTTCTAAAAAATGGGGTTTATGGGTCAACTGTGGGTAAATATCTGTTTTTATGGCACCGAGGGCAATTAGTAGATAGAGTTCGAGCTGCGGGATCGAGCTATGGAGCCGAATTCGCAGGTTGATGCACTGTGCATGTTGGTGGGCGATTTGAATGTAAAATCTCATGCAAACGGCTCCACGGGTGCACAATAGAAAACAAACAAAACAGTTGTTTTCAAGACTTTTTATTGAATTTTGGACATTTTGGCGCTTTTCGGGGATGACGTCAGCATGACGTATTTTTGGTGCAGAGTGGGTACGGAGAGTGACATGGTGTGTGACGTGTATGGTGACATGGCGGATGACACGTTGGCAAGGTGGTGATGTGGCAATGGTACAGGGCAACACCCATCTGCTTTTGCAACTTCAAACTACCTACCCAGCCTAATAAACCTAACATATTTTCTTCCTTTTGATTGGGTGCACTTGAACTGGCAAACCCTGATCTTCCTCTTTTCTTTTGACTGCCCTCCTATCTAAATCTACCCTTATCTCTTCCAAGGGCCCAGATTAAGCAGTTGGGCTCCTTAATTTCTCTACCTATCTACTCATCTGCCAAGCTTAAATTGTTTGGACAGATATTCATTATCTATTCTACAACAACAAATTTAAATATGGAATGGTCCAGTTTGAACTGTTGGGCCATCCATCAAATTTGATAAACAACAACATTTGCACATTGTGAACTTGCAAGTAAGATAGCAATGGCATTTTGACTGGCCACTTTCCTGGTCTTTCTTTGGGGTTCATTTTCTTTTATTATTTTTGACCAATTTACTCTTTTTGCCCTTTGATTTTTCTTTTAAGGCATACCCTCTTTTCATTTTTTAATTTTCTTCTTTTGTTTACAAAATATGGAACCATTGCAACATGCAAGGATGAACATATTTGGCACTTCCATAGTCAATCATGAAAGATGAAACCTATTGGTATAGGAACCTAACAGTGGCTCCACTTGGGGATGGCTTTTCCTGGCGAAAAGTCAAGAACAACAGGTCAGATGGCCTTATTCTCAGTTGGCTGCTGTAATTCAAAACTTCCTTCTCCTAGAAACCTATGATCTAAACCTTGGTAGCCTGTATGCAGTCCTTATGAGTTGATCTATGCAAAATTACAGCTCTGTATTTGCTGGCTTTTCTGAGTGCTTGACATCACCTTTATAATTCCCAAGTATTCTTCTTAATCTCTTGTGGTAAACTCAAAATATACACCAAAAGTATTGTAATTCCTTGACTTTGTTCCTTATCTAATTGCTGTAAATGAAAACTGATGGAAATACAAATATTTATGTACAATATACAGTTGTGTTATGTTGATTATAGGGAATCAAAATAGTGCTTGAGCATTCGCCCATTGACTGGGCCTTCCTCATTATCTGTGCCATCCAAAATCTTCAAAAAATAGGTGTTGTTACCTTGTATTGTCTGAATAACATAAGGTACCTTCCATAGGAAATCAAATTTGCCATGCTTCCCTTTGTCTTCCCTCCTAGAGTCCCATCTCAGCACTTTTTTTCCTATGAAGAAATCTTCAGCATTTTTTCTTTTATCAAAGATCTTTTTCAGCTTCTCTTGTAAAACCTGACTTCTCTGATATACTTCCTCTCTTGTTTGCTACAAGTGAATAGTTTGATTGATCCTTATTTGAATATCATTAGGCTCTTCTTGTGTCTCTTGCAGTATCTTGATCATTGGGATTCCCAAGGAGGAGGGGAAAAGTGCCTCCAGACCATATACCAATTCATATGGACTTGTTCTAATGGATCTTTTTGTGGTCAATCTGTCCGCCCATAGTGCATTTACAAGCTTCTTATGCCAATTCTTTTTGTTCTCCTCCAATACCTTCTTGATGATGTTGATGAGGCTTGTGTTGGATGACTAAGCTAAGTCATTGCCTTGAGGGTAATAGGTTGTGGCATGTCCCAAGGTAATGTGGTATTTGTGGCAAAAGTTGATCATTCTTTTGGATTTCAAAAGCATCAGCATTATCTGTAATAATTTTTTCTGGACAGCCAAATCTAGACAAGATGTTGGTTTCTAAGAATTGCATGATGACTGAGTCATTGGCTTGCCTACAAGGGATGGCTTCTATCCATTTGGTAAAATAGTCTGTGGCAGTCAAAATCCACCTATGTTGGCTAGAGGATGAAGGGTGGATTTAACCAATAAAGTCTAAACCCCATTGTTGAAATGGTCTTTCAGTTGAAATAGGTTTGAGGGGTAAAGGTCACAACTTTCTATTGCCTTCAAAGATCTGGAATTTATGGCATGAAACTACAAATGCTTTCACATCAGCAAATAGGGAAGGCTAATAAAAACCAACTCTTAGAATCTTATCAGCTGTTGACTTCCAATACAAGTGTCCTCCACAGTCACCTGCATGAAATTCCTTGAGGACTTTTCCAACTTCATCCAATGTTAGGAAATTAAGCAAAATACCTTCATGATTTTTCCAAAATAAAACATTGTCTATGATACAAAATTTTGATGCCTTCATTTTCAAGAATCTCTTTTTAGTCCTGGACAACCCTGGAGGAGCTTGCAGGTTTAACAATACAAAACATATGTCAACATACCAAGGGGATTGTAAAAAGGCTTGATTGATCTTTGGAGTCACCATTTCCTGTTCGTTGTCCAGTTCATTGATGTCAAGGGCTTGAAAATTGGTTTCAGTCATCAGTTTGGCTAATCCTTGTCCTTTTATTAGTTTTGTAGGCTTGATTTCAATGTCATATTCTAAAATGTTGGCTATCCACTTTCCCCTTTTACCTTCAATTCCTTCTTGAGTTAAAATATCCTTAACCACAACATTTGGAACGTAGGCTATCACATGTGAGTACAAGATGTAAACTCTGAAATCCTTGATGACCTTTACAAAGGCATAAGCTTGTTTTTCCATGATCTGATATTTTAAGGGAGCATCTCTAAGGGATTTTCTAAAGAAAGCAATGGGCTTCTCACATCCTTGGTCATCTTTTTGCAATAAGACAACATCAATAGTATGCTCAGATGCAAAGGAAAATATCATGAAATCTCTATCAAACTTGGGACTTGTGCGGACTGGTGTTTTTGTCAAAGCTGTTTTGATGTCCTCAAAGGCTTGTTTAGCTTCCATTTTCCATTTGACTTTAGAATCTTTCTTCAAAATATTATTCAACAGTCTAATTAGCTCAGCTAAATTGGGAATGAACCTTCTTAGGAAATTTATCTTTCCTAAAAAAGCTTGTAGTTCTTTGATGTTTCTTGGATGAGGCACTTGAAAGATAGCTTTGATTCTGTGCGGGTCAATCCTAATGCCATCTTTTGAGATTATGTGACCTAGGAGTTTGCCTTCTTCTAGGCCAAACAATGATTTCTTTGGGTTCAATGATATGCCATATTTTCTGCAAATTAGGAACACTTGCCTCAAATGCTCTAGATGTTCTTGGTCTGATTTTGAAAAAGTAGTGAGGTCATCAAGGTATATGAATAAGAAATCATGGATTTCTTTAGCAAAGGCTATGTCCATTACTCTTTGAAAAGTGGCCTCAGCCTTTTTGAGTCCAAAAGGCATTTTGACATATTTGAAGGTTCCCCAAGGTGTTGTAAAGGCAATTTATCTTGATCATCTTGGTGGACTAAAATCTAATTGAATCCTGAGAATCCATCTAACAATGAGATCCTAGAGGCTCACACTACCCTTTGTAGGATATGGTCCATTTTTGGTAAGGGGTAATGGTCTTTGAGAGAGACTTTATTCAAATTTCTCAAGTCAATGCACAGTCTTATCTCTCTCGTTTTCTTCCTAGTAGGCACTAGATTTGAAATCCATTCTGAAAATCTGATAGGTGCAATGATTCCATCTTCATACATTCGTTTAACTTCTTTTTCAATCAAGGGAAGGAGGACAGGTTTCACCCTTCTAAGTTTTTGTTTAAAAGGTTTCTGATTCTCTTTCATAGGTATAGTGTGTTGGATGACTGAAGTATCATATGACTTGAGGTCCTCATAACTCCAGGCAAAAACATCTTGGAACTCTTTAAACAAGTCAATGTAATTCAACTTCTGATTAGTAGGTAATGTCTTGGATAATTTTACCATTTTGGGATTTTGTGTGGTTCCAATGTTGTAGTCCTCAATTTCCGCATTGAGAGGTTGCATCTTTGGCTTTCTAGGAATGTCATTTGAGTAAAATATGTCCTCTAAAGGAGTTAAGCTTGTGGGCAGAAAATTGTCTTTTAGTTCAATTAGCTTCTGCCTCAGCTATTTCATCAAAATCTGTTTACTTCAGCTCTTGTAAATTCTTGTCATCAAAAGTGGTTGGGTGCAAAATCAGATTTGTTGTTTCAGCTGATATATTTTGTTCAATTTTGTCTATCTGTTGTTGGTCCTCCATAGTTCTTGTATCAATGTTAATACTTGAGAATTCCTCCTTCAATATTAGGAAATTATTTATCTGTGTATCATTTTCAAAGACTTGCCAATTTTTGACATTATCTGGGACAACAGGTCTTTGTTTGATTGCAACAATGAAATGGTGGTTGGGCTCAAATGGTAGCTTGCAAGTGCTAGAAAAAGTTGCCAAGCTATGTGCATGTAAATTGTGCTTTCTAGGGATTTTGGTGAGTTGAGATTCTGAGAAAGTGTTAAGTATTTCAATGGCTGCCCCTCTGTAAGCTCTTAACCTGAGATCATTTGTGACACAATTTCCCTTCATCTGCTATATGATCAGATCTGAATCCCCTAGAATTGAAACCTTAGTTGCCCCTAGACTTCTAATCAGTTTGAATCCTAACAAAAGGGCTTCATACTTGGCCATATTGTTTGTGCATATGAAATTTAACCTATATGCATGACCTTCGGCATGACAATTTTGCATGTTGTGTATCCAAACCCCTGCCCCTGCTCCTAATTTGTTCACAGAGCCATCAAACTCTAAGTACCATAAGATCTCTTGGTTATGACTAGCCTTAAGAGTTTTGGAAGCTTGTTTAGTGAGCATATTGGGCTCTTGTAATTCATATGATATGTGATTTCCCTTTGTTGCATGAATCATATCTAGGATCTTCTAACCTTGAGCACTAGAATGTTCCTCTATGCTTGTTATTTGTGTTGTTTCTAGGAGTTTGACATCAGTTTTGGGACACATCCCAGCATTATATAAAATGAATGAATCCATGTCAGAATGCATAGAATATATGGGGAAGTTTTGGGGTTTTTCTGGACTGCTACCACATATTTCATTAGTGTTTCACGGTATAATCTCTTTGACTGTCCAAAGACTGATATAGTGGCATAGGACATGTCTAGTTGCAAAGACCCTTGGACTTTTGCACCTCAAGATCTGGACAAAAGTATACCATACTTAGGTGGAATATCAGCTACCACCACATCCATCAAGATTGTCTTAGCTGGATATTAGACTAAAGATACACAAAGGTCTTTGATTAGGCCTAGACACCTGACCTGGCTGGAATCAAATGAAAATAAGTCTTTGTAGGGCCTGGTGATGTCTAGATCCAGTCTTTCCATCATAGATTTAGGCATTAGGTTATGAGAAGCTCCCGAATCAGACATAGCATTATGCAGCACTTTGTCATGAATGTTTAAGCTCACATAGAATGGAGGGACTCCTCCATATACTGTTTTTCCATTGACTTCCAGATGGAAAATCAATTCTCATTGATCATCAAGAACATTGACTGCATCCCTGTTCTCTGGTATTTGCAGTGACCTATTAATTTGTTGTCTATACACTTCATGTTTGGCTAATTCAGAGAGAGGGACAACTATTTTCAGCTTACTTATTTCTGTTTCTAAGTTAAAAGATTTTTATGTTTGCATTTTTGTGTTGTGGATAACAAACTTTTCCTTTTCAGCTGGATTTTCAATGATCTTCTCTTGATTATGATTGTTGTTTTGAGGTACATCTGATTTGAAATTATTTTCAGGACGGTGATACAAATTTTCTTTTGAAGAATGAGATGTATATAATTGATTCTTTGAGGGCTGTAAATTTGATATATCTTCTACAGTGACTTCCTTTGGGTCTGGGTCTATTTTAGAAGAGGGTTCTATCAAGACCGCTTTATCCTTTGTTTTCTTTGGCTGTTTGGTATCCTTTAGTTGGGTAAGTTCAGGCACATCTATGGTCCTACTTCTTAATTTGTACTATTTATGAACCTCATAGACTGCTGCATCATAGAATTCTCTAAAATCAAATGACTCTCTGGACTTGGTTTGGAATTGATTGATATTATGGGCTTCTTGGTCATCTTGTGTTAGGAAAATTTGTTACTCACTGTTTAACCCCATTAGGTTGATTTGGGTGTCCTCTGTTGGTTCACTAGACGTTGAGGCCTCGACATAGTTCTCTTGAATGGAGGTTTGATTTTTTGGTCAGGGCCAGCCCTTCCAACATTTGGATTTTGATTTTTTCTAAAGTTTGGGTTTCTTGGAGTGTTACTTGGTTGACCTTCCCATGATGATTTTCTTTCTATGGTTTCCACCCTATCTCCAAGTCTGTCCATACCTTTGATGATTGCATCCAATTTTTGTTCAAATGTTGAAGGTTCCTCTTTGAAAGTTGTTCTTCTTTCAGCTCTTGCCTGATTTCGTTTAGAAATTAGGTTGGACTCCACACTAACAACTATATTCTGCATGTCTGCTAAGCTTGGAGGGGCTCTTTCCCTCAATTGGTATGCCATATCAAAATCAAATCCATTAGGAAATTTGATCAAAGCTAAATCAGGTGGAGGTATAAGGTTTTGAGGAATAGCATTATAAACATTGTTAAACCTAGCACAATAGTCTTGGACAGTTTCTTGTGGGGCTCTTTTCAAATTGTCATATTCTATCAAGATGTGTAAAGGGTCTTTCTTCTTTTCCCATCTGTTTAAGAAGGATTGATAAAGAGCTTCTGAATCAGCTATAGAGTTTGCAGCAACTGCTCTAAACCAAATTCTTACATCACCAGTCAGGCTTTGGACAAAAATCTTCATTATCACATCATCATCATCTATTTCATAGTTCTCAAAATAATCTTGCATTTTCTTGGTGTGTTGTTGGGCTGTATAAGAGCTAGTGGCATCAAAATATGTGATTTTGCTCTGATAATCCTGAGGCATAGCCCCTGGATTTCTAGGCAACTGAAGAGGAGCATAACGGTTTGCCATATTTACAGGGATAAATGGAGCAACAAGAAGAAATGGTGTAGCTGAAACAGTAGGGACTGCGGTAGAAATATGTGTAGCATATGGAGGCATGGAGAAGGTGCTTTGAGAGGTGGATGAAGAACTAGGAGAAGCAGCAGTTGTGTGAAGACGGGTTGAGGCTTCAGCAGGAGTTGGGATATGGTTCTGCTGAACTGTCTCAAGGTTTAAACCAGCAAAATTTTCTTGTTCTTCTTGTTTCCTAAGGGTCTTAGGAATCAAGTTGGTATTTTAAAAAATAGCTGGAGGATCTGGGTCAGGGTTTGACCTAGTATAATGGGTTTTCTTCTTTGGAGCCAGCTTATAAATTTGTTTTTGGTATTTTCTGGGAATGTTTTAAGATCACAGTTTTTTCACAATATTCTACAAGGATTTCTTTGAAATATAGGAGGCTTTGGGATTTCCTTTTAATATGTTGTAATAGGGAAACTAATCACTTCCTTGGAACAGCTGTTTATAGCCTAAAACTATATTGGAGATTGACTTAAGCAACTTTTATTTACTCCTGTAAATGTAGAGCAAAGACAGTTTCAAATGCTACTTGGCTAACTTCAGGCTCCATCTGTAGCTTTAGAAAATAGACACCAGTTATAAACAAACATTCAGTTCACCAGCGGAGTCGCCAATGATGTTATCACGCAAGTTGTTCCCTGCCTCCTGAAGGGAATATGGCCGAGATAAACACTAACCAATCTTATAGCTGCAGGTCCTAGCCTACCTGCAACGAGAGAGGGCTCTATCTTTGTAATTTAGCTTTGTTTTGGAGTATGTTAGGCTACTTATTATGCACAGATTTTGTTTTAAGTTTGTTGGATGGTGATTTCAGGCAGAGCTGGGGTGAGAGTCTAAGACAGTCGGTTCCATTGGGCAATGGAGTCCATGTTGGTGTACTACTGAAAGTGTTTCTTGGGGTAAATAAGAATGCTACAGAGCAAGATAGGCAGTTTTGGAACAATTTTCAAATCTGGAAATGATGGAATGAAGTCAGGGAATGAAAGGCAATCAAGAATCTTTCATTATGTTGGCAGAGGGAAAGTGTATGAATGTTATTCAGGAGCAATTAAGAATTCCTAAACAGTATTCACAATGAAGGTATTAGTGCAAACATGAGCAGTTAAGAATTCATATTTATGACTAATCCTGAAGAAAACATAATTAATAGCAGAGATTGAGCAAAGGGTGCATTAAAACAAATCCTAGGCTATTCTTCTTCTCTGTTACTAAGATTATGGAACATATATGAAATTTATAAACACAGAAAACATAAAACACAGTTTAGAATAACTTATTGTTCCATTGAATGACCCAGGAATTCTGTAGCAGGTTCCAGTACATCATTTGCACATTCAGACGGTGCAGAAACCATGAACTTCAACAACCATTTGTATTAGAGAGTCTCAAAAATTACAGCGCAGTCTAGAAAGAAAATCACCAACCCCAAATACATTCTATGGGGAGGTATTTATACAAGAAATGAGATACAAAATATCTTATGGATGAGTCTTCATGCAATAAGTTCCCTCACCAACTCTTCAAAAGAAGTAAATGAAAGAAATAAATGCTGCAGTAATTGTTGGTGCGCTAGCTATCCATTTTGTCAGAGAAATTTGACTTTTTGGACCAACTAAGTCGGCTGAAGGTGTGTCTTTAATTTGCGGTTTCTGTGTTTGCTATCCTGGTGCTTTGCTGAGTCACTGCTTTGCTGTCTTGGGCTTGGTATCCATACTTGGTCTTTCATAACATTGTTGTAGTCACACTTTGACTTCTTTTGCCTGTTGTCTTCATACTTTAACTGGTGGCCTATGTACCCAATTTTGCTGACCTATAGCTGACCCAAAATCTGACACTGATCAAAGAGGGAAAAGGACCGAAATTAACTTGGCAAAATCTCCAGCATTTCTTGCCACCAATCCTCAATAGGCAGCTGATGTCTTTGTATTTTTATGAGTGTTTCATCAGCTTCAGTATATCTGTAAAAATTGGGCTGAACCTCAAATAGGTGATTTATTTCATGTTCAATATAAAACAGGTTCTCTAATTTGTCATACAGAGTCTATCCAGAGGGAGGCCATGTTTCCTCTAAGGTACTTGAGGATGCTGTAATCTGATTTGTAACATAGTTATTCATCCTGGTAGGATACTTCTCTTGGGTCATCACTCTTCCAGCACTAGTTAATAGGCTGGGCAACCCTTTGCTCTGCAGTGCTGCAAGCTTTAACTTGAAATCATCTATTTCTGCCTACATTTCCTGGCACTTTCTTTCTAGAGTCAGCACAAAATTTCTTAGGGTCAGCACCTTTTTTGTTGTCAGAATAGTATTTGTCCTGCTACTGATATCTAATGTTGCCAGTTCCTCTTTGGTATGAGTGTTGAGGAAGTGAATCATTTTATTGGCCTGCTCAGGCATATTTCCCATTGCTACTCTAGCCCTTTGAGTCTCAAATTGAGCTAGGCCTATCAATTCTATCTGTTCATGTATGGCCTGAATCGATCGCCATTGATCAGTGATTGACTGGCCAATTTTGGCCCACAAAATCTTCTTGATTTCAGCTAGAGTTTTGTCTAAAGAAAGCTCCTTCTCTAAGGCCTTTATTTTGTTGTCCAAGGCTTTTATTTCTCTTTGTTTCTCAGCCACTGTCATCTTGGACTTGTCATTGCTTGCCTCCAGCTTGGCCAGCTTTTCTTTGGCCTCTTTTACCTCTGTCACCTGAACTTCTAGCTCTTTGACTGCTTTCATCATTTCTTCCATGCTCATGCTAGTTTAGGTGGTGTTGTTGCTGGAGCTGCTATAGCATATGTAGTTGGTGTAGCTGTTGTGTATACTGGGATAACAGGAGGGATCGTTGCCGCTTGTGTAGGAGGAACAATAGCAATAGTTGGAGTTGTTTGAGGTGGCTGGGAGGTCGACTCTCCCTGCTTGCCTTGCAATGCTTTCTCCAACTCTTCCTCCTTCTGAATTATTCTTTGGTTCATCTTCATTAGCAGATCCATGGTATCTTCATCTTCTTTCTCTTGCAAAAGTTCTGCAGTTTGAGGGTGCATGGTTATAGGTATCCTCAATAGTTTTCTCAGTGCAGCAATATCTTCCTCTTTTTTCTTTATGAGGGCCTGGATGGCCTTAGTATCCTTCCTAGGATCATGTCCTAGTTCCACAATGATTTCCTCCAATGTCTTTATTCTATTATCTTTGGCAGAGGAAGACACTCTTTCCAAATCCAATTGAGTGTTTGTGTTTTTCAATGATTCCTTCAGTTGATGAGCCAGCATGGCCTTGTATGCTAGGGTGGCATAGACCATCTCACCTGTTTGCTTGTGCAGCTCTATTTGGTCCATCGGGTGTATGTCCTTAAAGAGGACCTCTAAGCTTGTCTTTATATAGTCTGCAGTTGTTTGGGGCTGTGGTATCTCAGGCTTGAAGTTACTCAGAATCATCTTTTCCTCCTTAAAGTCATAGGCTTCCATTAATCTCTGCTGTTTGGAGGGTGTTGCCTTGAGGAATTGATCATATAGCTGTACTCTTAACAATTCATTCTAAGCCTTGATTTCCATGAAAGTTTCTTTGATGCTAGGCGGTTGCTTGCTTTGCTGCCTTGAGGAAGAGACCTCCATACCATGTTGCCTCTCTTGCTCTTGTTGGAATGAGCTAGTAGGTGTTTGCTGGCTAGTTTCTCTTCCACTCCTTGGGCTCTCTATGATTTCTTCCGTAATTTCTTCCTAAACTTGAGGATCAACTGTCTGTCTTTTGGCTTCTGGTTGCTGGATTGACCCACTTGGAGGTGTGGTCTCTTCCCTATCCCTCTTTTAACCTCTTTCCTCATTAAGAGGAGTCTGCAAAGCTGGCACCTGTAGTGCCTCAGTTTTCTGTGGAGGGGCCTGCCATTGACTCTGCTCCTTTAAGGTGGTAGGTTGTTCAATCACTGTTTCCTACTCTGCATCCATCACCTCCTTGCCTTTTGCTGTACCTGTTGATGGTGTAGATCTTCCTTGGGCAGCTTGTGAAGCTGCAGCAGTAGATGTGCCCTCTCTCCGACTTGTTGTGGCAGTTTGAATATTACGTACTCAAAAGAATCCAAGTCAAGAGTTTTTTCCAAATATTTTACATTTTGCTCCATAATTTCTACTTGGGTGAATTCCTGAACTAGTGTCCCTACCACCCACTCATCTTGGTTGGAAAATTGTTCAATCTATGGGATTTTACAATGCTCATAGGCTGATAGCCTTTATTTTATTTTCCTGGCATTAATAAAGCCATTTGGGTCATAAGGGACCCACCAAAAACTCCTCTTTAACTTGAGTTTCTCTCCCAATATTTGGTCAACATCTTGCCAACCTTCTTTCTTGTTCATGAAAACGGGGCCTAGTTGGTCTTTGAATTTTAGGCGAGCCTTCTTCTTGGCACTATGAAAATGAGTTAGATCTGAATTGATGAGTTGCCTGTAATACTCCAAGGCAAAGAGTCTCATTGGCACATATCCTGGGAGCCTGTAGGGACATACCTCACAGCCATAGATCCTAATGACAGTGTGATTCTGGTAAAAGTATCAGTCACCTATTTTGTAGTTCTTTGAAAGCTGCAATATTTTCTGCATGTCATAGGATAACCTAGCAGGAGGGGCTCTCTTCAGGAGACAAGAAACTGTATAGAAAAACAGGTCAATAAACTCACAGTAAGAGTAGGGGGAGTTCTGGACTTCATGAAAGACTGAGGTCCAGAAAATTACAGACCTCTTTTCCCCTTTAGAGTCCAATCTTTTGATGGAGCATTGGAAGTAGTCTGGCTGGTAATACATGAACAAATGATAGATATATGATGAGTATTTGAAGACTCCCTCCCTATCCAGTTTCAGCAGTTGGTCATGTATGTTGTTCGAGATGAATTTAGCATAATTATACTTGACAGCAAGGGGATGTCCTGGGCTAAATGCAGACAGCATGACTAGTATAGTTTCATCAATGTGCTCACTTGTTTTGAAACCTACTACATAGGATATCATATCAGCTAGCAACTTTCCAACTTCATTGAAACACACATAGAGAAAAGGAGGTGGCCCTATAGGCTGGCGGTCTGCTCTCATGAATAATTTGGCAATTCGGGCTATCTCAGAGCTGGAGAGTTTAGGACCTTCATCAAGCAGGAATTTCATAGAGAGAGGCATCAGAAGCTGAGTTTGCTTGAATTTTATCATTTGGTTGATTGAGTCAGGAGTTATATGGAAAAGAATGCTCCCAGATGGAGACTTGACTACTCCTTGAGATGGATCATAGTTTTCACAGCAAAGGCGAATAATTTCAGGGAAAATATTGACAGAAGGGAGGAAGTAAATGGGCAAGTTTGATTTCCAAATGCCATAGATGTCATTGTTGTTCAGGTAACTGTTTCTGAGCAGACAGAAGGTCTGCAAGTGGTTTCTGTCACCAACCAAATCCTGAATTAGGTGGTCCCTATCAGCCAGGGGTAATACTTCAAGTTCCTTGTGAGGTTCATTAAGAGGAGTAATGTTCAAGGCTGCTGGAGTGGCCATTTTGGAATGCTCTTTGTCTGTAATCTGGAAATTGGATTGGTGTAACAACTGAACAATAACAATTGTCTCTGAAAATTTGTAAGGCAGCTGGCAGACTAGATTTTGATATAGATGTTGCCCCACTGTGTGAATTTTATGGTAAAAGAGCAGATTCTGCAGAGTTTAGACAGGATTTAAAATGAATTCACTGGATTGATAGGCTCTGTGGGTAAAATGCAGAGGGAATGGGATAGATTTCTAGCCACAGGGGTGAAACTTTACAGAGGATTTTGACAAAGGAATTTAATGCCTGGGCAGTTTGGAGAACCTGCCGGTGAAAACGAGCTTAAAATGCGTTTTTAATAGTGAATTTGCAGAGGAGGGAAATTTTGCCAGGTTACTCTTGAACAGGGGGTCAATAAGTGAATTAACAGGTGGAATTTCAGGTGCTGGGGTGCATTTCAGTGTGAATTCGAGCTCCTCAGTTAACTTTAATGGTGAAATTTCTAAAAAACAGGGTTTATGGGTCAACTGTGGGTAAATACCTGTTTTTATGGCATCGAGGGAAATTAGCAAATAGAGTTCGAGCTGCGGGATCGAGCTATGGAGCCGAATTCGCGGGTTGACGCATTGTGTAGGATGGTGGGCGATTTGAATGTAAAATCTCATGTAAACGGCTCCACGAGCACACAATAGAAAACAAAAAAAAGTTGTTTTCATGACTTTTTATTGAATTTTGGACATTTTGGCGCTTTGGTGCTTTTCGGGGATGATGTCAGCATGACGTATTTTTGGCACGAAGTGGGTACGGAGAGTGACGTGGCATGTGATGTGTATGGTGATGTGGTGGATGACACGTTGGCAGGGTGGTGACGTGAGCGAGTGATGTGGCAATGGTACAGGGCAGCGGCGGGCCGACGCGGATGTGAC
This sequence comes from Pinus tabuliformis, assembly GCA_031772625.1. Classification (NCBI taxonomy): domain Eukaryota; kingdom Viridiplantae; phylum Streptophyta; class Pinopsida; order Pinales; family Pinaceae; genus Pinus; species Pinus tabuliformis. Next base: position 483,304,784 of record CM062805.1, on the reverse strand, counting down.
ATCATCGGTGACATGGGAGCTGACGTCAGGGGGCAGGTGGTGGGCGGTTTTCGGTTTTCCCCGCACCTCTTTTGGCCCAGGGCGGTATTGCATAGGGGGATCCGATCACGCCGGGAGATTGACGCATGACGGGGGTATGGCAGCAATACCGCCAATCCCCCCAATGCTAATCTCCGGAAGATCGGGGCATGCGATATTTGCCGCCAATCGTTGGATTAGGAGCTGTGAATCAGACGACGGTCGGGAGGTTATAAGCTGCAGGGTTTGACAATGCGGGGGGCCCGCGCATATTTAAATGTTTAATAATATATGTGGGGTATAAAACTTAGGTTATATGGGTTATGTATGTTCGGCGTCGGGGATACGGTTTATTTGTTTAATTAAATATCAAACAAAAACCCAAAATATATGAGCGCGGAAGGTAATATGGCAAGGTTTATGAGTGAAGGGGGGTCAATATAGTTATTAATCTAACCAAATGTTAGATTAATCCTAAGAAATTGGATGCGGAAGGCTTAATACAAGTCCCAAATGGACTTTAGTATTTCCCTAAACTTAGGTTATATGGCTATAGTGCCAAGGGGTGGGGATATTTAGTATTTTTTTGGGGTTTTTATATAGTTTTTTATGTTATAGGGATAGGGAAGATGATCTAGGGAGCTATATAATAGGGTTAAATGTTAATATGACTTTATGGATCGAAACTGAATGGATGCATGCTAAGTTTATAGAGTGAAACTTAAACATAGGGAAATGAAAAGAGTTTGTAAATGATGATTTTTACACAAGAGATGTGGCTTCTTTTCACTAAGTAAACTCAGTGTTTGACTTAGCATTTCTCATAGAATGAAGTGAAGCATGACTATTAGGCAGATCCTAAGGTCCTTGAGGGGATGTTAGCAAATGATTTCTGGGGAATGAAGGGGAAATTATTCATGCTTCCATTGTTCTACAATCCAACAACTGCCTTGGTACTTATGTCACTGATGATATGAGTCTTTCTTGACAAGACAAAAGTGAGCACCTATCTGCTTCTGCAACCTCAAACTACCTACCCAGCCTAATACACCTAACATGTTTTCTTCCTTTTGATTGGGTGCACTTGAACTGGCAAACCCTGATCTTCCTCTTTTCTTTTGACTTCCCTCCTATCTAAATCTACCCTTATCTCTTCCAAGGGCCCAAATTAAGCAATTGGGCTCCTTAATTTCTCTACCCATCTACTCATCTTCCAAGCTTAAACTGTTTGGACAGATATTCATTCTCTATTCTACAACAACAAATTTAAATATGAAATGGTCTAGTTTGAACTGTTGGGCCATCCATCAAATGTGATAAACAACAGCATTTGCACATTGTGAACTTGCAAGTAAGATAGTAGTGGCATTTTGACTGGCCACTTTCCTGGTCTTTTTTTGGGGTTCATTTTCTTTTATTCTTTCTGACCAATTTACTCCTTTTTCCCTTTGATTTTTATTTTAAGGCATACCCTCTTTTCATTTTTTAATTTTCTTCTTTTATTTACAAAATATGGAACCATTGCAGCATGCAAGGATGAACATATTTGGCACTTCCATAGTCAATCATGAAAAATGAAACCTATTGGTATAGGAACCTAACAGTTGCAAACCTTGTTTCTCCTCTCCTGCTTCTTGTAGGAGTCTCCTCAGTTCAACATTTGTTGCTTGAATTATTTGGTAGATATCGTCATGTTCATGGAGCGACGTAGTCTTTGGTGCTCTTCTGATATTTGGCACAACGTCTGCTACAATCTTCCTTTCATTTCTTGAATCAGGTTCTAAGTCAATAGGTCCATCACATGTAATCCCGAGAGCTTCAATATTCATCTCATCTCTTGAATCATACTCCACATCAATTGGTCCAAAACCTGCAAACTCAACAACTGCAAAATTCACCTCATCATCTGAATCAAATTGCTGGTCTTATTGTACAGTGGCTACCATCTTTTGCTTCTATTTTCTACAATCCATGTTAGATATTGTTTTCTAAATTCCTATTTGACGCTTTCAATGTATTATCCTTTGATTGTTTGAAAATTTTCCATTCTATCATGGATTTCTATTGATATGCTAATGGATAAAACTGTCCTTTTAAAGAACAAACAAATTCAAACCATGAAGAAAGGAGTTTACCCAAATTTTTACGGCCTTTATGAAGTTTTCTCTCCCACCATATGATAGCAGTTCCTCCTAGTCGAAGAGATGTTAACTGAATCTTGACTTCATCTTCTTAATTTGTTGAACCTGGAAATACAGTTAAATCTACCTGATCCAATTATTCAACTTCTCTACATCCAACTTAAAATTTTTATTTTTAGAAGCATTCCTATGTTGCATGTTAGAATGAACGAGAGTGAGAAGATGAAGAAGAAGATATTTTGCTAGAATAAGAAAATGGAGGTTTAGGAGGTTCTTCTCCATTTTCTTGTTTTACCAAGGCACGATCCTCTTCTCTCTCTTCCTTTTTCTTTTCCTTCCTAATCATTTTCCTCTCGTAATCTGCAAACAATTTGTCAACTTTGTTGGCCATGATGTAGAAATATTTGCAAAAATAGTGTTCATTTTTAGTATGAAAAACATCATCTTCAATTTTCCTTCTTCATGTTGCATGCCTTGCTTCTAGATCAAAGGACTTAGTTTTACCTTCCCCTTGTTTGAGTTTTTCCTTGACTATCATTCACACTAGCAATTCATATCAGCAAAGGACCCACTTTGATACCAAACTTGATCTGGATAGTTTACTTCATTGATGTATTTATAATTTCATAATAAGATCATGAAAACCACATGTGCATATAGATAAAAGAAGAGGAAAATGAAAGGAAACCATAAAGATTCAAGGAACACACAAAATACACGGTTGAATTCCTAGCAAACAAACATGAAATTTGAGTTTAAACATGACGCCTTTCTGATACTAGCACTTCTAGATCCCCAAGAAATCTTTTAGATTCTCTCAGCATTAAGAAAATACCATATATCGGGATTCCACTCTTGGATCCCTCGATCAAGGTTTTGCACTTTAGAGTTCTGCTCTTGGTTACTGTTGTAGAGTTTCCATGGCCACCTAGTCTTTGTTCCATCAGGAAAATGAAAAAGGATTAAACAATATATCATTAGGCAGATAAAACAAGGTTACCTGCCTCTCCAACCTGTTGATGCCTCGAAAATCGTTGCAACAAAAATGGGGGATAACCACCTGGTCTGGACCTTAAATCAGCTCCTTCTCTGTTTGGTGTGGTGGCTCCGATTGGTTTAACTAGGTCCAGTTACCTTCTCCCTATCACTATTAGTTTATGATGTATCTTTAACTACCAATAGACATGGATATCAGATCACTTATTCTTTTTGATCAGGCAAGAGAATGACCCTTAAGCTGATTTGGGTTCGGTCAAGCCACAACTAAATTTTTTGCCTCTTTTGAGAGGAGGACTTAAAAGAATGTAGAACTTACTCTAAATGCAAGGTTATTCTACAATGCAAGCAAAAAGAGACTGATATTAATCTTATCTCAATTAGGTAGATATAGATCTAACCCAACTAAGAGCAAGATATTAGAAGTATTGGGATTTAAACATGTCTTGTTTATAATAAATATCAAGTTAATGAAGTAGTTCAACTAATTGACATTATGATACTAAAACACATATTAATGAATCCTCTTAACTAAAATAATCAATCAACAACCTTCAATAATAAATTCACAAAAATGATATTGATTGTCAAATCAGTAAATCTAATAATTAAACAATAATATGCAAAAATAGTTCATAACACATCACTATTTAATAAATTAGTTTTGTAAGACAGATTTTTGAGTAAATAGTTACTCAGAAATCAGAATTTAATCCATAAGAACATAAATACATAACAACAATATTGAGACAAATTACCCATATTGACAAAAGTGCACAAACATGAATAAAATGACACATTCCTATTATCATAAAAATGAAACTGATATTTGAAACAGTAGTATTAGAAATATTGATTTATTGTATCCATTTCTCTGATCCTGGTCTCCAGCAGTCCTTTACATTGCTTGAATTTCTGCTTTCAAAGCTAAAGTCACAATAATGCAAACTTGCCTATCATGCATAATTCGAAATACAAAGAAAAAATCCTCAATAATCCCCAGATCTTAGATTTTCTCTCCTCCCTCCTACAACTCTAAATTCTTATAACAGAAGTGTTTTTAGAATTCTAAAATTGTAGGGGAGAGCAGCCCTTTATTACATTATGCAATCTGCTATTTATAATATTTGCAAAGGAATTCTTGAGAGGAAAGTTTGTGGAAGAAAAATCTGTCCAATCCAATTTTATTTGCTCAAAATCCCAATCTTTTAATTTCTAGATCATTCTCATTTCCTAAAATCCTTTTTTCCATATCTCTTCTATTGTTTTCTTGCAAGAAGAAATCAAATGTAAATTAAGATGCAACAATAAAATTAAAATATCATTTCTGGCATTAAAACAAATCCAATCAAATGCAATTAATTAAATAAATGAAAGTAAAATATAAGTTTTCTATTGATACCTGAGATGATTTAATTAGCCAAGGATATTATTGACGAATGGATCCACATTGAGAAGAGGCTTGGACAAATGAAAATACAGAAAATAAAACTCAGAAAATTAATTTTGTTTTCGAAATTCGTAGCTTGATCGTCTGTTTGATTTTTGACCCAATAAATGACCAAATCTATTAGTGAAACCTCCTCAGAAATATTCTCATTGATTTTATCTTTCCAATGAGCCGTCCTGGGCCTCATTTGGCCAAATAAAATTCAATCTATGAGCTTCCAAAGTTGATGGATCAAATCTAACATAAATTTGGAAATTCTGTTGTTGGGCTAAAAATCATAATTAAAATTAAAATTAAATCCTAAATTAAAATTTAATTATCTAATAATTAATTCTAATTTAATTGTTAATTATAAACTAAACTAGTTATTTGATAAACAATTTATTAACTAATATCTAACGAACTAAAATATTAGCTATTTATAAACTAATTAATATTGATCTAATTAATAATTAAATTTTAATTAAATTAAATTAATTATAATTTATATATTAATTAATTTAATTAATCTAGAATTTAATATTAAATATTAACTTTTATTTTAATATTTAAATTACACTATTCTCATATTTATTCATTTCACTCATACATATGAGTGATTTCAAAACTCAATCAAATACAAAACTTATAACGGGACTTGGGTTAATGTTTTATGCCCCTTCGCAATCGGCAATCGTGGGAATTAAGGTTTATAAAATTTGTTCACATTTGAGAGCTCTGATCTGATCATCTGATAATGCAATGAAAGTTTATAACGAGGGTTGGTTTATGTGACATGTCTTTTCGCAATCAATAGGATGGTGGTGTGAAGGCCTTTCATGAATGATGCGATTGAAATCTCCGACCCGTCCAAAAATCCCGATGTGATTAAGATTTATTTTATATATTATTTTTATATATTTAATTTTAATTTTAATTTAATTAATTATATTTTATATATTAATTTAATTAGATTAAATTAAAATTTAATATCAATTTTATTTTGGTTTATTTTTATGAAATTTTTAATTAAGTTATGAAATTATCTAAACTACAACCACTTTAAAAATAAAAATAAACTACAACCATTTCGAAGTTCTGAGTTTTCGAGATTAGTAATAAATTTGGAAATTAGAGTAAATTTCTAAAATCTCACTCCTTAATGATTTGGCTGTATAAGTAAAAATGAAAAATGTTGGTAATAACTAACTAGGGGTTAATATTTAAAATAAATGCATTATTGAACTAATTTATTTACAAAAATGGAATATTGTACATTTTATGCATTTTAACGCAAGCTACATAAATGATTAGATTTTCAAAGGAGTGTCATTTACAAACCAATGGACCAAATGAGGCGAAACTAGCATCAATGGGAAGCTTATAAAAATTGATTCTAACAAAGCATAAAAACATGAATCCAAAGAAAATGAAAAATTAACAAAAGTGTAAGGTAATCAACTAAATAAAAATCCTAAAAGGTGTTTAGCCAAAAATTTTATAGAAAGGGTCCCCATTATTTGAAGTGAACAACTCAAAATAGGGGGGTTGTGTTTTTGCCACAACAATGACAACACACGGGAGAAAAACCAGTTATCTCTCTTTGATGTGAATGAGATTTTCCTAAAATTAAAGTAAAAATAAGTAAAGAAGAGATAATTATGTTTGAAACGCTTGACTAGGTTCATTAGTCTAAATAAAAACAAGAATCATCTAACTATAATTTTTCTCAAAATTCCTCATAAATTAAAATATTTCAAAACTCTATATCAGTCCTTAATTAGTTGTAGAGATAAAGTAGGAGTCACTTTACAACTTAGCTTTTAAAATATACTCATTTGTCATAGGTAGAGTCACTGTTGCCAACAAACATCTATATTCTCGACAGGCTTACCTTTTAATCATAAATGATTAAGAATCCCGTCTATTTAAGAATTATTGACCTAGAAATAAATCCATCTATATATATTTATTTTTTCTATTTTTTGTTTTTTATTTTTTTAGTTCTTAAAAGCCATTGTCCTAGTTTGGTAGCCATATAGTTGACAATGCCATTCACTGGTTATAATTGGACTGAACAAGCTGGCTCGTGATGAGACCCCTTGTCTTATAATTGTTTGCAATCATAATCCATTGCCCTGGTTTGTTTAGCAGTGTTGGTAATGTCAGCCTATTTTTCCCCTATGATCATGGTAAGCAGGCTCATGATGAGACCTCTTATCTTTTAAGTTTAAATATATTTCTAGATTATACTCTAGAAAAATAAGACTCTTTGGAATAGGGAGAATCATTGACTCCTTAAGAGTTAAGAATGACAATTTCAGAGTTAAAGGTGCTTTGATGTAAAGTGTCTTTACTTGGTTATAAATAATTTTTCTTGACTGATAATAGAACTTTGAAAGATATTAATAAAATATTGAAATCTCAAAATGATTACAATTTTGATGAAAACGAAATTTCTCCATATTTTATGATATTTTTCCAACTTCTCTAGATTGATAATCTCTTCTTTAAGCATGTCTACCTTTATAATAAGAAAATGAAACTTTACTAGGAGATTTAAGAAAAAGCTAATAGGTGACTATTAACAATTTTTCCTTATGTATGTCGACCATTGTTAGGTAACAAGAAGGCATTTCATATAAATCATGGAAATGTCACCAAAATAAAAACTGAAAACCAAAGAAAAATAATTTTTAAGCCAAAGCGAGAAAAGAAATCAACAAACAAAAATAAAAGTGAAGAAATTTTAAAAACAGAAAGGAAAATCCAAGTTTCAAAAGACAAACTCCAAAAAGAATGTTTATACCATTGTCTCAACAATATGAAGAAAAAAGAAAATAGTCGTGTAATCATTTCTCCTTATATCGAGATTTAAAAACATTATACCTTGCAGGGTTGTAAATGTTTCAGGCTTTAGATAGCAGTGATTGTAAAATTCAGCCACAACGAAAAATTTCGGTCTAATTTCAATCTTCTTGTTTCAAAGCATTAACTTAATCATTTTCTAATGAAAGGAATGCTTAAAAAAACAAACTAAAGGTTCAGTAACTTCCTAGTGTAGTTGTTTCAATGAAGATTATCGTTTCTTCTTGAAATAAAGCTTTTATGAAGCTCTACAAAATAAATTTTTATATTAGCATAATTTAAAAACAAAAATGAAACTAAAGTAACGAAATGGAAATTAATGAAAGTGGGTATATGAATCTTACCATTGGATAATTGCTTTTGATCTTACTTGAAATGTATCAGTTTCTCCAAACTAGCTGACTTCTTATTTTAATTGACATTAAAAACATGAAGAAGTCAAACTAACCAAAATACTATAACTCAAAATCATTATTTATTTTATTTAAACTAAAGCAAGTAGTAAAATGGAAAATAGAATGCTTTGTGCTCAAGGGAATCGAAATTAAAACAAATGCATCAGAAATGAGAATGAGAATTTGTAGTAATGAATGTTCTCAAAATGTTACAAGTTTCATATAAACTCTAGAATTAAGACCAAATCCAAGATAATGAAATTGAAATGTAAAGTTAGAAAGGTCTTAATTTCTTATTAAATTATCGAATTATATATTTAAAACTGAAATGTATGAGAAATCGAAATGATTTGAATATGCTGAAAATTTGTTATCAATCACTTTCTTATCATAGTGGTTACCCAAGCTCACTTTAGAATAGCACATCACCGAATCGGATGATTCACGTTGCATGTAGAGGCATGTGTTGGAGTTTATCGCATTAGAAGTTGAAATAGAAAATTGTCGATATAATATCATGTGAAGAAAATATGTGCGATGAGATGTAGCGATCATATTATTGAAGAAATATTATATTGCGAATCGGGGAGAGTCATGCTGCAATTCGCAGATCACACACCACATCTCATGATTTGTACTTTTCACATTACACATTGCACATCTTAGATTCCAAATAGTGGTATGGCCATGAATAAAAATGAGATGAAGCGATTGTGATATCGGCGTATTGGAATATCGGAGAAGAGTCATGTAGGAAATACCAATATGATTCTTGCGATGGATGATGTAGCTAATCGGCAATCGGCGAACTTTAAGTACTGAATGAAACACAATATGATTCTTGCGATGTCGATATGCAATGAATGACGTGGCTAATCGATGATCGGAAATCTTAAGCACATGATGTAACACTTCTTGATATGCTGATATGCGATGAAGAGTGGACCCGATAACTTTCTGATGGGATTTTAATAACATGTCGGATCCGAGACATCGGTCCTTTTAAATTTATGCTCCTACCATTATTGCAATTGAGTGAACGCGATATTTTTTATCAATTTGATTTGAATTTCATATCGGGTCTGAAATTATGTGGTTGTCGCAATATTGGTAAATTCAATTATTGGAGATCAGCGATTCAGTATAATGGAAGTATACTTCAACTGCAAACCTCTGATATGCGAAATGTGATATGACATATAAGCGAGGTAATACATCGGAGATCTTTTATTAACAATTTGTTATTAAAAATGCTAAAGGCTACTTCCGATGAAATATTTCGCTACAAATAGTTGTGATATGTATGATGTGATATCGGAATGAAATGATTGACAAAGATGAGTGGGCTAAAAATATTGCAAACATTTTCACTGAAGTATCAACAATATGAAAATCAAGTTGAATCCTATGATATTGCTTGAAATTTCAATTGGGTTTTCTGATGATTGAAAGCAAAGTTAAAAATGCTCAAATTTTAATGAATCACAAAATAAAATTTCCCTGAACCTGTTACAAATTTGAAATGGGTTTGCTGCTTAATTCAAGTTTTGAAAACAAATGAAAACCTGTAATTAATACAGAACAAGAATAAAAAATGAACTAAGGAAAAGAGAAACTAATAAGAGATGAGAATGAGCTTGTAAATGCATACCTGGAAGGAAATTGTCTGTAGATTTTACCTCACAACTCTTCAAATCCTTCCTTGGATTTATCAAGATTCTGACTTTGTTCAAAATCATCTCATCATTTAATCTAAAATGGAATGTGCAATCAGCCTAAATAAAATATGTTTATTCATGTTCAGGAAATCTGAAACTCATAAAATTCTCCAGAAATAAATATGAAAATAGGCTTCCCTTTTGAATTGAAACAATTTATTACCTCTACTCATTTTGAATAATTTGAGAAGAATCTGTATTGTTATAGTGACTGTTCAATAATGCCTGTAGTAATTAAATATGATGCATATTGCAACTAAAGATCAAAATGGGATAAAGCCTCTAATTTTGGAAGAATATCAACACAGATTTAAATGTGTGCCAGGTGCATACTCTATTAAATTCTGTCAAGACATTATTCGAAATAGACAGAGATATATTCATGGATAGAGGTATTTTTGTAAGAAATTTTTTATTTAAAAATGGGAAGTAAGAATTATAAATTTTATGATTAAAGGGAAATATTTCTTTGAACATGTATGAGAAGTGATGATTGCTTTGTTTTGAAATAAAATGGAAAATTATTAATTGAATTGGATCACTAGCCAGATTGTAAAAATACATTCTTTTGTTGACATTGCCTTTGAGAAGATAGAAGATTTTGATGAAACATTAGCATTGATTGAAATTGAAATATTAATAGCTTTTGATGCTCATGATTATAATATCAAACTTCAATTTTCCAACAGGGCAATGCATCAATTGAATGTTTGATAGTAAAGTGCTCAATATGACAGCGTAAAGTATCAAAAATGTGAAAAATAAAATTTGAAATAAAATCTGATTTTAAACAAAAAAAAATTGAGGAAACAAAATGAAAATGAAATCACTATTGTTACAACTAATGTTACAGCACAATTGGGATTGTTTTGAAATAATTTTTTTTTCACACGGATTGGCTAGAATTATGAAATTTGATTAATTGTTGATTCCAACTTGCGAATTAGAAAATGAATTATCATTATGAGTATGAATGAGAGCTTGATCATGATAAGAATCATACATTGGAATGTTTTCTCGAATAGTGAAATCATGAAGATAATTTGCTACTCTAGAATGAGGATTGGTTGGAAAATTTTCTAATTTGGAATGTTCCTCATTTTCAGATGTTATTTGAATTTTCTCGTGAGGATTCTCTTGAGAAGAATAGAGATCAACATCCTCAATGTTAGAGTAATTATCATAAATGACTTCACAATATTCTTTGAAATTCCCTTCAATCTCGTCCAATATATCCAAAAAAGGAGGAATAAAAATTTGACGTTCGTTATTGGCAAAAGAATGAACAATAATTGTTTCTTTATATTGATAAAAACTTATTGGTAATTCATCTAAATCACTCTCTTTATCTTGTAAAATATCATTAATACCAAGAGGGGAAAAATTACTATCACTAAAAATATCACGATAAAGGGAAAAATGTGAACCTGAAACAATGTATTTAAAAGTGTCTCTGTTTGAGAACTCTTGTGCATTATGTTTATTGTAAATTTCAGATTGTAGATCATTCTTTTGTGTACTCATGCTTTTTTGAAGAAGATTGCTTTGTTTCTTTGATTTATGATGAAAAAATTTATAAATTTGTACATCAGTTTGCATGCTATTATTTAGTTTGATTGTTGCTTGTACTTAATGATTTGAAATCTGATTTTCTGAATTTAATGCAAAGTAATTTTCAAATTCCAATGCAGCTTTTTCTCCAAAATTACTGTTGTTGTCTTCTTACATTTGAATAGAAATATTTTCCAGGCTTTGTGAAACCACTTCATCACAATTTATTTGCACATCCAAATTGGGATTCTCATTTATATTGGAAGGGGATAGGACAAAGCTTGAATTAATTTCATATGGATTGGGAATTGGTGGAAGAGAACAAATATATTCAAACCAATCTAATGATTGTTCTTCCGTAGGTTTATCTTCAACTTTAAATCTTAAGCAATTCAAATGAAATCGAATATTAAAATCTCTAACATAATCATTTTCAAATATTTGTAGATATTCAATTTCATCACATACCTGTTCATAATCGTAGCCGTCAAATTTAAAAATGAAATGTCAAACCAGGTAGTAACTCCTCAACCAAAAATTTATTTGTGCTTATTCCTTCAAGTAGGTCTTCATTAAATACATGAAGGAGAGACTATTCAGTTCATCTCCCGATGACTGTTCATATTACTTATTTATCTATTTACATTATATTCACCCAATCATGAGGATTAGGTGTCAACATTCCCCCCCTTAATCTAAAGGGATGTTGGTGAGTCCAAGCATCATTCTGAATCGTTCAAGCTTTTCTCTTCCAAGCGCTTTGGTGAAGATGTCTGCAATTTTCTCATTTGTGGGACAATGACAGAGATGGATTGTTTTGGCCTCAACATGATGTCGAATCAGATGATATTTAGTATCGATGTGCTTCATTCGATTATGGAACTTTGGGTTCTTGGCCAACTTTATTGCAGAGGTATTGTCAATCATGAGCGGATTTGATTGTACTTGTTTTAGCTACAAATCTTCAAGAATTTTCCTAAGTGACACAATTTCTTTTATTGCTTCAACGGTTACCGCGTATTCTACTTCTATTGTGGAATATGTTGGAATTGACTATTTGCGTGATCTCCAAGAGATAGCTCCTAATCCAAGACTCATATCATATCCTGAAGTAGATACCCCAGTTTCTTTGTCTCCATCAAAGTCTGAATCAGAGTATCCAATCAAACTGAAGTCGTCCACCTGTGTATACTTGATTCCAAAGTCTTGAGTTCCCTTCAAGTACCTTAGAATTATTTTTGTAGTAGACCAATGTCCCTCATAAGGTCTTTGCATAAACCTGAAGAGGATTCCAACATCAAATGAAATGTCTAGTCTGATAGTAGTTAGATAGTTGAGACTTCTTACAAGATGTCTATACTTTGTTGCATCCTCAAATTATTTTCCTTCAATAAATGTGAGTTTTAAGTTTTGTTCCATTGGAGTAGTAAGAGGATTGCATTCTGTCATACCAAACCTGTTCAACAGATCTCCAATGTATTTATTTTGAGAAAGAAATATGGACTTCAGATGTTGGGTTACTTCAATACCAAGATAGTAATGAACATAGCCCAAATCAATCATTTCAAAACTTTTCCCCAATTCCTTTTTTATGGATGCAATGTAGCGTTCATTGTTCCCTGTCATCAAAAGATCATCTACATATACCACAAGATATATAACTATTTTGCCAGCTTTCTTGACAAATAAAGTTGCATCATCAAGATCATATTTTTTGAAATTGAGTTTCAGAATATGCTCAGCTAGTTTTTCATACCAGGCTCGCAATGCTTGTTTGAGGCCATACAAGGACTTCACAAGTTTGCATACTTTATGTTCATGTCCTTTCACAGCAAATCCTTCACGTTGAGACATAAAAACATTCTCTTTTAGATCTCCATTTAAGAAAGAAGATTTTACATCCATTTGATGGACTTTCCAACTGTTTTGAGCTGCTAGTGCAAAGAGTGTCCGGATGGTAGCCCATTTTCCTATGGGGGTAAAAGTCTCCTCATAATTGACCCCTTCCTTTTGTGCAAAACCTTTTTCCACAAGCCTAGCTTTGTGCTTGTCAAGTGATCCATCCGCTTTATACTTGTTTTTGTAGACCCACTTGCAGCCTATTGGTTTGGTTCCTAATGGATGATCAACCAGCTTCCAAGTGTCATTCTTTATGAGGGCATCATACTCCTTTTGCATCACTTCTTTCCATTCATCCTGAGAAGCAGCTTCTTTGAAGGAAGTTGGTTCAAAATTTATAGACAAGTTCAATTCACAATCATAAGAAACATCCATATCAACAGGTGAATTAGAGTCATCCACATCACCTCCATTTTGCGAGTTTAAATTTCTAGTTCCTCTCTTTCCAACCTCATCAGGATGAACACTTTCAAGTGTCTTTCTCAGCCACTTTGGGGGACCTTTCTCAGATGGTCCAAGCTGCTCTGTTGATTGAGTTGGAACTAAATCAAGATTGAGTCTCCCAATTCTATCAATCACATCACTTAAAGCATCATCTGTTGTTGGAGTTTCTGTTATAGATCTAACCCAAAGATATTATGATAATAGAATTAACCCAAAAATAACAAGATAGAAATAGTTGAAAGAATAACTTCAGCGTAAATCACATGTAGACAGACATTTGTCGATGCGTTTCGAACCAACACGTGTGGTTCATCGTCAGTACAAGTTGAAGAAACAGATCCAGCTTAGCATGTTAAATAGTCTGAGCAGAGACTCCAACGGCTAAATCAACCAACGGCTAATTTTGACCTTAGGACCCAGGTCAAATTATTATTCATTAATTTAATATTTTTATTATTTTTAATATTAATACATAAAATATTTTTAATGGTTAACTTTAAATTTATTTATTTATTAATATATATATATATATCTATATATATATATATATATATATATATATATATATATATATATATATTAAAGTTATAATATTAGGTTATTAAGATAAAAGTTAGGTATTAAAAAATAAATAAAATACTTTTAGTGGTTAGTTTAAGAAGATAATTTACTTATTAATTTAAATTATTTAATAATTATTGTTAATATCTATATATATATATATATATATATATATATATATATATATATATATATATATAGATATATATATATAATAATAATAATAGGTTGTTAAGGACGAGAATAATTTCAATGGTTAGCTTAAAAAGTAATTTATTAATTTATTTATTAATAATCTCTCTCTCTCTCACACACACACACACACACACACACACATATATATATATATAATTAAAACCATAAAATTAGGGTTAAAAATATAAATAAATAAAATAATTTAAATGGTTAGTTAGAAAAGGTAATTTATTTAATTTAATTAGATTATTTATTATTATATATTAATAATATAGTCTTAATGTAGGTTTTTTTTAATTAAATTATTTATTAAATATAATTAATATTATATTAGTAATATAGTTTTGATATTAAGACCTCAAAAAAAAAGGCGATGGTGAGAATGAAGACGGCGGCTCTGTTGTTCTCCTGCGCGCGGCTCTGATCCCTGACCGATCCCGCGCCCCTGCGCCTGGCAGCGTCGCTGCTAGGCCCGCGTCCTCCATCTTCTGATCCCCCCTTCGTTCCTGGGCCTCCTGCCCTCCCCCAGCACCGGGGCCTTCCCCGGTTAGCCTGAGATCTCTCCCAATGCCTGAAATGGAACCCCCATCCCAGGACCCTGAAGACCTTGAAAAATCCTTCGCCTCTCTCATTCCTGAGAATGCTGCGGGAAAAATCCGCCCTACGGCCTCCAAGTTCATCAAGAAGCTAGATGAAATTCCGGAAGTATCGCTACCTCCTTCCCTCCCAAGAAGAGCAGCAGTCTCCTTAGCAGAAAGAGGCCTGGTCGGTCAGTTCACGGGATTGTGGCCCTCCCCTCGATCAGTCCAGAGATGGGTCGAGAGAAACTGGAACTCGATGGTGCAAGGGAAAATAGCAATCAGGTTCTGTGGCAGAGGATTCTACACCTTTCTCTTTGAATCAACAGAGGATAGGAACCTCATCTTCAGGAACGGCCCTTATTTCATGGACTCTCGTGGACTTTACCTAAACAGATGGACTCCAGACTTCGACCCGGAAATGGATGTCCCCAACGCTGTCCCTGTCTGGGTTCGCCTGCCTCATTTGCCGCTTCATTGCTGGGGGGATGAGTCAGTCAAAGCCATAGGGAACGCTGTTGGTAAATATATTGACAGATCCGAACCGAAGGAGAACATGCATGCATGCGCGCGGATCTGTGTTGAAGTAGATCTGGGGAAAGGATTGCCGGAAGCGATTAAACTCAAAGTCGATCAGTGGACGCACATCCAGCAAGTGGACTACGAGCAGCTACCCTTCAAGTGCAAGGTATGTCACGAATACGGGCACTTCGCCAATAGATGTAGCAAATCTAAAACAAATGTATCTGAAGGCAATGTTGAAACCCCCGAAGAAGTTTGGGAGCACGTCAAAAAGAAAAAATCAAACCCCCCTCCTGGCCCAATCTCAAAGAATCCCCTCGAAAACCCCTCCCTCACCTCTCACCCTTCTGGATCTGCCCCTTCCTTCCCCTCCTCCTCCAACCCCTTTGAAACCTTGTCCGCAGAGGACCCCCCATCCCCTCCCCCTTCCCCTCGAGGTCCCATTGTAACTCCCTCCCCTATCTCCCCCCCCCAGCCCTCACCTCCTCCAACAGTGGAGAGAATCCTAACCAGGAATAAAACAAAGGAAAACAACCCCTCCACCGATCCCCCTAGGAAAGTTGGAAGGAAGTCTAACAAAGAGATCAGGGACGAAAACGCTGCAAAAGAAATGGCCACCGGAACGCAACAACCTATGGACACATTTCTTGATAAATCCAAAGGAAGCGGAGAAAAAATGAAAGAGAAGAGCGGGGCAAACAACAAACAAGGTAAATGATGATTTTGGTCTCCTGGAACTGTAGGGGGATGGGCTCCTCCCTAAAAGCAAATGCAGTCCGAGACCTTCTCAAATCTGAACATCCAGACCTTCTCCTCCTCCAGGAGACCAAAATCCCGGAACAAGAATTTCAAAACCACATAAAGAAAAGCAGAAGCTATGCAGGTATAGCAATTAGTGCAGCTGGTGCCTCAGGAGGCATAGGGACAATATGGAACAAAAGCAAATGGGAACTTAAAGATCAAAAGCCTCACAGATGGTGGATAAGGACAGACATGCAGAACATAGCCTCGAAAGAGGATTACTCCATATACAACATCTACGCCCCTAATCATTACAGGGACAAAGCTGCATGTTGGGAATCAATTACTTCAGACCTCACGACAGTACAGGGAAGGAACATTTTCATTGGAGGGGACCTAAACCTCATAAGGAATGCTGATGAGAAACTGGGAGGAAGCTTCTACGCTGACCCCTCAAGAGACTCTTTAGAAGAAATAATTCAAAACCATAATCTAGTGGACATTCCTCCGCAGAATGGGAGATTCACGTGGAGCAATAAAAGAACTGGCAGCAACAATATAAAAGAGAGATTAGACCGAATCCTCGCTCAAGAAAGAACAGTGGCAAGATTTTCCAATATCCAAAGCAAAATCATACAAGGATACATCTCAGATCATAAACCAGTGGCTCTGATATTAGATAAAGGGAAGAACATGGGACCTCTTCCCTTTAAATACAACAAGGCTTGGGACAACAAAGAAGAATTCAGAAACATGATCAAGGAGCAATGGGCAAAAGAAGTAATTGGCTCACCTCACTATATTTGGGAAGCCAAGCTCAAATCTCTCAGGATTGTCATAAAGCAATGGGCAAAAAACCACGCTGCAGAGGAAAGCAAAAAAAGAACTGACCTCCAAGTTCAGCTGGAACAATGGAGCCAGGAAAAAGAGAGAACACAGTACACAGAGGAAGACCAGGCCAAGGAGAATGAAATGTACAAAGAATTGTATAAACAGAACAGAAGGGAAGAAGAAGAGCAGAGACAAAAATCTCGCTGCCTTTGGCTCAAAGCCGGAGACAAAAACACTTCCTTTTTCCACAACAGCCTAAAGCTCAGGCGGGCAGGGAACCAGATAGAGAGAATAATGATGGAAGGAAGCGAGCTCAGAGACCAAGCGGAAATAAAAGAGGCAGCGTCCAGACACTTCGGCGCACTCCTAAATGCGGACCCTCAACCCATCGATAATGCGGATTTTCTCAGTCTAATTGAAAGTAAAATATCAGCAGCTCAAAACAACGAGCTGGATCAAGAGGTCACGGCAGAGGAAATCGAATGGTCAATCTTCAGCATGGCACAGGATAAGGCTCCGGGCCCAGATGGGTTCACTGTGGCATTTTATAGAAATCATTGGGAAGTCATCAAAAAGGACTTCATTAGAATGGTAAAGAATTTCTTTTCAAAATGCAAAATGGGAAACAGTATCAAATCCTCATACTTAGCCCTCATCCCCAAGGATCCCAATCCCCAATCCTTTGATCGATTTCGCCCAATCTCCTTATGCAACGTCTCCTATAAAATCATCACCAAAATCTTAGCTAACAGGTTAAAAAAGCTCCTCCCTTCCCTCATCTCTGAGAATCAAGGAGGCTTCGTGCCCAGAAGGCAAATAACGGACAATGTCATTCTCATTCAGGAGGCAATACACAACAGTATAAATCGAAAGGAAAAGGGCATGATTATCAAGCTAGACATGGCGAACGCCTTCGATAGAGTCAACCATCAATTCCTTAAGGCAGTTCTTGGGAAATTTGGGATATCTGCCTCCTTCATCAGCAGGATCATGGAGTGTATTTCACTCCCCTGGACAGCCCCTCTGATAAATGGCAGGCCAAGTAACTTCTTCAGAAGCTCAAGGGGATTGCGACAAGGCTGCCCGCTCTCCCCTTTCCTCTACATCATCATGGCCGAATCTCTAAGTATACACCTGGAAAATCTTCGCAGGCAAAAAGAAATCACAGGTATCAGCATTGTGAGTGGAACCAAGGGGATTAACCACTCTCTCTTCGCTGATGACACCCTCCTAATCGGAGGAGCTTCCAGTCTCATGGCAAGAAGGTTCAAGAAAACGTTAGAGCTCTTCCTTCAAGTGTCTGGAGGCAAGCTCAATAATAACAAGTGCATGATATATACCTGGAACGTTCCCAGGCAGATTATCCAGAGAATCTCCACAATCCTGGACATCCCTGCTCAAAGGAACTGGAGCCATTTCATGTATCTGGGACTGCCTTTAGCTAAGGAGTCGGTCAAAACCGAAATCTGGGTCAAACTAATAGAGAAGTTGAGAGGGAAGCTTCAGAGCTGGGGGGTGTCCTGGCTCAACCTGGCTGGAAGAACAATTCTCATCAAAGCCATTCTCTCAGCCCTCCCAATTTATCAGTTTGCAACCACTCTCGCCCCGGCCAGCATCCATAAGCATATGGAACTAATCATTAGGAGCTTCTTGTGGCAGGGAGGAAGGCAGGAATCCAAAAAGTTCAGTCTTGTAAAGTGGGATCAGGTCATCTTACCCTTCGAAAAAGGAGGGCTTGGAATAAGAATTCCAAGATTAGCTAACATGGCCATGGGCTTTAAGTTGATATGGAGGATTCTCAACGGAAAAGGAGCCTGGTGGACAGAGGTAATCAAAAGAAAATATCTAAATGGGGCCAACTCCAATATCCTTCTGGAACCCATTGTCGACAGGCAGTGCACCCCGATCTGGAAACTCATAAAAAAAACTCTCCCTCACTTCAAAATTTGTATCTCTAGAGCTCCGGGCAGCGGCAGAGACATCAACATCTGGACTGATCGTATAATGGGCTCAGAAGCAAGGGAAGCTCTCCCAAATCTCAGGCCCCTGCAACTGTGGATGGAAAGGAAAAATCTTAAGACCCTTTATGACATTTCCTCTTGGGACCAAAACAGATGGCTAGGCTGGAAGCACCTTCCCCTCCCGAACAATCTAAGGGACCTGTGGACTGATCTCAAGATATCTCTCTCAGGCTCAGCTCCCCTCAATAGTTTGTCCGAGGACAAGTATGTTTGGGACCCCAATGGTGGCAGCTACACGGTCAAAGAAGGATACAAAATCCTCCAAAATGCCTCAGCCACAAACAACTGGCACCTCCACAAAGTGGCTTGGAATCCGGAATGCCTCCCAAAGGTCAAATTCTTCAATTGGACCCTCCTCAAGGGCAAACTCCTCACAGCAGAAAATCTAAGGAAGAAAGGCATCCTCGGCCCCTCAATCTGCTGCTTGTGTAGAGCAGCAGAAGAAAGCAGTAACCATCTCTTCCTCGAATGCTCCTTCGCTCAAAATTGCTGGAAGCTCATCATCAGTCCGCTAACGATTGATGATCTTCCCAATCAGGTCTCTCTTCTCCAAAAAAATTGGGGAAACACCTATCCTCACCCAAAAAAAAACAAGACCCTGGCTAAAAGATTGTGGAACAGCATCCCTCCAAACCTCTGTTGGCAAATTTGGAATACCAGAAATAAGAGCATTTTTAACAACAAGAAGCCCAACATCTCCAGCACTCTTGCAAAAACAATTGCCCTCATCGCAGAGACCATTGGGGCGAATGGAACAATCCAATCAGACCAAGAATCTGGAGACCCAAGGGAAATTGAATGGATGGGCAAATTCAGCCTTGAAACGAGGAACTACAAAACAGCAAGTACAGGTAAGAAGAAAATTGATTGGAAGCTGAGAGGTTCTAATGAGGAAGTCAGAGAATGGATTCAAAATCAAAAGAGGCCCTCCCTCCAGTTCGATGGGGCCTCAAAAAATAACCCGGGTCAGGCAGGTGCAGGAGGAGTCATCAAAGACCCTCAAGGGAATACTATCGTGACCTACGAGTGGGGATTGGGCACAATGTCCAATAACAGGGCTGAGGCGTATAGCCTTCTCCTGGGAACCTCCATAGCGAAAAATCTCGGCCTTCAGAACCTGCTTATAATGGGCGACTCAGCTATCATTATAGCTGCCATGGTCTCGGGGAAGGATTACAATCAAACTGCCCTGAATAACATCAAATCCAGGATTACGGACAATATCAGAGAAATGAACGGGGTCACCTTCAAACACGTTCTAAGGTGCAACAACACAGAAGCAGACGATCAGGCCAACAAGGCGACCAGCAGACAGGTAGGCCAAGTCAGAGAAAATGATTCTATCTATGCCAAGGCAATTCCCTAAAGAATCCCATCCCACCCTCTCCCCTCAGAAATTGAGTCACCTCAGGCATCATTCTTCTTGGAATCTGTCCGCACCCGAATCCCCTCACCCTCTGTCAAATCTCCTCGACTGCACAAACTGGTCTCTCCCTTACCAAATCCCCCTCCCTGCAACTGATCGTATCACCTCCTTCAGTCACGACATGGTATCTCACACGTTCTCAGCCGTCATCCTCAGGCTTTACGCATATGGCTATCATATCCTTATCCTCATCGATCGCTGCAAAATCTCTCCATGGGATCACAGTCATTCCTGGAATCGATATGCTCAGATCCGGTTCACGAACCCGAGATGCCCCCTTCTCTCTATTTATAGCAGATTGGGCCTCTTCGCATTCTCATCCTTCAGTGCTGCTAAGGTCCTGGACAGCGCCCCTTCTCTTCCCAGGCAATTTCAGAAAGCTGGGCTCAGTCATCTGGAGCCCGGATCTCGCATTTCGACTGCGGTAAACTCAGGCCCTCTTATTTCTCATTTAAATTTATATCTAACCTGTGGTTTTATTGGTCGTGGCAGCGCTTCCCCTCGCCCTTATTTGCTCCCCTGTAATACTGCTCCTTCCTCCCCTCCCTGTGCAGCTCCGCGCCCCTCCTCTCTGTCTGTTTCCCTCCATTATTTCGCTCTCATCCCCGGCATTCGCCTCCCTCCGCTCCTTCAGCAAGTCGACCTTCTCCACCAGCTAGGTGAAATGGCGGACCAACAGGACCAGCAAGGAGCTCAGGAGCACGCCATCAATCCTCTTCAGAACATCATCTCCTCTGACTGCACCCTCTGCAAAACTCATACGTTCATGATCAACAGATTCATTAAACATTTCAACGATCTCAAAGAGGATTACCAGGCAGATAGCAGATCAAAACGGAAGAAGCTTGAGAAACGAAAGGCAGAAATCGAGGCCTTGAAGGACCGGTGCACCCATCTTGAAGAAGCTATAGAGCATATCAGGACTCTCACCCAAAGTATGCAAGCAGAAGCTTCAACGAGGGCTAGTGCAAAGAAGGAATCCCTCCCTGATGATTCTGTAAACCAGAAACTCCCCTAGAAATTATGAACTGCAAATTTTGTTGGCTTGCAGGCTCTTTTATCCGGCAATATAGCCGTTACCTCTTTATTTTCAGTTACCGTTGTTGTAGCAATGAGGAACAAGGGTCTGTGAACCCGGTTTTGATCCTCAAAGCCTTGATCTATCATATCTATGTACTAGGACCCAGTCCATGAAGTTTTTATAATATACAAGTAACCGATTTTGTAAAAAAAAATATATATATATATAGTTTTGATATTAATAATATTAGTAGTCAAATTATTATTTATTAATTTAATATTATTATTATTTTTCATAATATTATTATTATTATTTATGGAAATAAGTTAAATTAGATAAAAATATATAGATAAATAAAATACTTTTAATGGTTAGTTTTAAAAACTTTAATTTAATTTATTTATTTAAATTATTTATTAATAATTATATATATATATATATATATATATATATATTAAAGTTATAATATTAGGTTATTAAGATAAAAGTTAGGATTAAAAAGATAATTTACTTATTTATTTAAATTGTTTAATAAGTATTGTTAATATTATATATATATATATATATATAATAATAGGTTGTTAGGGACCAGAATAAAAGTGATTTATTTATTAATAATCATATATATATATATTAATGAAAATCATAAAGTTAGGGTTAAAAATATATAAATAAATAAAATAATTTAAATGGTTAGTTAGAAAAGGAAATTTATTTAATTTAATTAAATTATTTATTATTATATATTAATAATATAGTCTTGATATTAATAATATTAGTAATATATTATATATATTAATAGAAGTTAGTCTAAAAATAAAAAAATACATAAAAAAATAAATAAATAATAAAATAAAAATTATATATATATATATATATATATATATATATATATATATATAATAAGAGTTCAAAAACAAGGAGGAGGCAGAAAAATCCACTAAGAAGAGAGTGCTGGAATCCAACACCTACTGATTTTCCAGCCATCATCTCTATTGAGATTGCTCGGCCTCTTTTGAATCTCAATAGCTTTCCTAAATTTACGATGATGGAACTGAGCAACTTTGGCAACAACCTTGGCATCCTCAATACACACCTTATGCTTGGTTTTTTCCACATGCTCTGCCAATGTTGAAGACTTGGATCTCCCATGTCTTAGGTCGGCCGCATGTTCGCAGATCCTTTGGTGGATGGAGCATCCTATTTCCCCAATATAGGGGGTCCCACATGAAGAAGGGATCAAGTAGACACCCTTCATGTCCTTAGGGTTAACGGGATCCTTCACCGATCGGAGGGAATTGCGAATGGTGCTAAGGGGCCTAAAGGTTGAGGGAATATCATACCTTTTAAGGATCCGAGCAATCTTGTCCATGGTTCCTTGGACATAGGGAAGATGGACACCTAGACGACACTCTTTTGGCTCTTTCTTAATTAACACATTTTTAGAGGCTTTACGGAAAGCCTTCTGACCTAGGCGCCTACTATATCCAGTCTCCACAAAGACATTAAGGAGATGGGATCTCTCCTTATCAAAGCTCTCAAAATCAGAGATATTAAGGGCACGAGTAGCGAAGGTGTTAAGAACACCCAACTTCTGAGCAGGGAAATGATGGGAATCGACATGAAGGTATTGCTCAGCATGCGTCTTCTTTTGGAACACAGAGTGGGAGAGATATCCATCCTTACTTCGAGATATAAGAATATCCAGGAAAGGGAGGCAACCATTGAACTCTTTTTCCATGGTGAACTTAATGGCAGACGACCAGCTGTTGAGGTGATTAAAGAAATGATCAAGCTCCTCAGGGCCATGGGGCCAGATGACATTAGTGTCATCCACATACCTCTTCCAAAGCTTGGGAAGAAGATGAGTTGATGATAAAGCCTTGGCTTCGAAATCTTCCATAAAAAGATTCACAAGAATAGGGAAAGAGGGGAACCCATGGCAACACCACAAGTCTGTTCAAAGAACTCACCCTCGAAACAAAAGAACGTGGAAGTGAGACAGATCTCCACCAGATGCGTGGTATCGGGATCTTCCCTATGTCCAAGGAACCACGGACAAGATTGCCCAGATCCTTAAAAGGTATGATATTCCCTCAACCTTTAGGCCCCTCAGCACCATTCGCAATTCCCTCCGATCAGTGAAGGATCCCGTTAACCCTAAGGACATGAAGGGTGTCTACTTGATCCCTTGTTCATGTGGGACCCCCTATATTGGGGAAACAGGATGCTCCATCCATCAAAGGATCTGCGAACATGTGGCCGACCTAAGACATGGGAGATCCAAGTCTTCAACATTGGCAGAGCATGTGGAAAAGACCAAGCATCAGGTGTGTATTGAGGAGGCCAAGGTTGTTGCCAAAGTTGCTCAGTTCCATCATCGTAAATTTAGGGAAGCTATTGAGATTCAAAAGAGGCCGAGCAATCTCAATAGAGATGATGGTTGGAAAATCAGTAAGTGCTGGATTCCACCACTCTCTTCTTAGTCGGTTTTTCTGCCTCCTCCTTGTTTTTGAACTCTTATTTTATATATATAATTTTTTTTTATTATTTATTTATTTGTTTATGTATATTTTTTATTTTATTTTATTTTATTTTTTATTTTTATTTTTTTAGACTAATTTCTATTAATATATATAATATATTACTAATATTATTAATATATTAATATCAAGACTATATTATTAATATATAATAATAAATAATTAAATTAAATTAAATAAATTACCTTTTCTAACTAACCATTTAAATTATTTTATTTATTTATATATTTTTAACCCTAACTTTATGATTTTCATTAAAATATATATATATGTGAGATTAATAAGTAAATAAATAAATTACTTTTATTCTCGTCCCTAACAACCTATTATTATAATTTTAGTTAAAATATATATATATATATATATATATATATATATATATATATATATATATATATATATATATATATATATAATATTAACAATAATTATTAAACAATTTAAATAAATAAGTAAATTATCTTTTTAAACTAACCACTAAAAGTATATTATTTATTATTTTTTAATCCTAACTTTTAACTTAATAACCTAATATTATAACTTTAATATATGATGATGATGATGATGGTTAACGTCCGCTGAGACCAAATAATGATTTATATATATATATATATATATATATATATATAATTTAAATAAATAAATTAAATTAAAGTTTTAAAACTAACCATTAAAAGTATTTTATTTATCTATATATTTTTACCTAATTTTGACCTTTGTTAGTCTTTTCGTGAATTATTAATTAATTTAGTGGTTTGACCAAGATCATTCGGTCAAAATTAGCCGTTAGCATTATAGCCGTTGGAGTCTCTGCACACGCTATTTAATCACGCTAAGCCGGATTGGTTCTTCAACTTGTCCTGACGATGAACCACACTGGTTGGTTCGAAACGCGTCGACAAAAGATTGGTTATGTGATTATGCCGAAGATTATCTAACAATATTATGGATCACAGAAGTCTAAATTCCTTAATAATTTAACTTATTTCCCGAAATAATAATAATAAGAATATTAAAAATAATAATAATATTAAATTAATAAATAATAATTTGACTACTATTATTATTAATATCAAGACTATATTACTAATATAATATTAATTATATTTAATAAATAATTTAATTAAAAAAAATTGCCTATATTATTAATATATAATAATAAATAATCTAATTAAATTAAATAAATTACCTTTTCTAACTAACCATTTAAATTATTTTATTTATTTATATTTTTAACCCTAACTTTATGGTTTTAATTATATATATATATATATATATATATATATATATATATATATATTAATAAATTAATTAATAAATTACTTTTTAAGCTAACCATTGAAATTATTCTAGTCCTTAACAACCTATTATTATATATATATGTGTGTGTGTATTATATTGACAATAATTATTAAATAATTTAAATAAATAAGTAAATTATTTTCTTAAACTAACCACTAAAAGTATTTTATTTATTTTTTAATACCTAACTTTTATCTTAATAACCTAATATTAATATATATATATATATATATATATATATATATATATATTTAAAACTAACCATTAAAAATAATAATAATACTATTAAATTAATGAATAATAAGTTGACCTGGGTCCTAAGGTCAAAATTAGCCATTGGTCAAGTTAGCCGTTGGAGTCTCTACTCAGACTATTTAACATGCTAAGCTGGATCTGTTTCTTCAACTTGTCCTGACAATGAACCACACTTGTTGGTTCAAAACGCGTCGACAAATGTCTGTCTACATGTGATTTACGCCGAAGTTATTCTTTCAACTATTATAGATCATAGAAGCCTCAATTCAACTAAGATAGAAATAAATAGAAATGCTTCTTTATTGATCAAACCCTTAAGGTAGGGCAACACCATACATTCACTCCTTAAGGAAGGAGAGCACTCCACAAACCATATGCATGTTCATACAATATTCCTTGACAATCTTCTTTGTGGAGTCTCTAGCCTCTATATAGGCCTCATACATACAATACCATGGGTCATTACTATGGTTCCCTCATACCATCAACTAATACCATGGGCCCATTACATTATTACTAACTACTAGTGGTTCCTTACATGATATGGGTTAACCACCTTATTTATTACTATGGCTAATCCGATTATTACATTATTATCTTGGGTACCGCCCTTGGTACCCCATATTATCCTCCTAGGTATATAACATTCCACCCCCCTTAGCATGTTTTGTCCCCGAAACATGGGAAGAACACAAATAATAAGATCTACTCAAAAGAGTA
This sequence comes from Pinus tabuliformis, assembly GCA_031772625.1. Classification (NCBI taxonomy): domain Eukaryota; kingdom Viridiplantae; phylum Streptophyta; class Pinopsida; order Pinales; family Pinaceae; genus Pinus; species Pinus tabuliformis. Next base: position 483,278,609 of record CM062805.1, on the reverse strand, counting down.
GTCCACTAGTATCATGCACATGCATCTAGCCATCCAAGAGAAAGGTGAACCCTCGGTCTCGCTGTTGCCTCGCTTGTGTGAGATGGAAGTTGATCGTGGTAGCTCTTCTGTGTTGATATGTAGTAGGTGGATCTTCGCTCCTCTTTATCTGTCCTGCGGGGGCTATTGTCCATGTGGCTAATTGGTTGCCATCTTGATGGTTGTCTTGCAGGGTGATGTGGGTGATGATATGTTGAAGTTTTAACCCACGATGTCTTTTTCTTTAATTCACCCCTTACGGGAGCCTGACTGTTATCAGGTGCATGTTGTGGTGTCTTATCTTTCAATATTACTTCAACCACTGAGCCCTCCTCTGATGTATCAACACTTGTAACATTTTCTGCTTCAGCCTCTATTTGTGTTTGATTATCTATCATCACTAGTTCATCATCTAATATGTCAGACCCTAGAACATCTTCTGCTTCAGCCTCCTTGGATTCTACTTGTTTATTAATGGAAATATCCTGTAATGTAATTTTCTTATTTTTATACCAGAGCTTCAGGAATTTCCTCTGTACATTAATATTGATAGTACCCACTAATTCCATCCAAGGGTATCCCAAAACAACATCCATGTTATCCATATCTGAAGCATAAAAATCACCATGCAACATATACTTATCCATAGAAATCTTCAAATCCTTGTACACTTGAACATCCTCATCATCCACTTATGTGTTTTCAATGTGTTTTGCTGGAATTTGCAATTTTTTTTCCAAGTTGATATTTATGAGATTTTGTTTGCAACTCGGATTTATAGACACAATGATTTTCTCCTTCTGAATCAATCCATGAACCCGCAATAAGGAGATACTAGTAGAAAATAACGTATGTTTCTCATTATCTTGTTTTCTATCATGAGACCATTTGTCTAAAAGGAATTTTTCAAATGCTTCATCAGGCAAATTGTAACACTTCGTTTTGTTAAGTAATCCCCACCATGTAGCCGCCTCATCTCTAAATTTCTGCATGACCCACCATTTCCAATTGTGTCTAAATAACCTCTTATATTCATTTATGTATTCTTCAATAGTATGACCCTTATCATTTTCTGTAAAAAATTCCTTGCTAGAAGCCATGAAGGTGTGGAAAAAATTCACTTACTTGGCGAAAGTTTGAAATTGTCACAGTTTAGTCAATATGGCTCATAATCTCTATTATGACATGTTTTCAGAAATGGAACAATCATTCTGCATCTTTTCATGTGATAGAAATCTTGATACAGGCACTAGAATTTCAGATCTGCGCTGCAACTCTCTCGCCATCACCAAAATTTCTGCAAAAAAGAGCTGATTTTAAATCAACGATATCTCCCTCATTTGGGCTCCAATTCGACTGATTTTTTTTTGAAATTGAGTGTTTTTTCACACAAAATCCAGATCTACAATTATATTTTGCAGATCTTGCACCAAGATGTCCAGATCTGTGTCGTAAATTCGCTGCCCCGAAAGATTGTCAGAAATCCCACTGATTTTTAAATCAGTGATATCTCCTTCATCTGGACTCGATTCGACTGTTTTTTTTTATTTTTAAATTGAGTGTTTTTCACATAGAATTCAGATCTACAATTAGATTTTTCAGATCTTACACCAAGATGTCCATATCTGTGCCGCAAATTCGCTGCCCTGAAAAATTGTCTGCAACCCCACTGATTTTTAAATCAGCGATATCTCCTTCATCCGGACTCCGATTCAACCGATTTTTCTTTAATCAGGTATTTTTTCACGTAGAATCTAGATCTGCAATTAGATTTTTCAGATCTTGCACTAAAACATACAAATCTGATCTTCAAACTCGCTGCCCCCAAAATCCTGCAAAAAATAAAAAAAATTCTCCACTTTTTCCTAAGAAAGTGCTTTGATACCCCTTGTTATAGATCTAACCCAAAGATATTATGATAATAGAAATAACCCAAGAATAACAAGATATAAATAGATAGAAATGCTTCTTTATTGATCAAACCCTTAAGGTAGGGCAACACCATACATTCACTCCTTAAGGAAGGAGAGCACTCCACAAGCCATATGCCTGTTCATACAATAATCCTTGACAATCTTCCTTGTGGAGTCTCTAGCCTCTATATAGGCCTCATACATACAATACCATGGTTCCCTCATACCATCAACTAATACCATGGGCCCATTACATTATTACTAACTACTTGTGGTCCCTTACATGACATGGGTTAACTGCCTTATTTATTACTATGGCCCATCCCATTATTACATTATTACCTTGGGTACCGCCCTTGGTACCCCATATTATCCCCCCTAGGTATATAACAGTTTCATGCAGGGGAGAGTGTTCTCCAGAAGAAGATTCCACATGTTGATCTAATATAGGAATCCCCCTTCAAGATGTGGAATCTGATTATCAAATTCTTGAAATGATTTTGCTTTTACGAATCTATCCAAGTGATCAAGTTGTCACTCAACAACATTGTCAGTTTTCGATGATTCAAGAAAAATTACGTATCTAGATACAACAAACTTTTTATTCATCATAGAGACAGTATGCTTTGGAGGTGTTTGAATACCCTAGGAAGATACACTTACGACTTCTAGCACTAATTTTGTTTCTATGTACCTTTGGTATCAAGGCATAACAGGTGGAACCAAAGACCCTCAGATGCTTTACCGAAGGAACATGTCCATACCACATTTCATAAGGAGTATTGTTTCTAATAGCATTAGATGGACATCTATTCTTTATATATGCAGCACATAGGACAGCATCAGCCCAAAACATTATCTTTACATTTTTGAAGAAAAGCATGGATCGTACCATATTTAAGATTGTCCTATTCATTATTTCAGCTACACCATTCTGTTGGGGATTATAAGGCACAATTGTTTGATGTTTGATCCCATGTTGGCGAAGATAGTTTTCAAATTCATTTGATGTGTATTTTTTTCCATTATCTGTGCGAATAGACCCAATATGAGATTGTGCATCATTTTCAATCCATTTATGAAAATTCTTGAATGTTTGAAAAGCATCATGTTTGTTCTTCAATAAATAAACCCAACACATTCTGGTGTAGTCATCAATAAATGTCATCATATATTTATTTCCATTTGCAGAAGGAACATGCATTAGACCACATAAATCTAAATGAATGAGTTCAAGTTTTCTATGTGCTCTTGAATGTGAATCATGAAAATACTATTTGCTATGCTTTCCTAGGATGCAAGTATCACATTGCTTAAGTTTTCTAGAATTGTAGGCAAACCAGCAACACTATTTTTCTTCAGCAAGCAGACACTGTCATAGTTCAAATGTCCAAATCTAGCATGCCATAATAAATTTAATGGAAGTGTACCTTCTTCATGATGATAATTGTATAAGAAATGTTGTGCACGAGTAGAGGTTCCTCGCAGCTTGAGAAGCCTTTCCTCTTCTATTCCCCTCATGACAAGTGAGTGGTCAGATGCTTTTCTCACCTCATGCTTGCCATCAAACATATGAATGGAGTGACCTTGCTGGCAGATGTGGACGAAGGACAACAAGTTTCTCTTGAGCTGTGGGAGATATAGAACATGATGCAGAAGAAAGTATGGAAGACCAGGTAGTTTAAGCCTAATTGTGCCAAGCTCCGATGGCTTTATTTTTGATTGGTCTGCAAAGTATAATGCTCCATCAACATTGTCAGTAAATTCTTCAAAAAAATATTTTCTATGAGTCATGTGGTAGGTTGCTCCTGAATCAAGCAACCAATCATTTTTCCAAGAAGAAAGTGAAGCATTAAATAAATCTTCATTTACTCCAATATTACATTGTGCCATAACATAGTGAGCGGATTCAGGTGCTTTACCTTTGTCTGTATTATTAGTTTTACCTTTCTGTTGGTTTCTTTTCTACTCAATTTTATCCCATGGTAGCTTGCATGTAGAGGCATCATGTGATCCATCTCTTTTGCAGCGAATGCAATGTAAATCTGCCTTTTCTCCTTGAGAATGTCTACCCCCTGCCTCTGAAATATCTTCCTCTTCCTCTTCGACCACCTCTTCCTCTTGAAGAATCTTAAGTAGGATTCTTTTCTTTGTGAGCAATGCACACAGCCTCTTTAGAACATTCAAGGGTTGTCTTCTTTCTAAAAGCATTCTCTCTTTTAGCAAACTTTTTCACAAGAGAGTCAAAGGTGATATCTTTGAGATTTCCATTTGCTTGCAATGACTTAAGAAAATTGGAGTAAGTAGGATAAAGTGCCTTGAGAAAAGCTATAAGAGGAATATCCAATTCAACCTTAGTGGATTTTATATCATGCATTATAGACTTTACTTCATATGCAAGAGCAGGAGGATCATTATTTTGTAGTTCAAGAGTGAAGAGTTTAATCATGTGTTGAACAACTTCAAGTGCTGAATGTGAGTCATAGAGTTATTTCAACTTTTGTGATGCTTCAAAGGTAGTTGAATATGAAAAAATATGGTGACTCACCTCTTCATTTACAGATGATGCGATTAATGCATAAGCTTTGTTGTTCTTGTTTCCCCAAATGACGAGCTCTTTGTCTGAGGTAGATTGTACTAGTTCATTGTCTCCGTCTATGACACACACTCCTTTCCACAACTCATTGAAAATGAGGGTGTGTTTTATCATTTTGGACCATTCAGGATACTTCTCCTTGTAGGTGAGAACTATTCCCACCATGGATATGCTTGAATTCATTCTGTAAAAATATTACTTCTACTGATAGAAAAACACTTATGCCAATATACAGTAAAATTATACTTCTGGTGATATTTTATGCAGAAAATTGCGCGCGCTCCTCTGCAGCGATTAGGTCAAGGATCGCTGCGTGCTGTGCTGCCACCATGGGTGCTCCAGGGGGCGGAGAGCCCTCTCCCCCCCCTCCAAACTCTTCTACAAATGCATTTCATAACTTTCTGTCTCAGAAAGGGAAAAAACATCCAACACCTGAAGTTCCGACGTTCATCAAAAAACTTGAAGAAATACCAGAGATTGTTCTGCCTGAAGAACAACCGATCAAAATATCTCTTGCCTTGGCTGACAGAGGTTTGGTCGAGAAATTTATGGGTCGATGGCCATAAAAAAAATCGACAGATGAATGGGTCCAATGAAATTGGAGGCCTCTGCTGACGAACAACATGATCTGTTATGCTGTCGGTAGAGGATTTTTCATTTTCGAATTCACTACCAAGGAAGACCATGACCTGGTGTTCAAAAATGGTCTATATTTCATGGGAAATCAAGGCCTTTTCCTGAACAAATGGACTCCTGAATTCGACCCTTCAATAGATGTCCCAAAGGAGGTTCCTGTTTGGGTCTGGCTCCCCAACCTGCCGATCCACTGCTGGAGCTACCAATCCCTACAAAAGATTGGAAACGGGCTGGGTTGATTCATTGACAAAGCTGACAATAGGGGCCAATACACCGGCGCAAGAATCTGAGTCGAAGTTGACTTGGAAGCTGGTCTGTTGGAAGCCGTTAAACTTACAGTTGGAGATTGGCATCACTTCCAGAAACTAGACTACGAGCAACTGCCCTTTAAGTGCAGAATCTGTCACGAGCATGGTCACTTCCAACAAAACTGTCCTAAAGCCCCATCAAGGGACAAGGTGGAAGAAGAAGGATGGAAAGAGATAAAAAAGGGCAAGGTAGTCTCAAAGCCTTCTGAACAGACAAAATCTGGAACAATGGGGAAACCCCAGTCCAATTCTCAGACCAAACCAATCACAAAAGAAGGCCCCCCCCAGTTGAAAAGGTGAATGTAACAGAGAGTCACGAAGAAACTGAAGACCAATCAAATAAGCTGAAAGAAACTGTAGAAAATTCAACTGTTCCTCTAGCAGCTGTTGATCAAAGGGGAACCAAAGGTACTGAGGAGCACATCAGTCTAGCCTTTGACTCAGGGGAAGAGTCAGAAGAGAGAGACACTGAATCAGATGGCTTGCAAATCACTCCTATCAAGTCGGATAGGGGTCGGAAATCCAAGAAGAAACAGAGAGAGGAGAAAACTTATCTGGATGTCCTACAAGGCTCCCAGAAAACTCTCAAAGGAATGATGAACACCAGATCCGGGAACAAGTAGAGCAGGGCTCCAAAAGGAGCCACCACCTCCCAAGTCAGTAAATAATGAAGTATGTCTCCTGGAACTGTAGAGGGTTAGGCAGAAAACTGAAAGAAGAAGCCCTGAAAGACATTGTTAAGATGCATTCGCCTGAAATCCTTCTCATCCAGGAGACAAAGATGGAGGATAATCCGCTCCTCCAAACTAGTAAGACATTCTGGCGTAAAGGTCCCAGAAGAGCTGCCAGTGCTAGGGGCGCCTCTGTCGGGCTTGCCTCCTTCTGGGATAGCTCCAAATATGAATCGATTCAAGAAGAAAATTGCTCTCATTGGATTTTCATCCAGCTCCTCCACAAAGACTCTGGTCAACAAGTAAGTATGTTCAATATTTATGCTCCGGTCCTTCCAGCGGAGAAAATTTTTTGCTGGGACTCGCTTCAGTCCTTTCTTTTATTGCACAACCTAGAAAATATCATTATTGCAGGTGATCTGAATGTCACTCTAGCCATTGATGAGAAAAAGGGGGGTTCCCCAGTAAGGGATCCAGCTAGAGAATGGGTTGAAGACATAATGCTAGACTAGGATCTTGAGGATATCAAGCCTTCTGCTGGGAAATATACCTGGACTAACAAAAGATTAGGGCCCAACCACATAGCTGCTCGCCTGGACAGATTCCTTGTCCAATCCTCTTTCCTTACATGTGGTCTAACAGCCTCTTCTAAAATCCTTCCAAACTGCACTTCTGATCATAAACCTATTAGCCTTGAGCTCTCCCTTGATGGAAACCTTGGTCCAATACCTTTTAGATTCAGTCCTTTGTGGATTCAGCAAGATGGTTTCCATGAAGTGGTTTCTGAAGCTTGGAATCGGCAGATCCTGGGATCCCCATTCTACGTGTGGGAAGAAAAATTGAGGGGCCTTAAAAGAAGACTCAAGGAGTGGGCTAAAACTCTGAAAACACCCACTACCAAGAGAAAAGAATCCTCAGAAAACCTTGCTGCCCATCAATCTGCAATGGAGAATTCTGTTGTTTCTCAAAGTCTGCTTCAAAGAGAAGTTGAGTTGCAAAAAACTCTCCATATAGCCAGTAGGGAAGAAGAAGAATACTGGAGACAAAAATCCAGAAACTTATGATTACAGGTCGGCGAAAAGAATACCAGTTTTTTCCATAAGCAAGCCAAAGCTCGCAAGCAATTTAAATCTATTTCAGAAATTCGGTCCCATGATGCCGTGGTCAAAGATTCTGAAGGCATCAAAAGAGCTACTTTTACCTTCTTCAAAGAGCTTTATATGGCCCCTGAAAACCCTCCTTCAGACTCCCAAGCCTACCCCTTTGATCTAATCCCTCATTGTGTTCACGATTCCATTAATTCTATGCTTACTGCTCCGATCAGCATGGATGAGCTCAAGAACGCTTTGGACTGCATGGAGCTGGATAAAGCTCCTGGGCCTGATGGGTTCAATGCCAGATTTTTTCAAACTTTCTGTTTTATAATTAATAATGATCTTTTGAGAATGGTTAGGAAGTCGCAATCATGTTCCAAGATCGGAGGCAACACCAACTTGACCTTCCTTGCCCTGATTTTGAAAGAGAAAGGAGCTTCCGATCTTGGTAGATTTTGGCCCATTTCACTGTGTAACACAAGTTATAAACTGATCACCAAAACAATAGCCAATCATCTCAAGAATGTTTTGCCGGACATCATTCCGGAAAATCAAGGAGGTTTCATCAAAGGGAGAAAGATTCTGGACAATATTGTGCTGGTGCAAGAAGCAGTTCATTCAAGTTGCCACCGAAAAGAGAAAGGAATGGTGATAAAGCTCGATTTGGCAAATGCCTTTGATAGGGTGAAACATGATTTCCTCTATGTTGTTATGAAGAAACTGGGCTTCTCTATAACCTTCATTAATTGGGTGAAAGCCTGCATTGCCTCCCCTTGGATTGTGCCTCTGGTTAATGGCTGATCAACAAAGTTCTTCAATGCCTCAAGGGGCTTAAGACAAGGTTGCCCACTATCCCCGCTCCTCTACACTATTCAAGCCTCTGTGCTTAGCTTCCAACTTGACTGTTGTCAACAAATCCAATCTTTGCTAGGACTCAGAATGGTTCCCAATGTTAAAGACATTAACCATGCCAAATTTGCAGATGATACTCTGCTGCTTGGAGGAGCGAGCATAAATTCTGCAAGATCCTTTAAGAAGGAGTTGGACATCTACAAGGAGGTCTCGGGCAGCAAGATAAACTATCTAAAAAGCACTATCTTCGGGTAGAACTGCTCGGTCAAGGAATTGGCTGATATTGCCAAGCTGTTAGAGATGAAAGGAATTCAGACCTGGGAGTTTTTTAAATATCTGGGGATTCCAATCTTCAAGTCCATTCCTAAAGTTGCCCACTGGATGCCCCTACTTGACAAACTAGAACTTAGAATTCAAGCTTGGGGAGCCACTTGGTTGAACAATGCTAAGAAGGTTATCCTGATGAAATCTGTTCTCATAAGTATGCCTCTTTATCAACATTCCATTATGCTTGCTCCCAAAACCTTCCCCAGTAAAATGGACAGTCTACTGAGAAGATTCCTTTGGGAAGGGGGGAAAAATAATGAAAAAAGACTTCATTTAGTTAAATGGGGCACTATTAAAAAGCCAATTCTGGAAGGAGGTCTTCAATTAAGAGATCTGGGTGCCCAGAATCTCTCCCTGGGCTCCAAAACTCTATGGAATATTGATGCTGGAAAGGCTAGCTGGAGTAAGGGAGTACGGTGGAAGAAATACTTCAATGGACAGTGGCTGAGGTGTTTGGACCAGCCCCTAAAAACCATTAAAGGTTCTCTGATCTTCAAACTTTGTCTTTCTGCTATGGAGAATTTCAGTCACAACCTTTACTGGATACCAAGCAATGGGAAAAAAATCAGAATTTGGGATGATCCAATCCTTGGTGAACAGCCTCTGAACCATGTTGAAGGCCTGACAAACATTAAAATCTGGCTACAGTCCAACAACCTGAATACCCTGTGGGACATCTCAACTTGGACGGATGATACTTGAAGACGATGGGCTAGTTGGTACCTGGGAGAGATTCCCCAAAGGCTGCAGGTTGAAGCATCGTTACTTTTAGATAAGCTCCAAGGAAAATCTCCAACCAAAGCAACAGCTAAGGACAAAAGAGGGTGGGGCTCCCTCACTGGAAATTTCACAGTCTCTGAAGGTTACAAAAGTATGACAGTGATTCCTAATGTCCCCCCTGACCCTACTCAATGGAGATTTATTTGGGCCTTCCCTTCGCTTCCCAAAATTGACTTCTTCTGCTGGACGTTAGCTCATAACAACATTCTCACTAGAGATATCCTGAGAAAACGTGGAATGGAAGGGCCTTCCAGATGTCCTCTGTGTGTGTCAGAGGAAGAGTCTGCTAACCATCTGTTGTTGCTTTGCCCTTTTTCCCGTGATGTCTGGAGGGGGGTCCTGAGGTCAGGGGCTGACAAAGTTGAGCTTCCTGGTAATATTCCTAACCTGCTTCACAACTGGGCCAATTTATCTCCGTTCGATCTCTCTAAAAAATGCCTCCTCAAGACAGCCTGGATATGGATCCCTAAATTCACCTGCTGGAAGCTGTGGTTGGAGAGGAACAATAGGTTGTTTAGGGATGAAAAATGTACTCCTGGAAAAATTATCACTAAAATCCAAGCTTTATTGGGAGAGACTTTGGATACCAAACCTGCAATAAGGAATGAAGCAGCTTTGGACAGTGAGGAGGAGCTTTGGCTCAAAGATCTTGTTCCAAATTATGTTTTCAAGCCCTTGCCCCCTGCAATTTCCCAAGCTAATTGGGAAATCCGCCTGGAAGAACAGGAGTTTATCAAATGGCGCTCTGCATTGGAGGAACACTGCCTCTTCTTCGACGGGGCCTCTAAAGGCAACCCCGGAGCTGCGGGTGGGGGTGGGGTTCTTCTGAATCCGGATGGATCAACTAAGTTTCGGTATCAATGGGGGTTGGGCATCGAATCTAATAACAGAGCTGAAGCTCTGGCTCTATGGCAAGGGCTTAATCTGGCCATCAAAAGGAACTTTCTGACTCTGTCGGCCTTTGGAGACTCTAGGCTGATCATCCAAGCGTTGAACCTCAACTCAAATCCCTCGCAGATTCACTTAGTTTCCATTTTCAAGAAAATCAGGTTTACTCTGGCCCAGTTCCGAAAAATATCCCTTTTCCATATTCTGAGGCACCTGAACAATCAAGCTGACCTTGAAGCCAATCTGGGCTCTACCCGTTGCAGAAGATCCCTGTTAGTCAACTCTGATGAGTCTAATTGCATCATTCCTTAATCTCCTATTGGTCGACCTGTTCTCAAAATTGCTTTCAAAATCCAGTCCTGTTCCATTTCATGCAGTCAAAGGTTTTGATCCCGGTCTCTATCTGGTCGACAAGCCAACATCTATCTCGATAAGGGCAGTACGATTTCCAGATAATTTAATGGCTGAAGCAAATGAACTTGACGGTGATCATGTTACAGATCACTCAGATTCCCAAAGATTGCCTCACTGTCCAGAACAAGAAGATGAATGCACTATTTTTTCAGAACAGTCTGTTGGTCTTCATGTTCCTGAAAGCCCTTCATCGGATAGTCTGTCTTCTAGTAGAAAAGAAGAGCATGGTGACCCCCAAAACTTAGTAGAAGAGATGAAGGAGGCCTCAACTTTATCCCAGAATCCTCAAGATCAGCATCAACAGCATCATCCTCCTGCCAACCAGTGCTCAGACCCACAGCTAAAAGAAGAAGACTTGGGGGAAATTATGGAAGAAGACATTGAAGATCCAAGAGCTGATGAAGAGGGAAGAACCCTGCAGAAGGCTGATGAAGAGGAAAAAACCCTGCAAAAGGCTGATGATGAGGGAAAAACCCTGCAAGAGGCTGATGATGCAGATAACTCACATTCCATTAAGAGCATCAAATCAACTGTTGAAGAACAGGAAGCAATGAGACCCTTCAATGCAGAGGCCTTGGAGGAAAACTCAGGAAACAAGGCGATTCTTCCCAACAATCTAGACCTGATCTGCGATCTTCATCCTAGGCGATTCTTCTCAAAGACCAACACTAAAATCTTGCTATCGGTTGTTCTGTCCGCTGCTGCTCTGCTTGCCGCTCGGAAATTAATGCGCCGATTATAGATCTTAAATGCATGGGTTCCATTCTTTGCTGATTCTTTGGATTGCACATTCACCACATGAATCTTTGTATTATTCTACTTCGTTCTTTTTTCTTTCAATTACGCTGAGTTGAGTCTAGGCCAGGGTAGCTCTATATTGATAGAAGGACCTGTCCAGCCTCTTTATTGATGGAAGGAGGACCTGTGCAAGCAATAGGCGGACTCTGGTTATTCTGAAATGGAGGTTCGCCGTTATAACATGCCAGTGCAAGGAAGATGCAAAGGCTACGCTGGACTAACAAGACCACCACTGCAAGCGCTGTGTAATTTCAATTATGATTTCAGACAGTACGAGGCTCGATTTCCACCGCGACCTCTGTAATTGTATCAAAGAGCGGGATCCTTCACTGTGCAACAGGAATCTCAGCTTCAGACATTGTTGTAATGCTCCAGTCCGCGGCAGCTGGTTTGCCGCTCATTAATATCATTAACCATTACAGTCTAAAATATATATATATATATATATATATATATATATATATATATATTATACTTCTGGTGGTAATTTTTTTTTTTTCAAAAGTCAAAAATGTAGTAATATTTAGTCCAAGGACAAGACAATGGTAGACCACATTCAACAAGTTTTGTCACACTAACTGTTGAAACATTTGGAATTATCAAACCTCACAATTCTTCATAACTTTATGTTGGAGACCGCAATTTCACTCTGCGATATCTTCGACAATCCGAGTAGAATCAATCGTTGTCCGATGGAATACTTGCTCCCTCGGTGACTTGGAGATGGGAACCTGCACGGATTCCTTGCTGCAACTTTGCCAATTCTTTTATTGGCACTCTATACAAGACCTCAACACTATTGACCGCACCTCCACTTCTCAAATATACTGAATCAGTGACGTCGAGAGGGATGTGAAAATCAATTGGAAAGAAGCTTTTCTTCACAATGACAAATTTCTACCTTATAGCATGGCGATTACTTTGTTCATTAATGATTTTAAACTGGAAATCTTTGTACTCAACACATTCACCATCTCACTGCAGCTGATTTCCAATTTTGCCAGTGTGAATGTCAGATAAGTTTTACAAAGTAGATGCTTTCCAAGCCTTAGATAAATGTGGAGTATGTCAATCATAAAGTTGGAATTCTACCAGTTGAATCTATCAGGCTTCCATATTTATTTTGTTTCACACTGGTAAGTGGGAATCGCTCACAGCGCAGATAAAACTTGTGTGCAAGAATTTATGGAGGGTGATAGGCTCGCCGAGTGATGACGCTGCTTACTTTGCAGAACACTCTCGTGCGAGCCTCCCTAGTCATATCACAAAGAATTCATCTAAAGATTTGTTACCAGGGCAGTCCTATGGAAGTTCATTGCATCTAGGCATAGGAGAGCAGATAGGCATGTTACCGAGGGGATATGGAGGGAAACAATGCGTAGGAGAGCAAAGATATGGGAAATAGTGCATAGGGAGTGAGCAGCGTATGGAACACACTGAAAACAAGATGCAAAGGAACGTTGCTACCATGTGAGGCCAGTCATTCAGGCAACGTTCAGGGTCAACGTTTAGGCAGCATTCAGAAATAAAAACGCATATGACAGACTAGCGTACAACACACAGCAGCAACAGTGGAGGGGACAGAGAGAAGTAGGCAGTGGACAGAGAGCAGTAGGCAGATGGGAGTTACAAATATTTTGGGAGCTGGCTCTGATACCATGTCAGACCAGGCAGTAACTCCTCAACCAAAAATTGATTCGTACTTATTCCTTCAGGTAGGTCTTCATTAAATGCATGAGGGAGAGACTGTTTAGTTCATCTCCCGATGACTGTTCATATTACTTATTTATCTATTTACATTATATTCACCCAATCATCAGGATTAGGTGTCAACATGAAAATTGTAACAAATTGATCCCAACTGTAAATTGAGGCAACTAGAAGAGTTCTACACCAGCTTCTGGCTTTTGCCGCAAATGTGAGAGTAAAAATTCTGCATAAAACGCCTTCATCAATTCCTTGAAAATCATAATTTGAAACATTTTGAATAAATTGAAAGACATGATTAAAAATAGAAGAATTTATCTTACCATTAAACTTTACCTAAGACAAGAGTCTTACCACTTCAGATAGAGTATTGGAAAATGCACGTGCATGGATACAACTCCAAATTGGAATTTTAAGAGGAGCCATCGTGATTTAAATAAAATGTTAAAATTGAAAAGACTCCAATAGACGGCCTTTTTCAGGCCCTCCTTCTAGCGCCAAAAATGTTGATGCCTCGAAAATCGCTCCAGCGAAAATGGGGGATAACCACCCGATTCAGACCTTAAACTCCTTTTCTGTTTGGTGTGGTGGCTCTGATTGGTTTAACTAGGTCTAGTTACCTTCTCCCTCTCACTATTGGTTTATGATGTATTTCACTACCAATAGATAGGGATATCAAATCACTTCTTCTCGCTGATCAGGCAAGAGAATGACCCTTAAGCTGATTTGGGTTTAGCGAAGGCACAACTAATTTTTTTTGCCTCTTTTGAGAGGAGGACTTAAAAGAATGTATAACTTACTATAAATGCAAGGTTATTCTATAATGCAAGCAAAAAGAAACTAATATTAATCCTATCTCAATTAGGCAGATATTAATCTAACCCAACCAAGAGCAAGATATTTAAAGTATTGAGATTTAAACATGTCTTGTTTATAATCAATATCAAGTTAATGAAGTAGTTCAATTAACTGACATTATGGATTCCAAAACACATCCTATTGAGACCTCTTAACTAAAATAATCAATCAACAGCCTTCATGAAGAAATTCACAAAAATGATATTGATTGTCAAATCAATAAATCCAATAATTAAACAATAATATGCAGAAATAGTTCATAACACATCACTATTTAATAAATTAGTTTTGTAAGATAGATTTCTGAGTGAATAGTTACTCAGAAATCATAATTTAATCCACAATAACATAAATACATAATAACAATATTGAGACAAATTACCCATATTAACAAAAGTGCACAAATATGAATAAAATGACACATTCCTGTTATCATAAATATGAAACTGATATTTAAAACACTGGTATTAGAAATACCAATTTATTGCATCCATTTATCTGATCCTGGTCTCCAACAATCCTTTACATTGTTTGAACTTCTACTTTCAAAGTTAAAGCCACAATATCGCAAACTTTGTCTATCATGCATAATTCAAGATATAAAGGAAAAATTCTCAATAACCCCAAGATCTGAGATTTTCTCTCCTCCCTCCTACAACTCTAAATTCCTATTACAAAAGTGCTTTTAGAAGTCTAAAATTGCAGAAGAGAGTAGCCTCTTATTACATTCTACAAACTGTTATTTATAATATTTGCAAAGGAATTATTGTTGAGAGGAAAGTTTGTTGAAGAGAAATCTACCCAATCTAATTTTATTTGCTCAAAATCCCAATATTTCAATTGTTGGAGCATTTTCATTGCTTAAGATTTTTTTTCCATATCTCTTCTACTGTTTTCCTGCAAAAAGAAATCACAAATAAATTAAGATGCAACAATAAAATCAAAATATCATTTCTAGCATTAAAACAAATCCAATCAAATGCAATTAATTAAATAATTGAAAATAAAATATAAGCTTTCTATTGATACTTGGGATGATTTAATTGGCCAATGATATTATTGATGAATGGATCTGCATTGAGAAAAGACTTGAACAAATGGAAATACAAAAAATAAAACTAAGAAAATTGATTTTGTTTTGGAAATTCGTAGCTTGATCTTCTACCTGATTTTTGACCTAATAAATGACCAAATATATTAGTGAAACCTCCTAAAAAATGTTCTCCTTGATTTTATCTTTCCAATGAACCATCCTGGGCCTCATTTAGCCAAGTAAAACTCAATCTATGAGCTTCCAAAGTTGATGGATCAAATCTGGCATAAATCTGAAATCTTGTCAATAGGCTAAAAATCAAAATTTAATTCTAATTATCTAATAATTAATTCTAATTTAATTTTTAATTATAAACTAAACTAATTATTTGATAAACTATTTATTAATTAATATCTAACCAAATAAAATATTAACTATTTATAAAGTAATTAATATTGATCTAATTAATAATTAAATTTTAAATTAATTATAATTTATATATTAATTAATTTAATTAATCTAAAATTTAATATTAAATATTAATTTTTATTTTAATATTTACATTACACCATTTTCATATTGATTCATTTCACTCATACTTATGAGTGATTTCAAAACTCAAACAAGTACAAAACTTATAACGGGACTTGGGTTATGTTTTATGCCCCTTCGCAATCGGCAATCAAGGAATGAGGGTTTATAAAACTTAAGTATGGGGGTTTACGCAGTGCATTATATTAGATATCATTTTGGGATTTAACTGTGTTAAGTAAGTCATTCACGTATGACCATTTCCATGAGAGGTAGTCATAACTGACTAATTTCTCATGATTTTTGAATAGTTCACTTAGCACTCATTGCATCGGGTGATGCTCACAGGGGTGAAGAAGTGGGATTGGTTAATGCGACATGTCTTTTCGTAATCGACAATCGTAATCGGCAATAGGGAGAATGGAGGTGTGAAGGCTCGTCATGAATGATGTGATTCAAATCTCCGATCCGATCAAAAATCCCGATGTGATTAAGTTTTATTTTATATTATTTTTATATATTAAATTTTAATTTAATTAATTTATTTATATTTCATATATTAATTTAATTTAATTTAATAAAGATTTAATATCAATTTCTATTTTGGTTTTATTTTTATGAAATTTTTAATTTAGTTATGAAATTATCTAAATTGTAGCTACTTCGAAAATAAAAATAAACTACAGCTATTTCAAAGTTTTGGGTTTTCGAGATTAGTAATAAATTTGAAAATTGGAGTAAATTTCTAAAAGCTCGCTCTTTAATGATTTGATTGTATAAGTAAAAATGAAAAATGGTAGTAACAACTAACTAGGGGTTAATATCTAAAATAAATGCATTATAGAACTAATTTATTTACAAAATGGAATATTGTACATTTTATGCATTTTAACCGAGGCTACATAAATGATTAGACTTTCAAAAGAGTGTCATTTACAAACCAGTTGACCAAATGAGGTGAAACCAACATCAATGAGAAGCTTATAAAAAATCGATTTTAACAAAGCAATCAAAACAAAAATCCAAAGAAAATGAAAAATTAGCAAAAGCGTAGGGTAATCAACTAAATAAAAATCCTAAAACGTGTTTAGCCAAATTTTTTTATAGAAAAGGTCCCTACTATTTGAAGTGAATAACTCAAAATGAAAGTTGTGTTCTTACCACAACACAACCTTGGCGACGAGTTGTTGTAAAGGCGTTGGCAAAGAGCGAGTCATGGGTTCAAACCCATGGGCCCA
Organism: Pinus tabuliformis; assembly: GCA_031772625.1. Lineage (NCBI taxonomy): Eukaryota > Viridiplantae > Streptophyta > Pinopsida > Pinales > Pinaceae > Pinus > Pinus tabuliformis. Next base: position 483,261,947 of record CM062805.1, on the reverse strand, counting down.
TGTTAATTTTATTGTGTTTGTTAATATTTTCACCGACCCACCATGATATTTATACATGTGTCGTTATATGTTAATGGTTCCTCCACCAATCCACATGATTCCAAGCCTTGACCTCATTCACATGTCATTTTCAGTATGGTTCCATAACCGCTCACTACTCTATAATACGTCATTGATCGCTCATTTTTCCATGTCACATGACTTATCCATAATGGTTATATGTCATGGTTTTCCTTGTTCACCCTTACTTCTTACCATAATACTGGTTGAGGACTTAACTGCTTGTCTTTTGTTTGAACGCATTGACCATTCACATGGTCAATGTCATTGCCACCATGCCATGTATGGTTCCAACATGACCCGTTACATCCACCATATATTTTTAACCATAACTTTGACCATGAACTATAAATATTAATTAATTATTTTAAATAGTCAAATTTAATATATGTTAGGGTTATTATAACCATAATAAATAACAACCAAATTTTGTTATAATTTTTTTTGGATTTTTTTTTTTGGTCTTTTATGCCAGGCTAGGAGGTTAACGCTGATGCACCATGTGTCGTTGGCTTATTGGCCATTCATTACCACATAAGAAAAGCAATTCCCCATAACGTACAAACTTCTTAGGTTTATAGAATAGTCATACAAACTTTGATTGAGGTGTGTTCACACCATTAGGTTCATAATGATGAACAATACGACCTGGTAACAATATTGTTGAGATCTGGAAACTTAAAAAATTGAGCTTTTAGGGATCCTCTTGGATCAACCATACCATCTCACAACTCTTCAGTGGTCCCTACTATTGAGCATGAGTGAAGTTAGAACTTAGATCAATAAATCAAATGACCAATGCATGTGTAATATGATTAAGAAAAAAATAATTGTATTGCTAAAAACAGAGTCTCAGGTGATAGCAAAAATTACAAACTTAGAATAATCGATCCTTTTCTTTTCTTTCAAAGCGATTTATAATATCTCTATACTAACAACCTCAAAGAAATACAAGGAAAGAAAATAGTTCTTTGATTGACAACTAAATGTTCTAATTGAAATAAGAAATATGCGTCTCATGATTTTCTATGAGAAGAGTAAATCATGACAAGAATTCAAATCAACACATCATCACTTTAAACCCAAGTCTCACTCACTTGATTCCACCCTCTTTTGATTATGAAACTACCCACCTTAAAATTCTACGCGAGGAGAGACTTTATAATCAGAGTTGACTTTTGATTTGACCAGCCAAATTCTTGAGCTTTGTGATCTTTGAGGTAGGCATGATAGGCGGATATCCATGTGCTCAACATTTGGCATCCATCCATGTATCTTATTTGTTAGGATATTCCGACACATAGGATATAGTTAAGTTCAACTTGGTCTAGTATAAAGTTAGGTTAGAGTTATGTAAAGTGTGTTTCTCTACCGTTGTACATTTTGTAACTTACAATCCGACGGTCACGATATGTAGTGATCCGACGGTTCACTCTCACCTCGGTATTACCGACACTTGATCCGTGGCTTGACACCCGATTGGTCCATGAGTTCTATTTAAAGCGCATGGAGGGTCATTGTTCGGGTAATCTGTGCATGAGAGAAGCTTATGTAAATTTTCATTCTTTGATTAATAAATTGCCTGTAGTACCCACGTTGGGACAGGCCGTGGACTGTTTCCCTCCTTGCACTCTAAGGGTTTTAACCACGTCAAAAATACTGGTGTATTGATTTGAGATCTGGTTGTGAGCGGTGTCCTTTTGGTATTCTTTCTGTGGAACTTACCCTGTAAATTCCTACATGGTATCAGAGCTATTTGAGAGCCGCGTCCGTTGGTGATCCAAATCTGAAGCCGGTAGAACTGCATGCGGCTGTCATTTCCTAGATCTGCTGTTTCTGACTGCTTTCGGGCCGAGAGGACTGCTCTGTTGCGTTCGGAGCATCTGTTCCAGTGAGGAACCCCTTTCGTTTCACGCGAAAAGGTTTCCGGTAGCCCTAGCTGCGTCATTTTTCAGATCAGGAGGTATACAGTGTTTCTTTTGCAGTTTACTGTTATTTTCTCTCTGCTTATTTCGGTCTCAGTTTATTTAACCTTTTTTTTTAACCGGATCTATACCTTTCATTTCTGCGTATGCTCTTTGCCCTGCGACTCTGTGCGATCTGGGCAAATCAGAAACAGAAAGGAAGGATTTTTCTCATGCGTATGCTCTTTTCCCTGCACCTTAGTGTGATCTCGGAAAATCAGAAACATTGAGAAAAATATTTAGTTTTTCGGCTAAAGCTAACTTTGAGATTTTTTTTTTTTTTTAATTTCTAGTTTTTTGGCTAAAGCTAACTTCGAGCCGCAAGGTTCGTTTTTCTTTGCATATTCGTGTTGGGTTTTGTGTTTTGTGTTTTGTAGGGAAAAAGAGCTTTCTCAAGGCAAGCACGCAAACCAAGGCCCCCCCCCCTCTCTCTCTCTCTCTCTCTCTCTCTCTCTCTCAAATTTTTTGTATAGATCAATTGGTTCAAAGCTATTTTAAGAGAGTAGAGGTCTTGGGTTCAAGTCTCCATTTTGTGGGGGCGGATTTTTTCATTCCCGCACATTCGCGCACTTTGCCGGCAACGTCAACAATTTTTTTTCAAAAAGCCATAACTTCTTCATCCGGAAGCCTTTTTCAGAGCCGTTTTTTTTAAAACCGCCTATTTTTTCGAGATCTATCCGTTGGAACACTTACTTTCAGCATCTTCAGCTTCAGTTTTTTTTTAAATGGAAAGTCCATGCCAAGTCATTCTTGACAGCACTAACTACTTCCAATGGGTAGAATACATGGAAGATTTACTTAGAAGTAAAGGTCTCTTCAGAATAGCCACAAACCAAGAGAAGAAACCAAAAGATGAAGACAAGGTGGCAAAATGGGAAAATAGACAAGATCAAGCACGTGGTTTGATAGGGATGTCTATTTCTCCTGATCTTAGATTCCACATTGCAGGACTTGAGACTCCTCATGAAGCATTAGAAAAACTTGCTAAAGTTTTTGGGATTAAAAATGAAATTAGAGCCCATCAACTTGAAAATGAGCTGCTTACTTTGGATCCTAATAATTTTTCTTGCATTGAAGATTTCTTGTCCAAATTCAAGACCCTTAGATATCTCTTGGAAGGTGTTAAAGTTAAGAAAGAAGATGGTAACCTTATTTATTCCATCCTTACTAAGTTGGGACCAGCCTACTCTGTATTTGTTTCCACTTTCCATTCTACAAGGGAAGCTTTCATTTGTCAAGGACAAGACTACAAGGCCCCTTCCTTTGACTCCTTTTGTGATTCCTTAATAAGAGAACAAGAAAAACTCTTACACCTTGGTCTTCTTAATCTTGGAAACTCTTCCACGAAAGCGTTAGCCGCCCAGCAGCAACCAAATTCAAAGAATCCTAAGAAGTCATATCCTCAAAAGAATGGTCCTAAACCATCTCAGCCTCAAAATGAAAGATCATTTCAGCAAAATGATAAGACCAATAAAAACAAATGGAAGAAGACTGATAGACATTGTAACTTTTGTAATCGAGATGGCCACTTAGAATCTAAATGCTTTAAGAAGATGGAAGCCTTGGAAGCCGCAATGAAGAAACATAACATCCATGTGGAGCCTACTTCAACTTCAACTTCCGGAATGGCACTTTCTGCATGTCATTGTCAATCATCTCAGTCTGGTTATGCATTAAATGTATCTTCTTCTTCTTCTCATTCTCATGAGTGGCTCATTGATTCTGGAGCCTCTTGTCACATGGCCAAAAACCAAGCCATGTTTTCTTCTTTAAATGATTGTAACACCAAAAATATATATATTGGTGATGATAGATCTCTTAATGTTGTAGGGACTGGAACTGTTCATCTAGACAATGGTCAGTTTAATGATGTATTATGTGTTCCAACCTTATCCTGCAACCTTCTATCTGTCTATCAGATAACTCATTCAGGTGAAGGTAAAATTGTTGAATTTTCACCTCATGATGTTGTAATCAAGGATCTAAAAGATCCTAAACAGATTCTAGCTACTGGTCTTGCTGATGATTCCAAAAGGTTGTATAAGTTTCACAACTTTGGGTCATCCAATCTTCCCTCAGTATTTGTTGCTCATAATGATGAAGTGAGCAAACTTTGGCATGAGCGATTTGGTCACTTAAACTATCGCTCCCTTCAGCATCTATGTAAAGAAAATATGGTGACAGGTCTTCCTATGGTATCTTGCAGAGATGGTGTTTGTTCCGGATGTGTACTCGGAAAACATCATCGGGACAGTTTTGACAAACGTGCCTCTTGGCACGCCTCAGCCCCTTTACAGCTTGTGCACAGTGATTTATGTGGTCCTCTTCCTGTTGCTTCATTCTCTGGCTGCAAGTACTTCTTAACTTTCATTGATGATTTCTCCAGACGCACTTGGGTATACTTCTTAAAACTCAAGAGCGAAGTATTTAACACTTTTTTGGCCTTCAAAGCCTTTGTTGAAAAACAATCTGGACATCAAATTCTTAAGCTAAGAACTGATAATGGTGGAGAATATGTTAAAAACACATTCATCAACTTTTGCACTGAAAATGGAATTCAAATGCAACATACTGTTCCATACACTCCACAACAAAATGGTGTAGCTGAAAGGAAAAATCGCACCTTAAAGGAAATGGCTAATTGTATGCTGCAATCTAAAGGACTCAGTCTTAGTTTTTGGGCCGAAGCAATTAATTGTGCAAATTATATAATCAATCGCACTCCTACTAAGGTTCTAGAGAATATCACTCCAGAAGAAGCTTGGAGTTCCATTAAACCAGATGTAAGTCACTTTCGTGTGTTTGGAAGTGAAGCATGGGCCCATATTCCAGATGAAAAGCATAAAGCTTTAGAACCTAAGAGTGAGAAATGTACTTTTGTTGGATATTCTGAAGATGTAAAAGGTTATAGACTTATTCCATTTAAGTCCAAAAATGTTATCATTAGAAGAGATGTAAAATTTGATGAAAATAAATCGGCCTGCGAGCCTAGTTCGGCGGATGTGCCACCTCTTCCTATCTCTTCTACTTTTGAAAACATTTCTTCTTCAGATGATGAAAGCGAGGATGATAATCCTCCCCCACCTTCTCAGGATCCTCAACTTCCAAGATGGGTCCGTGCTACTCGGGATGCAGCAGGTGATCTTGCCGGTGATCCTACAGATCAGCGACGTACACGTTCTCAGTTTGAAAGAGCCTCTTCTTTACTGGCTCAAGCTCCAGTAAATCATGATCCTGACACTTTTGCAGAAGCTTCAGGCCATCCACATTGGGAAGCAGCTATGAATGAAGAATATCATTCATTAATGACAAATGATACATGGGATCTTGTTCCTCTACCAAAGGGACGCAAACTTGTTAGATGTAAATGGGTTTACAGAACCAAGTATGGACCAGATGGGAAAGTTGATAAACATAAAGCTCGTCTCGTTGCTAAGGGCTTTTCACAGGTTGAAGGCATTGACTACACTGAAACCTTCTCCCCTGTTGCCAAAATGAACTCTATCCGCCTTGTTCTTTCCCTTGCTGCCTCTTTAAAATGGGAAGTCCATCAGATGGATGTTAAATCTGCCTTCTTGCATGGGGACTTGCAGGAAGAAATCTATATGGAACAACCCATTGGCTTCATACAAACAGACTCCAGCCTTGTTTGTCGACTTAAGAAATCCCTTTATGGCCTCAAGCAAGCTCCTCGGGCTTGGTATGCCAAAATGGATAGCTTTCTTTTAGAATCTGGCTTTTCTAGGTGTCATTCTGACAATACTGTCTACACCAAGAAAGTGGGCAACTCTCTTATCATCCTTGTTCTTTATGTTGATGATCTTATTCTTACTGGTAGTGATCCCAACCTTATAAACCATGTGAAGTCCAGCCTTAAAAAGAAATTTGAAATGACAGACTTAGGACATTTACACTATTTTCTCGGTCTTCAAGTCTTGCAATCCCAAGAGGGTATTTTCCTTTCCCAGTCCAAGTATGCTTGTGATATTCTTCGTCATTTTCACATGGAAGACTGTAAGCCAGCCCCTTCTCCCTTTCAGTCTGGAGTCAAACTTTCAGTCTCTTGTACTTCTCCTGAAGTTGATGCTACCTTATACCGTCAACTTGTCGGAAAACTCTTGTATTTAACCCATACTCGTCCTGATCTTTCCTTTGCTGTTGGCCTTGTTGCTCGTTTTATGCAAAACCCCCGTGAAAGTCATTGGAAAGCAGCTAAAAGAATACTTCGTCATGTTCGAGGTACAGCACAGTTTGGGATTCATTACAGTGCCAAAGCAGCTCCTCTGTTAGTTGGTTTCACTGATTCTGATTGGGCTGGTGACCCTGATGATCGGAAGTCTACTGCCGGTTATGTCTTCACTCTTGGTTCAGGACCTATTACATGGGCTTGTAATAAACAGGCTGCCATCTCTCTTTCGTCAGCAGAAGCAGAGTATCGTGGTGCCGTGGAAGCTAGTAAGGAAGCCTTGTGGCTTCGTCAGATCCTATCAGAGTTTGGATTTGAGCAGCAGCATCCAACCACACTTTGGTGTGATAATCAAAGTGCCATTCAGCTATGCAAAGATCCAGTCCAACATCAGCGCAGCAAACACATTGAACTACACATGCACTTCATCAGAAAGCTCATTCATGACCATGTTCTTGAAGTGCAATATTGTCCAACAGATGATTAGGTTGCAGACATCTTCACAAAGGCTCTCACAGAGGCGAAGTTCACTAAACTTCGATATATGCTTGGAGTTCAGGAAGTTGTCACTAAGGGGGGATAGGCTCTAGTGCCTCCTTCCTTCTCCTATTGTGTCATATTTGTAAATCCTTCAATCCTAGCCCAAGTTGTTCTTAAGGGGGCATGTTAGGATATTTCGACACATAGGATATAGTTAAGTTCAACTTGGTCTAGTATAGAGTTAGGTTAGAGTTAGGTAAAGTGTGTTTCTTTACCGTTGTACATTTTGTAACTTACAATCCGACGGTTCACTCTCACCTCGGTATTACCGACACTTGATCCGTGGCTTGACACCTGATTGGTCCATGAGTTCTATTTAAAGCGCATGGAGGGTCATTGTTCGGGTAATCCGTGCATGAGAGAAGCTTATGTAAATTTTCATTCTTTGATTAATAAATTGCCTGTAGTACCCACGTTGGGACAGGCCGTGGACTGTTTCCCTCCTTGCACTCTGAGGGTTTTAACCACGTCAAAAATACTGGTGTATTGATTTGAGATCTGGTTGTGAGCGGTGTCCTTTTGGTATTCTTTCTGTGGAACTTACCCTGTAAATTCCTACATTATTCACATTCAAGCTTGTAGGAACCTTCTTAACCTAGGACTTAGATGTAGAAGCACTGATTACCTACAAAATATGCGCTTTTCAGTAGGTATAGTAATGCTTCAATCAATTTTCACAAAGAAACTATAGATTGCAATCTATGAATGAATGAGATATTTTATTATGTCAAACATGGCCTAGATGACACTATGGCTTGTAGATATAGCAAAAATATGTACGAAATGCATGGAGGAGAGGGAAAATGGTTTTCAAAATGAGGACAATTTAGGACCTCAACAAAAACATTAATCACCAATTGATTTCGTTTTTCTTAATTATCACTTTTCTCATGTACTAATTGGAGCTCCCGATTGGAAATTTTTTCTCACTTTCCATGTAAACGTTAGGGGATCAAAACCCCTTTCCATTCAATTTTCATATTTGTCATTAAATAAGGCAAAGAAACCAAGTTGAGATATATTTTCTTATGGAGATTCAAAATCTTCTTCCTTGTCCAAACCTGTAGCTTCTTACGATATATTTTGCACAAATTTTGTTTTGGCTATGGAAATTTATTCTCATTGTGGGATTCACCATCTCCCTTTTCTCCTTGAGTTTTCTCTCGCTTTTCAACCCCTTGAGCTTCTCCTTCATCCTCCTCATTTGCCAAGATAATGAACTGATTTTTATTTTCATAAATATTCTTGCCAACTCCTAAAGATGAATCTTTCCTTGCATTCTAAGGACCTGATGGAGCAGAATGAACCCTTTTGAGGATTTTCACATTTTTTCTTCATTAGGAGAATTTTGATGTAAAAAATGAGCCTAAAAGAATGTACTATCAAAATTAGCTTTAAAAGAAAAAATATGATGATGTCATCCCAAGGGGAAAATATTTTGGAGGGAGAAGAACACAACTACTTTTTTAATTGTATTTTTGGTTTATTTTGCTTACATGTTTACTCAAATTTCAAATGTAGGCACTCTTCAAATGTGTAATTAAATTACATATCCAACAACTACCCACTCTACATACTTTTCAGTAGACATACATTGAAAAAATTCATTATACATGAAAAAAATGTGTTGACAACTTTTGATATACCCAAAGCAATAGAATTGATTTATTATTTTTGCTAATCTTGCCCCAATTTTTCCTATTTATATGTAAGTTTGTAGCAAACACATTAGGGAATTGATAGTTATATATTCAAAAAAAAAATCCTAAGCCCTCTTATCCAACAAAACTACAAATTTTCTTAGAGTGACTCCAAACAATACAACAAAAAATAAGGTTTTGTAGGTATATACCTTACAAAACCAACCCAACAAAAAACAAAATTTGCATATCATACTATAACTGATCGATAATGTAGTCCTCCATAACTATGTAATGTCTGTCCATAACTTCCTTGAGGTTGTAGAGTACTCCTCCCCCTCCTATCAACCTATAATAAATATTTAATTTACTAATTAGTTTAAATTTATATATTTTTAAATTTAATAAAAAGTATAGAATATTATGAAATTCTATTTAAATAATTTATTTTATAAAAAAATTTTAATTGAGTGCTTTATAACTCAACCCAGTCCAAAGAAGGAAATGCGTTGCTTTTAGTGTGTTTGTTTTTAGGCTAATATACAATTAGACTCACTTAAGAATGCTTTTCTTAAACTCTAAGTTATTACAATAATATTCATTAATGCATTAAAGCTCAACAAATCACTAAAAGAAATTTGAACCTAGATAAAAAGGATGATAATCATTCTCCCCACCACCAAATATAACACGAATTTATTTTATATATAAAAATACAAATAACTTTATATAATATAAAGTTGTATATTATTGTTCTCTCATATTCTCATATATATTAGGCATCCTCACATATCATTCTTTAATTTAATAAGAAGAAATTGATATGTTTTTTTTTCTAATTCATGGTATAGATTCCAAATATCACACTGTTATGTATGTTGTAGTATAATAAAATTGATGGAAGAGACAATGTGAAAATGGGCATTGTATTATAATAAATTGATGGAAGAGATGAAGTGAAAATTCTTCCGGGTCGCCTAATCAGTACAAGTTAGAGCATGCTTCCAAAAAAAGAACCTGGATGGATTTGAGGGCAAAACATTATTCCAACCACTCAAGCTAAGAACCATTGACTTAATTATTAAAAAAGTAAACTTTCTCTTAAAATGTCATAAGTTCAAATGCTTCTTATGTTAAGAGAGAACACCTCTCCTATACTCTATGTTTGGAATTAAAAATTTAAAAAATTAGTTTTCAATTACAAATGTAGTATAGGGGAGAGGTGTTCTCCCCTAACATTATTAAAAAACATTTAAATTTATAATATTTTACGAGGAAATTCATATTTTTAACGATTAAATCTATTCAAATGGTGCGTAAACACACATATTACAATATATTAAATCCTGATTATTATTATTCATTGTGTAAATCAAAATTTTAAAGTGTAATATTTTATAACTTTTTTCCACCAGGTAAAGAAACGAGTGAGTTGTTTCCGATAAGGGTTGGATTCGGATCAGCCTCGCTAGTGTTTCTAGCAGCTGTTGAGCAGCAGCAAATATTTGGCGTTCATCTTAAAGAAAAGGATAGGAAAGCTGATTTAGAAGGACAGTTTGGTGCATCTCACTCAAAGTCGAGGAGAGATTTATGTCGAGGTTCATGGTAAGATCATGCGAAAGTTGGCAACGACGAACAATGAGGGATATCTTTATCGGCTTTTCACACATTTCCAGAAATATCAAACATATCTAATACCTATTTCTTTTTTAATTAATATTTTAATATATTATTTTATTATTTAAAAACACAAATATTATCTCATCTTTTAGTATATAATGAAAATAAAAAAATTTATTTCATCTTTTAGTATATAATGAAGATAAAAAAATTTATTATTTCCTGACTAATAGGTTTATGAAAGTGTACATAATCTAGTTTTTTCCTTTTAGATTTAAACTTGTAATCTTTTATAAGAAAGCATATCTTTTGAACAATTAAACTTAATAGAGTTCCAAATAAAAACACACACATGTAAAAAAATAATTCATATATATGGATCTTAATCCCTAATTACTAATCATATGAATTAAATCTTTAAAGTGTAATATTTTTATAATGTATTGTGAAAGAATTAATATAAGGATTTTAAAATTTATTTTATAAAATTTCAATTATAATTAAATATGAAACTGGTAACTAAAATAAATAATAATGTAATCCAACCAAAAAAATTTGATTTAAAAAAAGAAATTATAGAATTTATTTTAATTTCAAAGTTTGAATACTTGTTAAATATTGTAGGGGATTTAATATGATGATTAAGTTTATTTGGATGTATTAACAATAAAATTAATTTTTCTTTTGTTAATGGTGGTTAATGATTGTTCTTATTGATTTATAATATTTTTTAATATGATGTGTGAGAAATTAATATTAAAGGAATTATATGTAGTTTAGTCTTTATCAAAGATGTTTAAAAAGATAGTTAAAATTAATATGATTAATTATACAAATAATGAGTGTTTTTGGAAAAAAAATTCTAACGTTTTACATTAGGGAATAGGTAAATATTTATAGTGATAATGTAGTTAACATACAGTAATTACAAAATTATCACCATAGTCTTAGTGTAACACCCTTGGTTCTTGTGTCATGAGCACACTCGCATGATGACAAGGTGCATGGCATACATCAAGAGGACTTAGTGAGGTATTGCCTGGGTTGGATACCTTGCATATTGTTGTAGTCGCTATAACAACTCCAAAATTTTGACTCTTTTAGAATTTTGGAGACCCCCTCATGCTAAACTTCCTATCATTCTTTGCCCATAATCTCCTAAGGGTTTCATGTGTCTTCACCTATCTAGGGTTTTCCCTCAGACTTAAGAAACCTAAGCCTCACAACCCAAAAACTTGAGACATGAAATTTTCCTCACCTAGTCGCAAGTCGCTACTACAATCTATAATGATAGTTTCATTAACTACTAAAATTGTGACTTGTGACCTTTGCTCATGGTCGCTAGCTGCATGCATAATTTGTAGAGGCTACTATGTCAAACGTCAGAATCGCAACTTGCGACCTCATTCAAGCAATCTTTCTCCAAGTCATGAGGTCATGTTCTTAGCCCTTGGCCATGTCTGATTTCCATTAGAAAATGCAATTTGTGATCTCCATAGAGGTTGCTAATCACATATGATAGGAAAACCTTGTCATGCTCAGTTGTGACCCCTCTCCTGGATGAAAATATTAGGATTCATGATCTCACTCATTTCATCGCAAGCAATGATATCACCACTCGATCTCCATAAGTGACTTCCCTCCTGGGCTAGTTGCATGCGATGAAATCATCGTGCTACTCTGAAATGAAAGCTATCTCCACACATATCTCCCTCATATAAAATACTCTCACTCTCACTCATAACCTTCACCCTTGTCGTTTAGTGCTCGAACGAACGACTCTTCACCAATTACTGACAATAGAGTGTGACTTACCCTCCAAGTAAGTAATGCACACTTGAGCTTGTAATATTTTTTTTTTAACTGTGTTGACATGTGTTCAACCCTTTCTACCCCAACCCTGCATATTCCTCCCCATTCCTTTGGTTATTTTTATGCTCTCTTGCTTAACCCTTGCTCATTCACTTTTCTCATTATCCTTATTACTAGACACATAACTGCTACATTGCGATTGCATCCACTAGAGGTTGGTTTCGGCTCTTGTGGCCCCATAACGAATTTCCTATTCCCTTGCCCTCTTTTTTTTTTCAAAATCTTAATTTGTAATGCTACATCCTAATTCTTTCTCTTTTCATGTTGTTGTAGGTATCCAATTACTAGAATTTACAGCAAATGGGTCCATATACCATAACCTATCCATCTTTGTCATGTTCTAAAACCCTGACTCAAAATCCCATTATGCAACTCTTCCCATCTTATGTATCGAACAACCTTAATTAACTCTATGCTTTATTGTCACAATGAAAATATGTTTTGAACAACTTGGTGTTTGGAGTTTTCCCCTAAAAATATTGTTTGGTAAGGGAGTGTGTGTATTTGAGAGCCCCAACAACGCTTTAGTCACCCATTGTCAGTCTACCTCCCACTAAAATCTCGAACCATACACGAAATGTGAATTGAGACTAAAGGAAGCTCACAATTCGCACTTCTAACACCCATCAACAGTTGAATAGAAATGTGACCAACACCAAATATCAAGCATGTAACCATGACTACAAGCCAGTCTTGCAGTTAGACCTCTGGATTGCAAAACCCAATCAGGAACATTAGCGATGCATTAGTATAGTATGACCTGCTCTGAAAAATGTGATATGCGACTTACTCTTAATCTCCACTTACAATGCTCCTTGGAGTCGCTAATCACACCCATAATCGACATTTATATGCTCATGAAGTGTGACCTGCATTGATATGCCAATGTGTTACCAAGCTATAAAATCTACCCCTAAGTTGCAAGTCACATTGATGATCAACAATCACCTATGCTACCTGCTATGATAAATTAAACAACGACATGTCTTAATTGCAACCTAAGAAAGCATTTCTTTCATCTAGAACCAAATTTCCTTAACCCTAATATCATTAGGCCTCACAATATTACTCTTCTTTTCTTATCTATTTGGTATTTTTATTTTTCATGCTAACATCAATGTATTTCATGAATAGTTTTGAAATTTTAGGTACAATTGCCCTTGAATGCATTAATTTTCCATCATCTTATGGAGAAATGGTTCTACAAATGATCAAGGGATCCAATAGGAGTTCTGCTAGGGCTAGAAGAAATATAGAAGGAGTGGTTGACAGTCCTCTGAACCAACCTATTTATGGGGAGACTTCCTACCAGATTGATAAGACATTACCATTCACTTCAGAATAAATTTAGTCTGAATTTGTAAAGAAAGACATATGAAGAGAACGAGAATATTTCCAAGTTTATATTAATGCTAAATTATCTTGGTTAAAAATAGGGGAAACACATCCTCTGGTCTTCCTATGTGTTGAAACAATAGATTGGATCCTCCAACATACTAATGAAGCACAATGAGCTATCAAGAAACTTGACGGGGAAGTCATAGCTTCTTTCACTACCATAGACGTTGTAGAATACTACAAGCTTCTGAAGCCTCAATAAGTGCTTAATACCAAGTGGTTTTATGAATTTAATGATTCCACTAACTTGGACATAACGAATAATTGGTGGAAAGATCCCAGTAAATTCAGATTCAAGGAAAATGGTATTTACAATACAAAATCCCTCAAGAAGTTTTATTAGTTAATGGTTGCTATGATGAACAGAATATATGGAAAACTGAGCATTGGTAACTTCCAAGGTACTTGGGTCCGTATTATGCACATAATAGCTACCAGAGGCACAATATTCAACTGGGCTAGCATAATTGTCAATTCCATCAAAAGAAATGTACAAATAGTAAAGAACCCAACTAAAAGTGAACAATCACAGTTCTACATGGCCTCATACCTTTTATATGAATTTTTTGCAAGATGTGATTTAGAAGGTTTACATTTGAAGTGAACCCAACAAGAGAAGGAACAAGTGCACATCTATTACGAGAGCTTATGGAACTCAGGTTACTAGTACATCAAGTTATGGCCCCACTCCCTAACATGCACAAAGAATATAAATGAAGGGGAATGATGATCAAAGTAGCTGCAAGAACATTTGAACATATAAATGAATGGTATAATCAATACCCTGATGCATTTGAAGAAGTTCCAAGGAAATATTGGATCACAACAAAAAATGACAAAGTGGCTATGCACATCAAGATGGAATCACATGATAAATTGGTTAGAGATATGGACAAAGTGATAACATCATACCAACACTTACTTGACCCACTAGTCTCTTGTTGAGTTCTAAAAAATTCCTTCTATTGGCACATTAGGTGAAACAAGAACAAAGGAGGAAGAAAGATAAGAGATTCAAGCATTCTTAAAATATATTAAGCAAGTCATTGTAAGAGACGACTTGGAAGTTACGAAGGAGGTGGTCCCAGAATACATGGTTGTGCTTGTGAGGCTATACACTAAGCCGATGACTCTATTAAACTAGATAAAAGGAAAGAAACATATCCTAGTACCAGATGCACTAAAGTGCCTACAAAGACATGGGGACAAGTTACAACACTAGATTTTGAATCTTGCAAGAGAGTACAAAATTGGGTAGGCATATTTGGTTTGAGAATTGAAACTTGATGTTCCATACGTTTCCATTACTGGATTAGTTGATTAGTATTATTTACTTTCTCAATATTGATGAAATAGTATTTTGTTGAGAATACACTAGATCACATAATAGGAGAAGTCATGTGGAATATGAAAAGTCATTGAAGGTTGGCAAAAGGTGTCAAAAGGTGATAGGTCACCTTAACTTCTATAAATATATGTTCATGGCTTAATGTAATGGACTTTTAGTTTTGGATGAAATTGGTGTGTATTGTTTGAGAGCTAATAGACCTTTGGGAATGAAAGTGGTGATTTTTCACTTCCACTTATTGATGTCACAGGCGTTTCATGTGATAATGTTATGAGCATTTCAACTTTTGAAGCTCTTTGAGTCCAAGTGTGAAATTATTTCATGTGTCATCAATCATTGTAAGATTTCTCTTGCAGTGCTTGTTACGCCTCTATACTACTAGTGTAACCCCTTATTGTTATTAGTACAACCCACTTATTATATTGATGTACCCATGTGGTGCCCATATTGTTATTATTGTGCCACATAAAAGCCCACTATTGTTATTATTGTGCCCTTACATTATTATTGTTATGTCAGGTCTGATTATGTTATGACCCCTTAGACTCTTATATATAGAAATGAGGTCTTTTCATTTGTATCATCCAAGAATTGTTCATTTATGTAATGTAAAGGAGGTTGCCCCCTTGAAGAGGCTGAATTCTAAGGCATTGATCTATCTTTTCTATCTTTTCTTGAGCTGGTTTCATAACATTTGGTATCAGAGCTTTGGATTCTGGGGTTTCGTTGCTCCAAACAGGTCATCGTGGCATTTTCGCTATAACTTTTTTTTCTGTGATGTTTCAGAAGGTAAAACAAAAACCCATTTGAGAAGAAAGTGCGCTGAATCTCAGGTCCGAATTTCAAAGCTTTTCGCGCTATATTTGTGGAGATATGATCTACGGAAGTTGGTCTTTTTGCATACTCCTGAATTACATTCCAAACAGGTGACCTGGGGAAAATCGTCATAACTTTCTCTCTAAGCATTGGATTGAAATTTTGTAAGAAGGTACAAAAAGAGGACAAACTATAGTTTCTTCTATATATTTTTCAAAGCCAAAGGTCGAAACAATGACACATGGCACTTCATACAAGTTCGCTCTTTTGGAAAGGTCTATAATAAGGTCATCTTGGGAGATTGTGCATAACTCTTTCTTGGAGAATCCAATTTGGATCAGACTAGTGGCATTGGAAG
Source organism: Pinus tabuliformis (assembly GCA_031772625.1). Lineage (NCBI taxonomy): Eukaryota > Viridiplantae > Streptophyta > Pinopsida > Pinales > Pinaceae > Pinus > Pinus tabuliformis. The sequence continues at coordinate 483,246,145 of CM062805.1, read as the reverse complement.
CAGGACGCAGAAGGCTACTACAGGTCTCAATTTCAGAGCTTAAAGATCCAAAAGTACAGAGTTACAATGGTTTCAAGATCGAGCTTCTAAACTCAAGAAAAAACAAGATGAGGAAGTTTGCTAGCAAGGATCCGGTAAATTGGATACTTCATATGGAGTAATATTTTGATCTACATGGTGTACCACTGTTACAAAAGGTATGTATTGCATCTTCATATTTAGAACTGGATCAATTTTTATGGTATAAAGGGCTTTGTTCTCGTAAACAACTTGTTACATGGTCAATTTTCACGGAGGAAATGATAACACATTATGAGGATACAAAGAGAAAAACCTTCTTTAGAGCAACACCACAACAATTGGAAAGAGTAAAAGGGCTTTGTGACATAGTGGAAAGAAAACTTATGGAAACCAGGAAGCATACCCCTCACAACTATAAAGATGGAAGTGTTGTTTCTCCCAGCCTTCCACAACCTACAAGGGTTACACCACAACAATTGGAAGAAAAAAGAGAAAAAGGGCTTTGTTACAATTGTGATAGAAAATGCACTAAAGGTCATAAGTGTGCTGAGAAGAAATTATTTTACATAGAATATGAATAGGAGGAAGAAAAGGATCAAGAAACATCAAAAGAAGAGGATATATGCCAGGACCCCACCCCAGAGAAAGAAGAAATGAATCATACCATATCTTGTACAACATTGGCAAGAATTACCACTCCTCAAACTCTCAAGATAGAAGGACATATCAAGAAGAAAAAGGTGCAAGAAGTGAAAGATCACATCGAGAAAGAAGAAATAAAACTAACCATATCTTGTAATTCATTGGTCGAAATTACCACTCCTCAAACTATCAAGATAGAAGGACATATCAAGAAGTGAAATATCACATCGAGCATCAAGAAATGAATCCGACCATATCTTGTAAAGGATTGGAAGAAATTACCACTCCTCAAACTCTAGAGATAGAAGGACATATCAAGAAGAAAAAGGTTCAAGCAGAGAAAGATCACATCGAGCATGAACAACAAGTTCTCCAACTTTTAAAGGATAATGCCACTTCGGTGAAAAATCAAACGAAACAACAGGTAGATCAACATCATAGTGAAAAATGTTTTGATGTAGGTGATTGGTTATTTTTGCTACTACATCTCAAGCAAGCTATTTATGAGAAGGAAATGTTGGCAATACTACATGCACTTAAAAAATGGCGACCTTACCGAATGGGAAGACTCTTCAAGGATGAGGATGTGGAAGCATTGTTTTGTTCTATTTCTATTATCCAACCAGATTGGATAAACGAAGCAAGGGATAAATGGAAGAAGGACGAAGAAGTATGGCCACGTATTCAATAGTTGCAAAAGATCCCAATTCGAACAATATTGCTAGAAATTGAAGAGGAAGGAAAAATCATATTGGAACCTAGAGCAGTCACGGAAACAAGAACCCAACAGCTACGAAATCGATCAATTTAAGAGTATCTCATCAAGTGGAAGAACTTAACAGCTGAAGATTCCACATGGGAGGACAAGAATTTTATACAGAAGCATCAAGAACTACTCAAGCGTTGAGGACAACGATTTTGAAGGAGAGGGGCATGTTAGGCCCCTATACTACTAGTGTAACCCCTTATTGTTATTAGTACAACCCACTTATTATATTGATGTACACATGTAGTGCCCATATTGTTATTATTGTGCCACATAAAAGCCCACTATTGTTATTATTGTGCCCTTACATTATTATTGTTATGTCGGATCTGATTATGTTATGACCCCTTAGACTCCTATATATAGAAAGGAGGTCTTTTCATTTGTATCATCCAAGAATTGTTCATTTATGTAATCTAAAGGAGGTTTCCCCCTCGAAGAGGCTAAATTCTAAGGCATTGATCTATTTTTTCTATCTTTTCTTGAGCTAGTTTCATAACAGTGGTCAAATGGTATGTGTTGTGCTTATCTTATGTTTATGTCAGTAAATTTCTTTAATGATTTAAACATATATGTTATGTATGAGATTGTGCACTTTTACATGGTTTCATGAGATTGTTGATTATGAACTTGTTTATGATCAATGAATTATTTTATATCGAATACATGGGTTTTATTTGAAGTTTTACTAACACTTCTTCTCTTAAGACTCATGTAAATGATCCTTAGTCATTTTTATATGCATAGTGTTCCATATGTTTAAATTCCATAGTCGTGCATTTGCTTTTGTTGAAGGCTTTAAATTTTTCTCTAATGATTGTCGTTTGTCTTTTCTAAAGAAAAGTATAAGAAATAAGATGGTTGTTGGGCCTATAGACCAGATGGGACTCCTAAACCAAACAGTTTAGAGTCTAGTTAGGTTTCTACACTGGGGAGATCCCCTTGCTATTGGAAGAACGTTCCAACCCATCAACATATTTTTTGGCACTAGAAGGAAGGCCCCTCTTGTTGTATGAATAGTACAAATTATCCTCCTTGCCTTGACCCTTCACAAGAGGTCAGCAATCAACCTCCTCCACTTCCTCCTATCCCTCTTATTCAAGAACCACCTCCCCTCGAAGACTTGCCTAATAATTTTGAAATTTCCTACGATATCACCTAGGAACAACTTAGAGCTCTCCATCCTATTACTCATAAATATTCAACAGCCTATAAAGTATCCCTGCTATGGCTTCCCTTCCTCATACATGTTCAATGCAACCTCCCCATACCTATTAAGGAGTCCTAGTGAGTTAAGTAAAGGAACCAATTAATGTGACTTTGGATAATTATGCGAATATTGTTGAAAGACACTCGATTGAAGGCTTAGAATGTCAACATGGTTTAGAATAAGGAAACCCTAGGGGAGATAATTTAGAAGGTGAAAACTAATGACGATGTCAAAACATTGAGGGACCATAGGGTGAAGGGAATAATATAAATGAAGAAGATATAAAGAATGAGGAAAATCTTAGGAACGAAAAGAATCTTAGAAATGAGAGGATTCTAAGAAATATGATAAATATAAGGAATCTAAGGGTTCTAAGGAATCAAAGGAACTAGTAAAATCCTCTTAATAGTAGTGGAGTCTCAAGATTTGATTCATAAAGTGACGAGGAAGAAAACAACAATATGGCTCACAATCAACCAAGAGGCAATTGATAAAAACCTCTAGCTAGGATGGTTCAGTCTCCTCTAGATATCTGGGGTCCACTTCATGACATGCCTCAGCATCCAGAGAAGCATATCTCGAGGTATGACCTAGAGAAAGGAACTGCCACCGAATATCATATCAGTAATTTCTTTTTGTCATTAAAAATGATAAGAGTGCAAGATAATGATGTTGCATGCAAGTTGTTTTAGCACACGTTAGAAAACAAGGCTTCAACATGGTATCATTCCCTCCCCATAGCATCCATTTAGAATTGGGATGAATTTCAAGAGTCCTTTAATAAAAAAAATTCTGAAGAGAAGACACCTGCCATGCTACTTATAGAGCTAAGCTCACTGAAGACAGGAAACAAGGAAAATGTTAAAGACTTTAATCAACGATTTACTACAATATTGATCATGTTCACATTTGATGCTCCTCTCCATGACTCCATATTATTGATTACTATACCAAGGAACCACCTCATGATATTTCTATGTTTGTGAATAGAGAAGAAAAAACTACGTTGTTGGAGAACTTTGTGGAGGCTCTAGAGGTTGAGAAATATCTCATGTCCATAAGAGCAGTCGAGCATGATACATGCGATGATTCAAAAGGAACAAGTAATAAATCTTAGGCCTCATCTAGTAAATATCATGATAAAGACTCTTTCTATTTTAAATCTCTAGCTAAATCTCTAAAGCAATTAACTAATGAAGTGTCTGAGTTAAAGAGAAAGATAAGTGAGAGATCATCTCACAGAAAACCCTACAAGCCTTTCTTCAATAAGAGAAGTAATCCACCCATGAAGTTAGCTCAAAAATCTAACGTGAATCTAATTGTTGAAGAGATTAGTATGGAAAACTATTGTACTTTTCACTAGGTTTCTCATTGAGAAAATACATGCTCGTAATGGATACATTGTATGATTGCTATGGTGATTAAAGTGCTTGATGATAAAATAATTGGAGGTGAAGATAAGAAATAAAAATATGAAGAAGAATAAGCCTCTTCGTCTGATGGAAACGTCTATTCCTCCATGATGACGTTCAAATTTATTCAATGAGGTTAGGTTTAGTCTATTCAAGAAGCATTAGTTGGGGAAACTCCTCCTCCTAAACCTTCGAAGACTTACAATATGAGTAAAGGATCAATAGTTGAACCCACTCTAGAAGAGAAGAAGAAGGCAATGTTAAGAAGGATTTTTCTAGAAAGAAATCCTACTCATTCATCATCTTCTAAGTCTTCAATAAGGAAATCCTCGAAGAGTACCTCACCAAGCACTAAAATTAACTCTAATGCTCTCAAATTTGCTTCCAAGTCTTATCAACTAACTATTGTCGATCAACCATCTAAGGAGGAAACTATACTTCCAGTATTGGATATAACATTATTGAAGATATGAAGAAAACACGAGAAATCATTTCACTTTATGAGCTCGCCAAACTATCTGAGAAGAGGGATTTGATTGTAAAGACCTTTTCTTCCATAACTACTTCTTCTAGTCAATCTAGAGCACCCATAAATCTTGAACTCATATTCAATGTCACAAATGCTAATTCTAGATCTTCAACTCCTCCCTTCCTATTAAAATTTGAGTTCTTTATGTGCATAACTATCTCATTTATTCTGGTGCATCCACCAACATCATGCCTCTATTGATTTGTAAGAAGCTTAATATTGAACCAGAAAAGAGAAATGAAAAAATCATCCAAATTGATATATATCAAGTTATAGTTGTTGGAGAATTGAATAATGTATTGGTTAGACTATGTTATCACTCAAGAGAGCATCAATTCATAGATATTATGGCCGTTGATATCCTTGAAGCCTATGGACTATTGTGAAGTAGTGATTGATCTATCAACCTCCAGGGATATTTTTCTACAGGCTAGTCACACTCATGGCTTCCCTACAAGGGAAAGAATAATAAGATCATAGTAATCAGTGAGCCATACCTGAAGCACATAGAATCCAACCTCAAAGCACCTAATGGGCCAATCTGTTTCACTCAGGAAGAATTGGGGATGTATTTCTTGAAGTCTAACATCAATTGTTATGAAGCCATACAATCACAAGTCTCATCAGATATGTAGTTGCAACTCCTTCGCTTCCCTCCAGCTAATGGTAATGAACTATGTACTTTAGATGTAAATAGTTTTAATTTAGATTCTAGTTGTACAGATATGTGGAATTTATACTCTGATGGGTCCAAGCCTCGAGATGGAGTCGGTGTTGGTTGTATCTTGGTGGACCCCTAAAAAAATAAAATTTCAATTTCTTGTAGACTATACTTTCAATGCACTAACAATAACACATAGTATGAGGTGTTGATTATTGGATTGAACAAATCCAATTACCTCAAGGTTGAATGTTTAAAGGTAATTGGTGATTCTGAAATCATTAAAAGGTAGGTGCACAACACTATCCATTTCTTATTACCACACCTAAAAAATTACCAACAAGAGGTATGGCGGTTGATTTATTTTTTCAAAGCTTTCAGTTAAATCAGTTCCAAGGATTAATAATGTTGTTGTTGTTTCATTAGATAACATTGTAGCTAGTTTTACACTACTTAGGGACATATTCTCTAATGAAATTGTGTATAAGAATGATGTACCAGATAATATAACTGAATTATGTTTTTTTAATGATCATCAATAGATACTGGATTTTATGGCCAATGTAGATGTGCTTAAGGATGCAAAAATAGATGAAGAAGAACGTGATACGACTTTGATGAAAGAATTTGATGTGCTGAAGGGTAACCCCATGCCCAAATGTGTTTTTTCTCTTGAGAAGTTGTTCGAATTATAGAATTGATTCCACAGAACATCGGACATAAAGACTCAAAGTTCCACATCGTTGCACGAGCAAATAAATCTTAGAATGGAGGTTGATCCAAATTTTATCAATATCAATACTTGTTGTTCTCTGGGAGAAATACAATCCTTCATTGAGTTGTTCAAGAAGTACCAAGATGTATTTACTTGGACATACGAATATTTGAAAACATATGACACATGTATTATCGAACAAGTGATACCTACAAACAACGGGGTTAAATCATTCCTACAAAAGTTTAGGAAATCATGTCCAACAGTGGAACCTATCATTCAAACAGAGTTGAAGAAGCTATTGGTTGCATGAATAATTGTTTGAGTCAGGCACTTCACCTAGGTTTCCAACCTGGTACTTGTACTGAGTGTTTTTATTTCCAAAACCTTAACTGAGCTTATGATAAGGATAACTATCATGTCCCCTCGATGGAGAAAATATTGCAAACACTCTCTAGATCTAAAATATTCTCTCTGCTCAATGGGTTCTTTGGTTACGATCAAGTCTTGGTTGTTGAACCAGATAGGTTGAAGGAACATTTTATAATGAAATGGGGGATGTTTTCTTTTAGATACATGCCCTTTGGCCTTATAAATGTTGGAGCTACTTTCTAAAGAGTAAAAGATATTGGTTTCAAGGAACTTATTAGGAAGAGTGTAGTGGTATATCTTGATGATGTGATGGTATTCTCAAAGAAAGGGTCATATCATCTATGCCATCTTAAGAAAATTTTCAAGCATTCTAGAAAATATTGTATATCACTAAACCTAAAGAAGAGTATCTTTGTTATGTCTGAAGGGAATCTCTTGAGACATATCATTGCAAAGAGTGATATCACTGTGGATCTTGACTATGTAAATACTACCACATAGATCTCGTATCCAAATGAGAAGAAGGTGATGCAACCTTTTCTGGGTAAGGTCGATTTTCTTCGCATCTTCATTTCTTATTATGATAAAATTGTAAAAATGTTGCAAAATATTATCTATAATGATACGATGTTTAAATGGGACCAAGAAGAGAAGGAAGCATTCACACTGTAAGTCAAATAAACTATAGCAGAAGCCCTTTCTCTTTTTATTTTGGAATTTAATAAAGATTTCGTGTTATACATATTTGCATTAGATTCATCATTGGCGGTCGTTCTAATGCAAAAGGATGATCAAGATAATGAGCAGCTTATATCTTTTATGAGTATCCTCTTGTAGGGACTAGAGCTCAATTATCCTGATATGGATAAGTAGGAATATTTTATCTATAAGGCTGCCAAATGCTTCAGCCCTTACATTCTAAAAAATCATGTGATAGTGTTTGTACCTTACCCAACTATGAGATTGATATTTATGCAACAAGATTTGGGTGGATGCGGGACTAATTAGATCACATGCTTGCAAGAGTATGATATGGGATTCAATCCTTCTCACACAAGCAAAGGACATGGTGTACGAAAGCCTTTTGTTGAAGCCTTTGATCAGCCTAAAGAAGACATACTAGGGTGGGAACAAGAAATTGATATGTATCAAAATGATTCACTACCCACACCTAGCCTATCATCATCTTCGTATGGAGAATTAAGTCAATATATCTAATGTTACTTTAATTTATTCCTTATCAACAAAGTAGAAGAGGACCATCATATTAAAATATTCATCCTATCAATTAGTATACGAATTATATTTTGGAAGCATCATAATAGTCTCCTCTTGAAATTCCTAGAATATGATGATGCTAAGAAATTTTTCGAGTTAAATGATGGACCAATGGGAGAACACTATGATAGTGACATGAAAAAACAAAATAATGTGTGATGTTTTTTATTGGCCTACATTATTTATAAATTACAATTCTTGCATGTGGAAATTCTCTATCAATTGGAAGTGTGCTAGAAGAGAATCTTGATCATTTGTACCACCCCAACATATTACAGTGGAGGAACCTTTTCAGTAATGGGATTTGGATGTTAGCAGGGAGATTATTATGCATTCGTTGAATTAACACAAGTACATTCTCATAGCTACAAATTACTTCACAAGGTGCGTATAATTTATGCCACTATGAAAAAGAAATGACCAAGAGGTAATTCATTTCCTTAATCGGAACATCATAATCAAGTTTGATGTTCCTACTTCCCTTGTTTTTCATAATGCAAATTACTTGTCTTAATTGAGGTTGTATGATCTTACTTTGGTGAATGGAATTGTTTTGAAACATTATGCTAACTATTATCCCCAAGTAAATTGGTTATCTAAGTCTACCAATAATAATCCAAATCATTAAGAAAAATTTACTTTCACAATAGACAAATTCATGCAACGCTTTAACCAATTCTCTTTTGGTGGACCGAGTCACTCCTAAACTGTCTCTTGGTACACCTCTCTATTTCATAGTTCACAAAAAGGAAGCCATCTTACCTCCTACCATATACTTAACCACACTGCAAATGTCTCAAGAATATCGAAGTAGGTCATGCCCTGTCATGTAGAGTAGGATTGAAATATTTCTTAAAATGGAGGAAGAAATCTAAAAAACTTGTGAAATTTTTTAACTCATAAAAGGCGAATGAAGAGGTGTGTTGACAAAAAATTCATAGGTAGCAAAGAATTTAATGTACGAGATCTTGTCCTAAAATGGCATAAATCTCATGAGGATAAATGTAAGCACATAAAATTTCAAGCCCCTTGGATAGGTCCATACCAAATTAAATAAAAACTTGGCCAACGAACCTATCATCTCTAAACCCTAGATGAGTGGACTAGACCTCTTCCATAAATGGCCAAGACCTCAAATTTTACTTCACTTAGAATCTCTCACATCTACTCGCTCATTTTCGTACATATTTACTTTCCTGTCATTTCCTTTATGCTTTGTTTTCATCCGTTTAAAGGCCTATTGTCCATAAAGAAAGGCCTTGCGTAAGAATAATGTGTTTTGGAACATAATCAATCATCCTAGTATATTGTGGAAACTGGGATAGTTATTTAATCATTGGCTAGTTGTTGATATTTGTTTTCCTATTTGATCTTGAATACGTTATAAGTCAATGGCACAAGAAAATATGGACTAGACTATGTGGGGAACCTTGATCATCTTGAATGCCTCTATCCTTACTGGGATCATCATTACTTGAGTTGGCTTCAGAATTCAGTTTTCGTTTTCAATAACTTGACCTAGTGGCTCAAGAAAGGAAAACGAGAAGCTTAGGATGAGAAAACTCCTCTCAAAAGAATATAATAAAATCTTTGAAAAACAAGAAACAACCTCTCTTTCCCATAAATAAGTCGGGATCCCTCATCCTCCCTATAGAAATGAATGCCTAATAAATGAATCGAATGTGCACATAGAAATAAATAGTTTAATAAAACTGTAAAGGATTGAGAAAGGCTTCATGCACAGGTGGTCATGTTGATGACTTCACAGGGTACTGAATATTCTTGTTGGTAGTAAAGCAATGTTTTCGATTTCTTTAAGTGACTTTGTCGAGGTACTAACCATTCCTACTAGAAATGGAGCAACACCAGAGACCCGCTTCAATTCTGAACATTCTTAGGTCATGCATTATTATCTGAATTTTCTACTAAATCCATTAGTGTCATCTCTTAACTAATGAAGTGTTGTTTCAAAGCAAGCCAATTAGAGTATGAATGGTTTATCATCCTTAACAAATAGTTGTATAGTAAATTTAATGGGAATCATGAGTCTGTAAAAATACTTATAAGGGTAATAATTCATCTTAAGTAGAGGTTAGACAGAGATTCTAAGGTCCAAAGAGTGTATCGCCAATTTTTTTAGCCGCTACAACAACTTCAAAATTTCAACTCTTTCAAAATTTTGGAGACCCCTCATACTAATATTCCTTCCATTATTTTCATATAATATCCTAATGGTTTCATTCCTATTAATCTATATATTTTTTTCCCTTAGACTTACAAAACCTAAGCCTACTAACCTAATACCTTGAGACTTGAAATTTTCCTCACGTAGTCGTAAGTCGCAACTATAATGTATAATCATAGTTTCATTAACTATTGAAATTGAAACTTGCAGCCTTTTCTTCTGGTCTCTAGTTGCATCCATAATTTGTAGAGACCACTATGTTGGGCATCAGAATCGAGACTTGCAACGTCATTCAACAATTCTTTCTCCAAGTCACAAGGTCACATTCTTAGCCCTTGGCCAAGTCTTTCTATGATTAGAAAATGCAATTAGTGATCTCCATAGAGATCACTAATCACATGTTATAGGAACACCTTCTCATGCTTAGTTGTGACCCCTTTCCTATATGCAAATATTGTGATCCACAACCTCACTAGTTTCATTACATGTGATGATATCATCATGTAATATCCATACGCAAATTCCTTCTTGGGCTAGTCACATACAATGAAATTATTGTGTTAGTTTGAAATTTTAACTACCTCCACACGTGTCTCCCTCATAAAATTACTCTCTCTCTCACTCATAACCTTCACCCTTTCCATCCAACACTAGAACAAATGACTCTTCTTCGCTAATCGAGGAGAGGGTGCGACTTCTCCTCCAAGTAATTAACGCTCACCTGAACCTGTAATCATTGTTATTTACCAAGTTTACATGTGTTCAACCCTTATTTCCCCAACTCTGCATATTCCTCCCATGGAACCCAATTACTTTGGTTATTTGTATGCTCTCTTTCTTAATCCTTTCTCATTCACTCTTCTCATTATCCTTATGATGCAAACACATAACCGTTTCATTGGGATCATATCCTCCAGAGATTGGTTTAATCTCTTGTGGTTCCATATGCCATGACTTTCCTATTATTTTGCCCTTGTTTTCTTCAAAATATTAATTTGTAACCCTACACCCTAATCCTTTCTCATTTCCTATTGTTTAAGGTATCAAATCACTAGAATGAAAAGCCAACAAACTAGTGTGCCATAACCTACACATCCCTGCCATGTTCGAAAGCCCTAACTCAAAATCACATGATACAAGTCTTCTCATTATGTATATCAAACATCATTAATCACACATATGGATTATTGTCATGGTGGAAATGTGTTTTGAACACCTTGGTTTTTGGAGTTTTCCTCTAAATGATTTGTTTGGTAAGGAAGCGTGTTTATTTGAGAGTTGCAACAATGATTTACTCACTCATGGTCGGTATACCTCCCATTAAAATCACGAACCATACCTGGAATACAAATTGAGACTAAAGGAAGCTCGCAATTCACACTTCAATCAGCCATCAACAATTGAATAGTGTTGCGACCAACACTAAATATCAAACATGCAGCCATGAATTCAATATAGTTTTGTGAGTCAACGTCTGGGATGAAAATTTCAATCATGGACCTTGGCGATGCATTAGTAGAGATATGTGAATCGATGTTAATATCTACTTACATTTCTCCTTAGCGTCGTTATTCACACCCATTATCCACATTGATACGCTCATGAAGTGCAACCTACACTAATGAGTCAACATGCGACCAGGCTATCCTATCTACCCCTAATTCCAAGTCATACCAAAAATCAATAGTCACATATGTGAATTCCTTTGATAAATTAAAATTCAACCTATCCTAATTTTAAATTTGCAATACATTCTACAAAATCAAATTGTGACCTAATTAAACCTTTCTTTTGTCCAAATTTTTTTTCCTTAATCCTAATATCCCTGGGCCTCATAGTGTTACTCTTCTCCACTTATCTATTTGGTATTTTTTATTTTTCATGCTAATATTAATGTATTTTTTGAATATTTTCGAAACGACAGGGAACATAGACCTTGGTTGCATTAGTATTCCATCATCCTCTAGAGAAATGGTTCCACTAGTGACCAGGGGGTCCAAAAGGAGTTCTACTAGGTCTAAGAGAAGTATAGAAGGAGTGGTTGACAATCCTCTAAACCAACCTATTTATGGGATACTGCTTGTTAGATTGATAAGAAAAAACCATTCACTTGGGAAAAAAATTATTCTGAATTAGCAAAGAAATATATCCCAAGAGAAAAATAAAATTTATGATTTTATATTAATTTCAAAAATTCCGAATTACATAAAGTGGGAGAAGATCCTCTAGTATCCTTGTATGTTGAAACAATATATTGGATCCTCTAGCATAGTGATGAAGAACAATGGCCTATCAAGAAACATGGTGGGGAAGCCATAGCTTTCACTACCACAAACGTTGTAGAATACTACAAGCTTTTGGAGCATCAAGAGGTACTTAATACCAAGTGGTTTCCTGAATTCAATGATTCGAGTAAGGAAATAATGAAGAATTGGTAGAAAGATCCTAGTAAGTTCAGATTTAGGGAAGATGGATTTTACAAGATGGCATAGGCTATTTTTTCACATCAACTCAAAAGGCATGTAAACCAAATCAATTGACATTGTTGGATACTTTGTCACAATCCCAAGAGCCAGATACAACCACTTGAGGATGAATAGACCCGAGAGCCTTATACGACCCCTTGAGGATTAATACCCTAAAGGGTGCACCAAAACCTTAATGACTTTTCTAAAGCCCTAAGCATCTCATCTCTAAAAAGTATAAGTTTTTGAGACAAATTGCTCAAAAACACTATGTTTAGCCCCGACGGTCCCTATACTCTTGGCCACCTGCATTCAACGCATCTTTCACCCTTAGACACCAGTGTTTATCAACACTTGTTGCTCCCTTCTCCAAGTGCATTGATTTTATAAATTCGAGAAAATTAAAAAATATTTTTGAAGCTTCCTCTTCTAGAGGCTTCCAAGGCATTTTTAACTATTTACCATGGATAAGATCTTGAATCCCATCTAATATTATCTTGGATGCCTCACCTCTTATCCCTAGAGCTTGTATTCCCCTCTTAAGTAGATCTCAAGCCTATATTGATAAATGCATAACAATTCATAAACTACAACACTTTTCCTATAAATTTACTACCACCCATAAGGTCTGGGTTGGCTTTTGGAGATTCATGGTACCCTCATGTTGCTAGTTTGAACCCAAGGAGTCACCACTTTAATGAATTAGGGTTTTTATTGAAGTTTTATTTGTGACAAGGAAATCCAAGTCAACTTTGGGAGTCATCTACCAAGTCAGACTTCTATTTATGGTTGTTCTCTATCCTATATTTATTAATACAAAGACAATATTATTTTCCTATATTTGTTGTGTTATGTTTTCACTCATATATTTCAATTCTTTTCTGACTCATTGAATAAAGTTTTTAGATTATGCTACCTAGATTGTGGTTTCTTTGCTTCTTTTAGTCATGTGTGTAGGTTCTAATTATGACACTTAGAGATAGAATTGGATCTTACAAGCGAAGAGGAAAAAAAGGCTTGCTATAGATCTGAGGTAGGATTCTTTCCAATACTCTAATTTCTATAAGGAAACCTTTGAAGTTCTATTATGCAACCAACTCACAAAATAGACAAAAAGATAGATCAATGATTTAAAAATTAGCATCTTTGAGGGGGAAACCTCCTTTACATTACATAAATGAACAATTCTTGTATCATACACCTGAAAAGACCTCTTTTCTATATATAGGAGTCTAAGGGGTCACAATATAATTAGAGCCTACATAACAATAGTAATGTAAGAGCACAACAATAAAAATAGTGGGCTTCTATGGGGCACAATAATAACAATAAGGGGACTACATGGGGACAAAAATAAAAATAAGGGGGCTACACTAACAATAACAATAAGGGGCTACACTAGAAGTAATAAATTAGTTTACATAGATTTTGAAGAGGAGGAATAAAAGGAACAAGAAACACAAAATGAAGAGGATATACACCAAGAACCAGCCCTAGAGAAAGAAGAAATGAATCTAACCATATCTTGTAATTCATTGGCAGGAATGACCACTCCTCAAACTCTCAAGATAGAAGGACATATTAAGAATAAAAAGGAAATAGTACTAATTGATTCAAGTAGTACCCATAACTTTGTTCATTGTTAGATAGTCAAGGAATTGAATTTCTCCCTATATCCAGCAAGAGAGTTTCAAGTGATGGTTGCAAATGGAGGAACTATAACTTTCTTTGGAAAGTTCCATAATATCAAGCTAACCATAGGGGAATATGTATTGAATATACCAATGCTTTCCATTCGAATGGGTGGTGTTTATGTTGTACTAAGAGTGCAATGGTTACAATCTTTGGGTATGATAACTTTTAATTTTCAAGAACTTTTCTTGAAATTTTTTTGGGAAGGAAAGGAGGTTGAATTAAGGGGTATCACAGGGAAACTAGAAAATATAGTCCTCTCTAATGGCATGAAAGAGCTTCTAAAGAAATAACAACAAGGTGTAATTAGATAATTATGCTCACTAGAGATTCAAACATCGAAATCATCTATTTCTCCATATCTGTAGAAAGTATTGGACAATAATTCCAAGGTATTTGAGACTCCCAATGGCCTCCCACCTATTCGTGATCATGATCATGCTATTAATTTGATTCCAAGAAGTGTTCCTCCAAACATAAGCCTTACAAATATCCCTATGTCCAAAGAGTGAAATTGAACATATGGTTGCAGTAATTCTAGAGGTGGGTATAATTCAACCTAGTCAATGTTCTTTCTCTGCTCCAGTACTATTGGTGCATAAGAAGGATGGATCATGGAACATGTGTCTGAATTATAGGGAGCTCAACAAGATCACTATTAAAGATAAATTTCCCATTGCTATCATTAATGAATTGTTGGATGAATTACATGGAGCAATTTACTTCACCAATTTGGATCTTCATTGAGGATATCATCAAATTAGAATGAATACTGAAGAAATTCCAAAAACAACATTTAGAACTCATGAGGGTAATTATGAATTTCTGGTCATGTCTTTTGGCTTTACCAATGCACCTTCTATATTTCAAGGTTTGATGAATTCCATTTTCAAACCCTTTCTTAGAAAATTTGTGTTAGTATTTTTTTATGATATACTAATGTACAACAAATATCGGGAGGCTCATGTTCAACATGTTGACAGGGTGCTCAAACTATTGGAGGAGAAACAATTATATGCAAAAACCTTCAAATTTTCCTTTGGAGTACCAGAAGTGGAATATTTGGATCATATTGTATCTAATGACGATGTTCATGCATATCCTAAAAGAATTAAATCCATTACGGAATGGAAAATCCCCACAACCATAAAGTATCTTCAAGGATTTCTCAGGTTGACAATGTATTATTGCAAGTTTGTCAATAAATATGGGAGAATAGAAGCACCTATAACAACATTACTGAACAAAGATGCATTTTCTTGGACTCCATAAGCAATTAAAGCCTTTTAACATCTTCAAGAGGAAATATGTCAAGAACCAGTCTTAGCTACGCCGGACTTCACAAGAACCTCTATTGTGGAATGTGATGCCTCAGGAAATCGAATTGGTGTTGTTTTAAGGAAAGAAGGAAGACCCATTGCTTTTGAAAGTCATCCAATCAAAGGAAATTATTTACATAAACCTATTTGTGAGAAGGAAATATTGGAAATACTACATGCACTAAATAAATGGCGACCTTACCTAATGGGAAGACACTTCAAGGTAAAAACAGATCATGATTACCTTAAATACTTTTTGGAACAAATATTATCTTTAGAAGAGAAACAAAAATGGTTCACAAAGATGTTGGGTTATCACTTTGAAGTCATCTACAAAAAAATGGAAGCAAAATGTTGTTGCAGATGCACTCTCAAGAAAAGATGAGGATGTGGAATGATTTCTTTGTGCCATTTATATTATCCAACCAGATTGGATAATTGAAGCAAGGGATGAATGGAATAATGATGAAGAAGTGTGGATGCTCATTCAAAAGTTACAAGAATATCCTAGTATATATGATATATTTAGCTAGAAAAATGATTCATTATGGTACAAATATTTCTTATAACTTTATAAAAATTTCCAACTGAAACAAAAGATTATTTTGGAATTGTACACCTCTCCCTTAGGGGGGCACCCAAGGTTTTTAAAACTTACCACATGGTCAAGAAGGAATTTTTGGGATGGACTTAAATCTAATATTCAAAAGTTTGCAATGGAATCTTTTGTTTTTAAACCAAATAATGTTGAGAAAATTAAGACCTCGATTTTGTTACAAGCTTTAGCCATTCCATGTCAACGTTGGGAGAAGGTTTCAGTCTATTTTATCACAGGTTTACCCAAGTCTAAAGGAATGAGTGTTATCATGGTGGTAGTTGATAGAATTACCAAGTTGCACGTTTTTCTGAATTATGTCATTCATTTAAAGCCAGTATAGTTTCGACTACATTTATGGAAACAATTCAACAGCTAGGTGGATACCCAAAGATTATTGTAAGCGATAGAGATCCATTTTCACTAGAAATTTTTAGAAGGCTTTATTTTCCTTTCTGGGTACTCAATTTACTCATAGCTCCTCTTATCATCCTCAATCTGATGGGAAAACTGAGATAGTGAAATTTTTTTTGGAAGGATATCTTTGTTGCTTTGTATCTGATAAACAAACACAATGGGTCAAGTGGTTCCTGTTGTAGGTGAGACCACCCTAGGGTCTTGGGTTGAGAACCCAAATAGAGCGAGTGAAAACCACAACAATAATTGTTCAAGCAAACAACCTAAATGCTTATTCTGCTAAACTATGTAAGAGTGTCCTTACCTGAGAGTCATACATTTGAGTAGATCCTGCAGGGTGAAAACCCTCAGCTTCTCTTCATATCTTTGAAACCTAAAAAATTATTCAAATGAAACATATACAATAGTAGAAATGTAATGCATGTTCATGATATTAACTTTAAATCATATAAATAAATGAAAAACTATGCATCAATGTAAGATTCATAAGAGAATTACAATATATATAGATGCATAAAAACATTTAATATCAGAAGCAAAACAACATTCCTTTACTAAAGTTAGCTACAAGTAAAGTGGAGAAATATGACCTGAGTCCTTCTCCAACTCCAAGAAGAACTGTCCTCCAGATTCATCCTTTCCTAGCCTCAGCAATCTTCCTGCATCACCAATACAAGGATACCTTCAAGAAAGATGAAGGATATCTCTAACAAGGAAGCAAGGGTTTCTAGAAGCTTTGGGGAGTGTAGGAGGCATAGGGATTTCATCAGACTCAATCGGGGATAATCTCAATACAATATCGATATCTTATATGTTCTCCCTTAAGGCCTTCCCATGGAGGTTTATTTATACTTCTCCAAATTAGTTTTTTCATTTTGGAAACAGTTGGGCCATGGGGAATAGGAGGTGAGTAACACGTAAAACCCATGAACTTTGGCTGAAATTAAGGAAATTTAATTTTTTAAAGTGTTTTAACATATGTATATGGGTTGGGTATATGTTGATCTGCATGTACACACTTTTATCACAGGGAAAAGTAGCATATAGGGAATAAAACACTGCTTTTTAGATTTTGGACCAAGTCTGGAAGGAAGGTTTTCCCTAGGCCATAATCAGAGCATTAGATCTACCAAGAGTGGAAAATGGTGCTATAATAGATGCCCCCTAATATATGAGGTCAGAAGGGGTACATGATGGCCAAAATGTATTAAGTGTATAGAAGGAATCATGCCGAGACCGAGGACGAGTTCACCAGAATTCAACCTGCCAAGCCAACGAAAGAGATCATAAAGAAACTATTATCTGAGGTCGGATACCCATGCTCAAAAATAGTAAAGCATGCCCACATGTCAAGTACAAAATTGGATCCAATATGTATACAAGTATAAAGGAACTGAAAATACATAATGGATCATCTGATCATAATCAAGAAAGTACATGTCTGAATATCACACATAAAGAGTTAATCAATGATGCTGAAGTATGAAGCTAATCACTGAAGTCAAGAAACTGATCCAAATAGTACCAAGTGAACATGATGGAATAAATGGTACTACACTACAACTCAGGTGCCAACATATAAGATGTCAGTGTAAAGAAATGCAACATATAAGGTGGATGGTATCAACTAGCAAAAACATAAGAAACTGACAAGTGAACCAAGAGATGATGATGCAAACCCGAGGCCTTCACCGACTCTTGTGGTACATTTCTACACAATGGGAATAAATGATCTGAAGTCGATCATGTGAGAAATAGTTTGATTACCGGTCATTAATGCATACCGTTAACAAACATGAGGCTACTCATCGATAATGATGATGGGAGTCAAGGTACCTAGTACAATCTAACAAGTGCGAATAAATGAGTTGTAGTCTGTTAGCTACCTATACCAATAGGTTTCATATTTCATGATTGGCTATGAAAAGGTCCAAATATGCTCTGCTTTGATGAATCAAAGATCACATATTTCCAAGAGAACCCAATCTGTGCTTATAGCTTGGTAAGGACTCAAATTTTGATGGATGGTCCAACAGTCTAATCTGGATCATGTCATGTTTTAAATTTTCAATTGTAGAATAGAGAAAGGAGTCTGTCCAAACTGTTTAATCTTGGCAGACAAGTAGTTTAGGTAGAGAAAAAAGGCTCCCAACAGCTTAATCTGGGACCTTGGAAGAAATAAGGGTAGAAGTAGATAGAAAAACAAAAGAAAAGCCAAAGAAAAGAAAAGGCAAGTAAGGGTCTGCAAGTCCAAGTGCACCCTCCAAGAAGAAATAAAAAATGCTAGGCAAATAGATGGGTAGGCAGTTGGGGTTGCAGAAGGGCCATTTCTTA
The DNA here is from genome assembly GCA_031772625.1 of Pinus tabuliformis. NCBI lineage: Eukaryota > Viridiplantae > Streptophyta > Pinopsida > Pinales > Pinaceae > Pinus > Pinus tabuliformis. The sequence continues at coordinate 483,227,532 of CM062805.1, read as the reverse complement.
TCAGTTGCATGTGTGCTAACTTTGTTGACCAAAGCAAAATCAATGTATTCAGATGGAGTTATTATTCATCAAGTTGCAGCAAGCAGGAAGCATGTCTAACCTCCCTTCCTCCCCTCTCCATTTCATTACTAACACTCCCTCATCAGCTGAGATTCATGGAAGAGATTATGGTTTCATGGTGGTTCTTAATCTCTTAGAAGCCACATTTCTTGTCTAAACTCTTTTCATTTTGATCTACTCCCTAAACTAAGTAAGTTTCAAATAAACTTAGTGATTTTCCCCCCTCATTCACATCTTCCCCCCATATTAACTCTAACTTTACTATGTAAATCCCCTATATTACCTTTCCCCTACTAGTATTAACACCATGGTGTATAAACCCCAAATTTTGTATAAATATCCCTCCCCTTGGCATTATAGCCATATGTTCTCTAAAAAGGAATCAAAATGACATCTGGTCACTTTGATGAACCTATACCTCATCTCTCTCCCTTGTTTCAAGTCATTCCACTCATTAAACCTTCATTTGCAAAGAAAAACCCTATAAAAATCCCTCCTACCCATAACCCCTTTGTAATTATGGAAAAACCCAAAAAACCCACCTTTGCCGCTTAACCAAAGTTGGCGCATATATGTGATTTTCCAAAATACATTGAAAACCTTACAAAAACCCATACCCTAAGGTTTTCCGCCGGGCGCTGCTTTCAAAAACAAATAATAAATTATACTCCGCCCGCGTCCGTATCCACCGATCACATCGCCCTCCCGTCCACCGTCGGATCGGACCCGTGGGATCCGACGGCCCTCATTGATATCGGAGCGGCCCCCACGACAGACAATTAGCGCCCGAGAAAATGACGAAGGGATACGTCATGGCGCGGCCACGCGTCACCCTCTCGGGTCTCTCGGAGCGGCCTCTGACAAAACCAGGGCCGTATCGTAACCGCTCCGGGAGACCGTAACCGCTATGGCACTTAACCGTAACCGCTGTGTCACTTACCGCCCGGTTCGCTGGTCCCGCGTCAGACCCACGTCATCGCCACCCTGCCATTGCATCAGTACTCTTGTCCGCCCCTGTGCCAACGTGTCTGCCACCGCATCATCCCCATGGACCAATAGTAGCTCGCCACCTCACCCGATGACGTCATGCTGACGTCATCTGAGCTTGACCCCACCCTATGACATCATGCTGACGTCATCCGAGAAAACGCGCCAAAATGCCAAAAGTCCATATTTAGGCCAATTTTTGCGTTTTTTCGTACTTTTGCTGCCAGAACTGTTGCTTTCTCTGCATGATTGTTACGTCCAAGTTACACCACCTTTGCTGAAGCCAACTTGGAGACGTCTAGCGCGCCATTTCCACAGTCATCCGTGACCATTGCTCGCTCTTTACCAGGTATTCTCCATTAAAATCCTTCATATACCTACTCTGTCTGTGATTTCCCTCGAAAGAGCTTAAGCGACATAAAACTCTCAATCCATTAAAAACCTGCCACAGAAGACAAAGTGAGACCAGATATTGGTCTTATTCATAATTCAAACAGTATTTCAATTGCTGTGTGCCCACTTCACCCTCTGGTCCCTGAAATTCACACTTTCATTGCAAGTAATCACCGCTGTGTTGTTCTGCCTACTTCAACCAGTTCACCTGCAAGACAGAAGCTCAATAGACCATGGAAACTCCAATTGCACTGAACATCAAGCCTCTCAATGCCCCTCATAAGGAGTTGGAATGGAAAGCTCTGGGAGATATGGATTATCAAATGTTAGACTGGTTTCCATTAGGCTCCAAATACAATATTCAGATGCTAAATGAGTTGAAAGCCCAGCACCTTAGTGGAGCTGATATCCTAGGGATTTGGGACTCAAACTTGCCCATCTACAACCTCCCCCAGGTAAATTCTATGCCTGAATTGATCCACAGATGCCAGGAGTGCTATGATCCATGCCAAAGAGCTGTCCTCAGCCCTACAGGCTCAATTCTGTTCCATATCACCCCAGAGAGCATAAATGAGATGCTGCATTTCCACACTGCAAAACCATTGACCCCCCTCTACATGCAGAACTTGATAAAGAAGGGGAATAAGTTGTCAAATGACCAGATCATCAAAATCAACCAGCTGTTTGTACAACCAGGCTCTGAAGCCATCAGAACTCCTCCTATTGGATATGCTTACTTGAATGAATTGGGCAGAATGCTAGTGGATTTGATTAGCTATGTCCTAGGGTTCAAGGGAATGGAGGATGTGGATGAAATTATAATGGCAATGCTGTCTATATTCTCTCCTGGAAAGCCTCCAGCTGTACATTATGACTATGCCACATATATTGCAGATAGGATCCATGACCAGCTGATGAATCTGCAAAGGGAAAGACTGTTCAGATATACTTCCTACATTTATCATCTATTCTTGTTTAATCAACCAGGCAGCTTCCTCATTCCCCTGAAACAAGTTAATGCCCAGGGGAATCCAAGGTCAGTTGTGTTTTGGACCTTTGTTTTTCATTGCACCTCTGTGTCACCATACACATATTGTGAGTTCATAGACTTTTTCATACATCCAGCTATGACATTATTGTATGGTGTTCCTCCTCCAAGGTTAACTGATGACATGAGGAGAATTCTCCATCTAAACAAAACCTACAGCATTGGTAATTGGTACCTTTACCAAGACCACACAGTCATCAGAGTATATGGCTGTGAGTTGAAGCCTTTTAGGTTGCCAAGGTATGTCCCCATGAGGCTTTTTGCCCTCGAATACTTCAGGCAATTTGGGAATGCCGACTACCTCCACTTCCAAAGTAAGAACAAGAAGGCACAGTTGAAGGTAAGGAGCCAGCTGGGCCCTTTCCTATATAACAAAAAAGAGGAAGGATGGAAAGAGGCAAACAGTATCCTAGAGGCCCTCAAACTGCAAACTAGCTTTGAGTGGATACCCTATGACCCCAATCATTTTGTTTCCCTCAGGAGGATAAGATACAAATTGGGTACCTATTCACATGTGAGGCAGCCTGAGATTGAGCAGTATGCCAATGCATTGAGCTGGGAAGAGGGCACCCTAGAAGAGGAAATCACTAGTGAAGAGCTACTAGAAAGAGAGGCCAGAAATATTCAAAAGGAAACTGACTTAGAAACTTGTGGACAGGTCCCCCTCTCATACAAAAGACAACTTGGAGCAGCTGCCTCATCCTCAACAACACATCAGCAAGCTGCCGTGAATACTCCACAGACAGCCAACAAAGGCAAAGAAAAGCAGGTGGAACAGCCACCTCCTATGACTGAAGAGAAAATGAAAACCCTAGTGCAACAACAAGAAGAAATGGAGCAGCAGGGAGAAGGGCAGCAGCAAGAAGAACAGCAACAACAGGAAGAACAAAGGCAGGAACAGCCTGTCCAGCAAGAGCAAACAGTGGAAGCCCCCAAATCCACTGAACAAACTGTGCCTCCAAGGCAAGAAACTTCAGCTGAGGCATCAATCCTCCAAACTCCACAAAAGGAGGATACAAGCAGGAAAAGGGACAGAGAGACTCCCCTTACAACATCAGCATCTCATGGGGAGAAAAGACAGAGAATCAATCCCTTCTCAGAGGAAGAAATGCCAATAGGACAGTCTTTTGGTGTGGTCCCACCCAGCAGGGAAACATCAGCAAGTTCCTTTCAACAGGAACAGGATAGAGCAATGGGAGGAGAAGTAAGTTCCTCAAATCAGCAAAGAGAAGGTGGACCCAGCATTAAACAGCAGTTCATCGACATTAAGAGGAGAAGTGAGCCCATCAAGATACAGCTGTATAACCATCTGTTAAACATGGCTCCCACCAATCAACAAAGACTCATGTCTGCATATGATGTGCAGGAAGGCAAAATGATCATGAGTCATTTTATGCCAACAGCAGTGTAGCCCCAATCTGCCTCTGACTACTTGAGGACTAACCTGGAAGTCCTTGCCAAGGATATCCACCCTATGGATAAGATAGAGCTGCATAAGCAAACGGGTGAGATGGTCTATGCTTCCTTGGCAGACCAAACATTGGATAACTACAGGCTACAATATAGCCTTAACAATACAACCTCTCAGCTAGAGTTGGAGAGAGCATCATCCCAAGCAAAGGACAACAGAATAAGGTCCTTAGAGGACATCATCATAGAGATGGGGCATGACCCCAAAGATATCAAGGGCATACAAGAGATATTAAAATTGAGGGATGAAGACATGGCAGCTTTGAGGAGAAAGATCAAACTCCCAGCCACAATTCACCCTCAAACAGATGACGTTGCCCAGCAAAGACATGATCAACAGGCCACAACCTTGTTGATATCTCTATATAAGCAGCTAATCCAAACTCAGGAAAAGCTGGGAGAATCGGAGGCTGCAAAAATAGCACTACAGGCAGCCTTAAAACAAAGAGAAGAAGGGCAGACCTCTCAGCCTCCTCCTCAAATCACAAACCTTGAGGAAGCTGCCCCAACTACTGTTCCTCCCCCCCAACAGACTGATCAAGCTGCACCACCTACTTCAACACCTCCACCAACAGAGTAGGCCCCTAGCTTGGACATGCAAAAGCTAAAAAATGAGATTCAAGCCCTGGAAGCTCAAATGGCAGAGCTGAATGAGACCAGGGATAAATTGGCCAAGGTGAATGACAGATATGATAAATCCAAGCAAGCGGTGGCAGAGAAGGGCAGGGAGGTGAAAGCCCTCAAGAACAGGATAAAAGAGCTAGAAAATGAGCTCAAATTAGATAAAGTTATAGCTGCGCTTAAGGCAATGCTATGGGCCAACATTGGCCAGTCTATTACTGACCAATGGCAGTATATAGAGACAATCCATGAGCAGCTAGAGCTCATCCCAAAAGCACAAGCTGAAATTCACAAGTCAAGGGCTGCTCTAGGCAACATGCCTGAAGTTGCCACCAGGATGATCAATGTGCTGAATAATAGGACAAGTACTCAGCTGGCAAACATGGGAATTCCCAATAGAACTGAGACCATTCAGTTGATCAAAAGGGTTCTCACATTGAGAAATTTGGTGCAGACATTGGAGAGAAGAACCCAGGACATGAAGACCGAGGTAAAAAGATTCATGGATAAATTCCTGGTGCTGCAAAACAGAGGACTCCCTAGCTTACTGAACAGCACAGGGAGACTGCTCATTCATGAGCAGTATGCCAAAAGAGTGAATGCATTTGCCACAAACGAAATCCATGAGAAGCCCAGCAGCTCAGAAGAAACAGGGCCAGCTACAGGACAGACTATCTACAACAAGGTAGAAAGTCTATTTTTTATAATGAATGAGATCAATCACCTGTTTGATGTGGCTCCCAATTTTTACAAGTATACAGAGGCAGAGGAGACTATGGATGCAATTCTCAGGCATCAACTCCCTACACAAGACTGGTGGACAAATACAATACAGAAAATTTTATAGACAGTGAGTCATTCACCAAATTTTGTTTTTTAAAATATGAATTGTTATGTAAAGCACAGTTTAACAAAATCAGCATGCATTAAAGATTAGAGCTGAGCCAACTCAGCAGAAATTTCGACCAACGGAGTAAAAGTAGGAAACCACAGGTGGCAGAGCCGAGAAAATACAGCGCAACAAACTTAAAGGCACATTTTCCAGCATTAAAGCAAAGCGGTTCAACCGACTCACTGACCTCCAAGGGTCAAAATATCCTCTGACAGACTTAAAGAGCAGTTATGCTGCATTCAAAGCTGTAATAACTTCTTTTCTACTTTTCTGTACGAAGTAATGAAGATATTTTCTCTCTCAGATGACTCAATGCCTGAGATATTTTGTATAAGCATTCCTATAAAGTCCCCTTCGCATGAGTTTGCAAGGGTTGTTGTTGATTTCTCCTGAAGAAATTCTTATGCTGTAATCCTTTCAGAAGTTTAATAAAGAAAGTGATGGAATTTCTCGGATTTCTGAAATGTTGAATGCGTTCTGGTGTCTGTCGAAAACTGCGGGATTCCTGTGTATTACACAATACAATAAGTCTCTGTAACTCTCTCTGTTATGTATTTTTTGTTAAAACCCATATATGTTTCTAATTTCTGAATATTTAGCAACAAGGAAAAAGAATAACTTTCAGGATTTATTCAAGTAATACCCTGAGTTCAATCTGCGTTGTTAATAAATGTTTTCTTCAGCTGTAATCTTGATAAGTGTAATTCTTAATTGCTGCACTTTCAGAATACATCTCTCCCAGTGACCTTTGTCTCAGGAATTCAAGTTTGCTCCTGTGCAACGTGTTTCACTTTCACCTCACCAGCTTAATAGAGAATTCTTAATTGCTTTCTGTTGGCTGACATGCCTCACCATTCAAGTTAAATTTGTTTGCCTGAGATACACAATAGGCCCTGCAGTTTGAACAACACCAATCCTGCATTTCAAAGCATTTCACAACTCCAGACTCCATTGCCCAATGATATATTACTCTCTATACAATACATCTTAAGACCTGAAAGAAATCCTTCAACCAAAACATAAACCAAAACCTGAGCATAATACCTAGCCTAAAACACCATCATAACAGAGACAAATCATAAAGAGAGAGCCCTCTCTGATTACAGTTTGGCTAGAAACTGTGATCCAAAGATTGGTCAGTGGTTACCCCGGCCGTATTCCCTTGTGAGTCATAGGGAACAACCTGGGTGTTAACATAGTCGAACACTTGGAAGAATCTATCAATAAGGAGACAATGATGTTTTCACATTATCGATAGCAAAGGAATCTTCCACTGATGACTGTAAACCCTAAGATACTACCAAATGGACTCTAGATCTCTTTCCCATAGCAATGAGCTGAAGTTGATGAGAAAATATCTGCTAGAAGGAAGGCATTAAGGCATCCTTCATCAATCTAGCATGAGCGTAACCCATAGGCCAATAATTTGGAAGGAATAAGATGAACAAAGATGTAGTAATCCAACCAAAGCACGTTTTCAGTGTACACAAGATTTGGCTAGCACACAATAGTAACCCTATGAACCAACCAATAATGAAAGCTGACACAGAGGTGAGGAATCCACCAATAGGGTCAAATGGAAAGCAAGGTACTACACTAATCCCAATGTGTGATAATGAAAGATGATGTTGAACACAAGGGAAACCACCCAGTCAAAGACCCATGATATTGATTGATGCTGAGCACAAGGTGACCTATCAATAATGAAAATAGGGTCAGGGTGTGGCTCTAGATTTTCCCTCAGAGCAATTTGTCATAGTTGATAAGAGCGAGACCCACCAGCAAGAATTCAATGGAGACCTTCTCAAACCAGAAAGAATAAAGGACCAATATAGCTGATGTGATAATGAACATGACGTTGACAACTATGGATGGTCGACTGAAAAATAGGTTAAGAGACACCAGAGAGAGGCCAACTCAGGTTTACTTCCCTTGAACAAAAGCACAGCTCAATTGTGACTATATGGCAGCATATGATAACTTTGTATAAGTTCATCATGCAGGAGGCATAAGAAAACTCTCCATATGATTGGAAGAGATAACCAATCGAAGGAGTACTGACTCAATAACAAGGCTAAAGCTCTCCTAAGTCAAACTAAATCCCATCACAATGGAGGAAAGACTTACTTTTGAGTGCTTGGTTCAAGGGTGACACAACTGACTCTAGCTTCCATCAAATATGGAAGTAATGTCTTGTTCCCGCTCTTTTTGGAATACATATTTTTTTGTCTTTTTCTTTTATATGAAGCTTGAAAAAGAATAAAAGAATTCTATAGTACATTGGAAAGAACAAGTGTCAAAAAAACAGATTCTCTAGTTCCTGGGAGGGGAACATTCCTATGGTCAATGCAAGGTGGCGAAGTTGGTTGAGGACACTCAAAGGAATGTTCTTTCCACAGGTAAAAGGGTGTGTCAAGTCGCAGAGGCTAAGTGATTACAAGGTTGATTATGCAGAAGACATGGTCAAAAAGTGGCTTAAACATGATTCCAAGTGAAGTCGGCTCAAGGAAAAAATACACAAATAGTCAATATGCAATGGAGTAGTACAACTCAACACAAAGGAGCCTCTAGGGTATAAGGCCATAAAATAGCGAAGAAGTAGAGGAATGAGGCTTCAATGCACAAGTCATGACGAGACTAAAGAGGAATCTCGAGCCTAAGAAAAAAAATTCAACATGGGTGCCAGGTGATAACCAGGTACTATCTAGGGTGCCCATGATAAGGTAGCCTCTACCACAGAAGTCATGATACTTTTAAGCAATGAGAAGGTTCCACATCATATCTTGGTGGGGTCGATCCTAAAGCCAAAAATGGAAAAGGAAACTAATAAATGCCCAATGCAGGTGAAAAACCTAACCTATATGCCAATTTCAAGAACCAATACCTGTCAAAATGAATCAAACATAAAAATGTCCAAAGGAGAAATATTCCAACTTTTTTAGACATAAATAGGAACACTAGACAAGAAGTTAATACATCCCACATATAAACTTCAAATAAAGTCTTGTGCTATAGAATACAAGACTTGAAAATGCGTACATTATAGGTACAATATGGTACAGGGAACCACGTAGCCTTGTGGATTATGCATAATAGTTCTTCAGGATAAACCCCTTGTAGGGCTCAGCCCAAGGACTCCTTTGGTAGTCAAAGCTCATGGCTTGCAAGAGTTCCTCCTATGAAGGCAAATCAAATTCCAAGAAATTATGAGAACTACAAGGATTAAAAGAGGGAATTAAGGGGTCCCATGTCTCCATAGGAGGAATCACTCGGTCAACTACCAGGAGCAAGTCCCAAGAAGGAAAGTAATAGTTGAAAGGATCCTTCTTAGAAGCAATTGAACATTGAGGATTCAACGCCACATAATTCACCTGTGGCGGGGGAGAATCTACTTGAACAATTGGAACAAACCAAGGGGTATTCTACAGTAAATTCAAATTAGGATGGTGATTATCAGATGCAAGTTGATCAATAGTGACAATATTCCAGTTATGAGGAAAACACATCACTCTAAAGAGTGAAGACAACACAACATTCATGTCTATGCTATGAGGAAAAATTTTACGCTTAGGTTTCTAAAGAACATCCATTCTACCAACATGACTAGTGGTTGGTGGAAAGTCCCTAACATGACTCGCAAAGGTTAGTGACCCTTTGCTAGTATGACTTGTAGTGACTAGACTTGTGCCCCCAGCATGAATTGAAGCCGCTGAAGGCTCATCTCCAACATGAATAGCAGAGGTTGATGATGATTCATTTCTAGTATGACTTGAAGTGACTAGACTTATTCCCCTACCATTACTCACAACAGTTGAAGGCTTATCTCCAACATGACTAGCAAAGGTTGGTGATGAATGGATAGAATTATTCTTCTTCTTCATCTTCCTCTTTCTTCTATTTTTAGATCTCTTATTACAAGAGGGAGGAGGAAGAGGAATCCCAGACTTCTTTTTGAAAGAAAATGAAAAATTAACATCCATTTGATGCCCTTGAAATAAAGTCTTTATTCTGAGAAGCTTCAAGAAAATCAGGAATATTCAGAGAGGACCACAACTAAATTGGTAGTCCAACATTCAATCTAGGAATATTCAAAGTGGTCATCAAGGGGGTACCAATGTTTCTGGAGAAAGGAAAAGCACAATGATCCCCTTTTGGAAGGGTACCTTGGTTGGTCTCCACGGGAATATTGGCCATGCCAAAATTATTCACAGATCCTTCCGTTGCAGGAATGTACAAAATACTTTCCAAGGAAGACAGATGCACAATCAAAAGCTTTGCCCTTATAGAGGCAACTCCACAACCTTCAACAAAAATATTAAAAGCCTTTCAATATCGGGGGAGTGGTAGGTCAGTCACTCAGAATCTAAAGTCCAAAAGTGATAAGACAAGTCCACCTAAAGCCAAGTAAATACAAAGAGCAAAGATCACTCGACTATAAAGTCCCTAATGATGAAACCAATCAAGAAACTTCCAAGTATTTCCAATCTGGGTGATGAGGACCGGACACCGAAATACAAGAAATAAAAAGTCAAGGGCCTTTCGAAAATAGTCTGGGGTAATTACGTCGTAGGCCTACTCACAAAGGTATCAAAAGTAGTTACGCTGAGCTCCAGAAAATAGCCTTTGCTAGTGCCAAGCACCCAAGATTCTCAAGCGTACCCTCCAGAAGTATTTTTGAACATGATGTAATGTTAGCCTCAGGTGCCATGGGATTCCCCTCTACAGTGACCTATACGATCACTGGGAAAGGAAACTATGGATACCAACTCGTATCAAACGTTGGGCAAAATAGTCATGAGGTTGGATCCAATAAGTAGGAGAGGAAGTATCTCTCTTCCTTGTCTTCATTCTCCCTCGTGTTTAACTCCTAGTCATGGAGCTTTCCTAGTCTTTCTAACGATATTGGGTTTCTCTCTTTATTCAACTTCTAAGTTTTGTAATTTGAGTGGCCTTGGAGAGTTAACTCTCCACTCATCTATTCCAAGGCCCTAATGAACCTAAACTTGTTGGTGTTTATTAATGACAACAATAAAATTTCTAGTCATTTTATCAGATCTCTTGATTTTATATAGCTATTCTTTAAGTCGGGGGGAATTATGAGAGTGAAATTGATGATGTTTTAGGATGCAAAAGAAATCAATAGAATTCTTACTATATGGATGCAGTCATTTTCCTCGATGAAGAGTGATTTCTACTTGGGTTCTACGAAAACCTATATGTAAGCACAATTTTTTTCTTTTCTTTTCTGAAACAATCTACACACACCCAATTCTAGACAGACTAAGAATGTTCAAAAATGCATACTAACCTAATGCAAGTCAAAATGATGATGCAAGATCCTAAATAACACTCACAAGAAAATGTGGTTCTTTATAGAGACAATAAGCCAACTTGAAAATGAAGAGGGCCAAAAAATTAAAAACAAATTTCTCTCCAAAGAAAGCAGAACAAATTGCAAAAGATCACAATTCACTTTTCAACAACAAAACAAAAGAACTGTAAACCAAAAGCTTGGAAAAAGAAAAACAAAAAGCAATGTTTTTGTGATTTTTCTTTTAAGGAAATAAAAGCAACCTTTTCAGGTCACAAAAGTACTACTAAAATTCAAAAGATCAATAAATAAGTACAAGGAGTCTTCCAATCTCACAACTTATAAACACATGAATAAATGAAGAAAGACTACAAACTTATACAAACTGATCTAAATAACAGCAAAAGATTTCAGTAAACCAACAAAATGTCAAGAAAGAAATACTTTCAAACTTGCTAAAAAGACTCTAAAAAAGGCACGAAAAGAAAAAAGGCCATAAAACAAGGAAAAGCAAAGTAAGAGTTCTTGAAATCTGGGCTGAAAATGAAATCAAAATCAATTTCTTGTTCTGGAAAACCAAAACATCCAAGAACTTCAAAACGAAGCCTTGAACCTAAGAAACAAACTACAAACTTGCTTAAGAAGCAATCCTAGGCCAAACAAGACTTTTTCTTAAGTGGAAGAACTTACACGCTGAAGATTCCACATGGGAGGATGATAATTTTCTACAGAAGCATCCACAACTAATCAAGCATTGCAGGCAACACTTTTCTGAAGCAGAGGGACACATTAGGTCCCTATACTACAAATTTAGCCCTTCATTGTTATTGTTAATGTAGCCCCATTATTGTTATTTTTATACCCATGTAGTCCCCATATTGTTATTATTGTGCCCCATAGATGCCCACTATTGTTATTGTTGTGCCCTTACATTATTAGTATTATGTAGGTTCTGATTATATTTTGACCCATTATACTCCTATACATAGAAAGGAGGCCTTGTCATTTGTATCATCCAATAATTTTTCATTTATGTAATGTAAAGGAGGTTTCCCCATCTAAGAGGCTAGTTTTTAAGTCATTGATCTGTCTTTTCTTCTGTTCTATGAGTTGGTTGCATAATAGTTTTTCCTCTTTAGAATATGATAAAAAATAATGAAACATTTAAGTGGGGTCCAGTTGAAATAAATTCTTTTGACGTAATTAAAAAATTCGTTATTCAAGCTCCATCATTGTCTTCTCCTAATTATACTAAAGAATTTATCCTATATACCTTTGCTTTTGATAAAACTTATGCAACAGCCTTGACATTGTTATACACATTTTTGTGCCTTACAACTTTAAGCATGAAATGTCCATAATCCAAGGGATCCAAAGTCCCTAAAAGTGTTGTTCCTGCCCCTAAAGGAACAAGGTCAACCGATGACAGCTTCTCCCAGAAGTTCTCCACCAAAAACTACTCAGAATCAGTCAAATCAGGATCAATTCAGCTGCTCCACTAGCTGCATGCGTTGCAAAGCACCCCAGTACACTAGCTAGGTGCGTTGCAATGCACCTAAATGCACTACCAGGGTGCGATGAGCGGGAAATGCCAAATGGCAGTGTCATTCCGCGAGGTGGACAGACAATGGAAGCTTCCAGAATCTTCCTCAATGACACTTGCCTCACTGAGTTCGACCAAGGATGAGTAAGAGGCTCTCAGCCTCCAAGTGGAAGCAAGAACTGACAGAGAGAAGCCACAAGTCAAAACATAAGCTGACTCGTCCTCTTTGCTTACATCTATATATGGATCCCTCATCCTAGAGATCCAGGGACTGGAATTTTGTACTTTGTAGAGAATTGCTGTTGGTTTTGAGATTGAGATTAGTGCATTGGGTGATTTATGCTTTGTTGGAGGTGAGGAAGGGATTCCTTTGATGGGAGGTAGATGCTGGATTGGGACTCACTTGGTTGTATCTCCTCTTGGACTTTCTTATCATATCAATAAAACTATTTGAGTTTCTCCTACATGCTTGTGTATCAATGATGTTTTGTTATATTTGCATGTTTAGCTTAAATCTGATCCTAAGCTATTTATGAATGTAAATCTATGTCTTTGTGTAGTTTTCCTCTTCTGTGATCTTGTAGGAACTTGGTGAAGCTGGGAAAGTAAGAGAGCAGGCAGTGGGAAGCGAACAAAGAGGAGAGCGATTGGATCAACAAACTAGCGCAAGACACAGGTTAGTTCATCCTTCCTCCTCGTTTACACTTTATAAAGAAGAATACGAAAATAGTTTTCCTTGTTTGTTGCTAAGGCACTGTCACACCTTAGAGTGGGATAGGGGCGTTTTGAATAGATACTTTTCCCAACAACAAAATGGCGACTCCACTGGGGATCGTGTCTAGTTAGTTTGTTTGTGTTTCTCTTGTTGTTTGTTTCATAAACACAGAAGTAGCAATCGAACTGCACTTGCCATTATCAAGTGCAAAGTAGCTGCTACTTCAATCCACTCACTAGGATTTGTTTATGATTTGAACAGCTGATCCACAAATGCTCTAATTTCCCTTTGTGATAGCTCTTAGTCCTCCTTTAAATCATCCCTCTGATTGTACCTTACTGATAGCTTTTATCCGGCCAAAAACCATAGATTAAACTGCAAACCGTGACCTAGAACCCAGAGAAAATTCTCGTTTCTGCTTCAGCGCAGGCTCTGTGAAGAGGTTCTGCATTTCAACGCAGGTCCCGAGAGGGCTACCTGTGCTACAATTCAGTTTCTCTGTGCAACAGGTGCGCTGATCAGCCTTTGCCCTGTGCAGCTGAGGTTCTTTGCTTCATTTTGTTCAGTTTTATCTCTGATTTTTGCAGCCTGTTATCAGTGTGTGTACCTATCTGAAAACCCCTTTTCTTTGCCTTAATTCCACCTCAGTTGTATAAAAGAAACTGTATTTGTTTTTGTGTATTTGTTACGTCATTTACAGTTTCCCATTGCAAAAGTAAACTAGTCATACTGTCGCCCTTAGATCTAGACCTGTCGTAAGTGTCGTTTTGATCTTAGGAGTAAGTTTGTTTGCTGTTGACAGTTGATTACGCTTTTACTTTTGTCTTTGGTTTGAATTTGTGAATTTCTAGTGTCGAAACAAGTGTTTACTTCAAAATCATAAAGTGTCGTAATCGTCTCTACTTTTTGATTTCGAAAAGAAGCTTGTTTGTGTTTTTCACTTGAAATCGAATTCAAATTTGTACAACAACTTTCTTTTTAGGCATCAATATTAAGAAAGTGAAAAAAAAATACATGCATATGTGCATTTTCAATTTGACAGTTTGTATGGCTTGATTTAGGAAAAGTGCATTTACAGTGTGCTCTTTGCTCTTTGAGAAAAGATTGTGTCTTTCTTTTCCCCTTGTAGCTAGGATTCTCATTGTTGAAAAGAGATAAAAGCTTGCTTATCATCTTTAGACTGCATTTAGGAATTACATCTACATCTCGTGGTGATCCAAAAAGGCAAACTTCTAAGAAAGATAAACCTAAAATAAATTGAATGAACTTAATAACGCTTTGTAACTTAACGCACAACATAGAGGTCTAGGCTAGAGACGTGTTCCAGCGTCGTAAAGCATGGTAACTGTTGTCCTCACTGTTGGTTGGGTGATTCCTCCACTGTGAGACGATAAGTGCTAGTACGGATTGTGCTCCCACATACCGTCGAGTATATATTGGGAGACCCCTATAGGCATAAAACCTTTATCCATAGGAAGCCGTGTTGACCGCCCTACTGATCGCAATTCACTGAACACAACATTCAGGAAGATTGACCGCCCGTACCCTAAAAAGTATTCTGCGGTTTTGTGATTGGTTTGGCACACCCTCTACCTAGATCTCCAGAGCAGTCCCTTTCGTTCCTTTTTAGACTCCTTGATGGAAAAGGTCCATCTAAGCACTTGTCACTTCAGGCTCATTAAAAATCGAAGGAGACTAGAGTCATCTTTTGTTTTTTCTCGACTCTTTAAAATTGAAAAAACAAGTTGTGTCCAAGCGTCGTTAAAATTTATTTTAAACGAAATATTCATACCCCTTTTTCCTACGTTGATCTTTAGGTTGAGAAAATGGAGCCTACCAACCAAGGAATTCCCCTTGGTGGAAATCCTAGTCCCTTCTCCTCTTGGGGAGATGTTGGTGCGCCCCATATGGCCACATTTTCGCTTCCAGGACTGACAATTGGCTTGCCAGTATGGCTCTTCTCAACCAATGTCGTTCAGAACACCACTATTCCTGAACAGTCGAATCAACAGTTAGACGAGTCCAGAATTTCCCACCAACCTTCTACTTCCTCTAATTCTTCCTCTCTTCCTTCCTCTTCGCTTGACGGGACTGGTAAAGCTAAAAACCAAGTTCCTAAGGAGAAGAAGGAAAAGAAGAAGAAAGAGAAAAAGAAGAAGGAGCCAAAGGCAAATAAGGGAAAACAAGTGTCGTCTAATGAAAATCCACACACAACACCGACCAGGCCTAGATCACCATGTGTCATTTGGAAGGGAGACCACTTTCACAGAGATTGTCCTTGCATCCCTCGGATACTAAGGGACAGGTCTCCCCGTTTGCACAATCCGGTGTCGTCAACCTCTGATAGCCATGTTGAAAGCACACCGTCAACTAGTGAAAGTGAAGTCCCAGGACAAAAAGGGAGGGCTAGACCTCCCTGTAGACTGTGCGAAGGCAACCATGCCCTCCACCATTGTCCCTTCTTAGGCGAAGCTAAAAGAGTTTTGGATGATCGTCGGGTTTCACCATTATGACTTCCTCCTGGATATAAAAAACTCTTGCCAAGTCCTTCGTTAGTTGAGAATCCAGCTGGCTCGCTCAAGTGGTCAACTGAAGCGTCTATCATTGAAGATAAACCAACTGAATCCATACCAGACGAAAGTCAAAAGGTCGAGGCGGCAGTTGACACGGTCTTGCCTTCAGAGGTTTTATCTTCGAATGATACAGTCACTGAAGAGGATAAGGATGACACCATCCAAATTCTCTTCATCAACACAGACTCCGACGAAATGGGGGCAATCCACCCATTCCTTTATCGCAGGAAGGAAGTTCGTCAGATCCATACCCGGCCGTCTACTCGGTCCCACGTCGAAGCAACCTAGTTGTATCCTTCGACTGGAACCAACTAGGCAGACCCCGTTTTCCAGCAAGCATACCATTCAGAATTATCGTCCAAATATACAGAATGGTCATGGCTGGTACCATCATTGATGAAGGGGCTTCTGTGAGTATCCTTTCCTCTATTGCTTGGAAAGTGCTTGGTTCGCCATCGCTTTTGCCTGAGATGAGAAATCTGACAGGCTTCGATAAAGGAACCAGTCGACCTTTAGGGATCCTCCCCAATGTGCCCATAACATTGAAAGGGAAGACCGTTCAAATGAACATGATGGTCATTCAAGGACCCTTGGATTATAACCTACTCCTTGGACGAGACTATATTTATTGCATGGGGGCCATCATCTCCTCACTCTTTAGAGTAATGTGTTTTCCGCACGAAGGAAGAGTGGTCAAGCTCGTGGACCAGCTTTCATTTCCCGGATCACGCATCGCAAATAGTCATATACCATCCCTAAATGGTCTCTTCACGCAAGAAATTTCTCAACCTCCAGTCCGTCCTCCCGATGAGCGCGAGTGATTCGGAAGGATATGACTGAAACCCAGGGGGCATGCGTCCTGGTCTGCTTCGGCAGGAAAACTTCGGGTATAGAGTAGGTTTCCGCGGGAGAATATGACTAGTCCATACCCCGTCCGTGATTGGAAGAGGGGTTGTTCTAGAATAAGATTCTCTTGTCAAAGTTATGTGTTTGGCGCTCGTTGTCACTCACCTTTGTCTATTTCGGTAGACATCGCCGAAGAAGTGTTTTATTTGCTGTGTGAATAGAACGATCTTTGGGTAACCTGTAAGAGGTAGTACCCTTCCTGATAAAATGAATGTTTTGTCAGCTCGAATAAAGGGTGGCCCTTCCTGATAAAATGAAAATTTTGTCAGCTCGAATAGAGGGAGACCTCGAAACTCTGTTTTATACCTGGGGGCATGCAAACCTTTTGGAGTGCAAGCAAGGGGCGGCTATTTATTTTTTAAATTTTTAGGTCCTCCCTTTAAACCTATAGGCTGACCCTTTAAACTCGTAGGATTAGTCCTCACCAAACTTGTATAAAGAAAGGATGTGGGGAAAAAATCTAAAAGTTGCCATTTTTATATGAGACATTCTTATCATATGACTGGATTAATCGAGCAGTTTTAGCACATAGTTCATGCTCGTTAAAAAATAAACATAAGACCGAGCAAGTGTTTCAATCCGCGTTTAAGCTCGTTAAAAAATGAACTATCCTCCGGTAAATAACCACCGTGAATGTAACATTATCAGCCATTAAAGCCTTGGTCGTGTTTGCACTGTCACCTCCACTTTTCCATCAGCCGATCATTCACCTCCATTTGATTGTTTACCCATTTTGAGGAACAACTGCGAAGAGTGATTTCACTAGCCATCCTTGTGACACTGTCGTGCTTGGAAAATTCCAACCCTTACCTGGAATCAGCTGCTACCCATTTTATCACTCATTCCTCAAAAGACGAGTCTTCTTTAAGCTCTTTTCATCTGACTCGTAAAATATGAAAAGATCACCGAGTTCTGGCCTTCCAGCTCGTTAAAGCGACCGGAAGTGCTATCCCTCCTCTAGATTTTAATCTTTCTGGACCTCAGGGATTATTGCACGAAAAGATCGAGCGCTTGTTTTGTTCGGTTCGTTAAAACTGTCGAAAATTCATCCCTTCTGTATTGTTTTATACTTTTTCGGACTTAAGGTATTAGATGACGAAAAAGGAACTTTGGAGTTACCTTTACGTACCTTTTCTGACTCTCTAAAAATGAAAAGGACCGAGTTATCTTTGTCGTTAGACTCGTTAAAAAGATTAATAGCGACAAACTTGTCTTTAGGCGAGAACGAGTTTCACTATCGCTAGGCTCGTTAAAACATAGCGATGGGTTTGCCCGAAGGGCAAATTATAGAACAAGCACATGTTATCCTCCTCAAGCTTGACAAAAATAAAGAGGTACTGGTCAGCAATGACTAGGGAAAAATTGGGAAGAAACTCAAAGAACCTTTATTGGTAGCAAGTCGCTCTTGAACATGACACTTCCACTCCGTGCCCGAGTCGGGTTGGGTTGTTTCATTCACCGGTCACATCACCATGGTCTCGCCATACCATCCACATTTGGGGTAAATGCTACCAATCCATCATATAAGTGTCGCCGACATGTTCAAGAGAAGTCATCCAGAGAAGTCACCCGTGTCCCATCCACTACCATACATTATACTTCATTCTTTCATGACCGCCACCCTGAACCATATATCATCAGATCGTTTTCACCTCCATCAAAATCATTTGCTCCGTTCCGTGTCATTGATGTGGGATACATCAAGGCCCTCCCTTGACGGATCACTTCTTGTCGACATCAGCTCATTATCCAAGAAGTTGATCTAGGAACACCCCATTCAGTACTTTGAAGCTTGCATGCCTCAATGGCAAGTTTCTCACTTCCGGCGACAGGTATACATCAATGACCTTCGACCGAAAGATTTTGCGTGGTGTTCGACGCCAAGTCCTTTATTCACACCACGTGAATTGTACTGTAGTACCTTGAGGGTCATTATCATTATCGGTGATTCCTCTCGCGCTTGTTAACAGTTTACATCATTGACTGGTAATCAAGCGATGTCTTTCCATGTTCGACTTCAAAACATTTCTCACATGGATCGACTTGTACTTAGAGTGAAGATCGGACGAGATTGAAGACCCCGGATCTAGTTTCATCCATCCGGGCTGCGATATATATTCGGAAAAATAAAGACATTGACATGTACAGCATTGCAGCACAGATAATCATCCTACCAAAAGGATGATGATTTCATCAAGATCATCAGTCTACCATCAGACGATTGTCTGTCCTATGTACATAAAAATGAATTTATAAAGCTGAGCATGGGAATGCCCGCCTCAGCTAGATCATGAAAACAGTATGAAAATAATGTATTGTATTGTATCTTATTACAGGTCTCCTCCCAGCATTGAAAGAACTTCAGATCCTCCTAATAAAGCATTTCACCCGATAAACGGCCTCATACTTTAGGGGGCAACTGTTATAGACATTTTTGTGCCTTACAGCTTTAAGCATGAAATGTCCATAATCCAAGGGATCCAAAGTCCCTAAAAGTGTTGTTCCTACCCCTAAAGGAACAAGGTCAACCAATGACAGCTTCTCCTAGAAGTTCTCCACCAAAAACTACTCAGAATCAGTCAAATCAGGATCAATTCAACTGCTCCACTAGCTGCCTGCGTTGCAAAGCACCCCAGTACACTAGCTAGGTGCGTTGCAACGCACCTAAATACACTACCAGGGTGTGCTGAGTGGGAAATGCCAAATGGAAGTGTCATTCCGTGAGGTGGACAGACAATGGAAGCTTCCAGAATCTTCCTCAATGACACTTGCCTCATTGAGTTCGACCAAGGATGAGTAAGAGGCTCTCAGCCTCCAAGTGGAAGCAAGAACTGACAGAGAGAAGCCACAAGTCAAAACATAAGCTGACTCATCCTCTCTGCTTACATCTATATATGGATCCCTCATCCCAGAGATCCAGGGGCTGGAATTTTGTACTTTGCAGAGAATTGTTGTTGGTTTTGAGATTGAGATTAGTGCATTGGGTGATTTATGCTTTGTTGGAGGTGAGGAAGGGATTCCTTTGCTGGGAGGTAGATGTTGGATCGGGACTCACTTGGTTGTATCTCCTCTTGGACTTTATTATCATATCAATAAAACTATTTGAGTTTCTCCTACATGCTTGTGTATCAATGATGTTTTGTTATATTTGCATGTTTAGCTTAAATCTGATCCTAAGCTATTTATGAATGTAAATCTATGTCTTTGTGTAGTTTTCCTCTTCTGTGATCTTGCAGGAATTTGGTGAAGCTAGGCAAGTAAGAGTGCAGGCAGCGGGAAGCGAACAAAGAGGAGAGCGATTGGATCAACAAACTAGCGCAAGACACAGGTTAGTTCATCCTTCCTCTTCGTTTACACTTTATAAAGAAGAATACGAATATAGTTTTCCTTGTTTGTTGCTAAGGCACTGTCACACCTTAGAGTGGGATAGGGGCGTTCTGAATAGATACTTTTCCCAACAACAGACATAGAGGAATGATTAAGGGGTTGAAGCACCAATAGCCTTCAATAGTTCAGGACTTCATGGAACAATGTTATAGGTCTATTTGGGCACATCACTTCTGACAATCAGATCAATACAATTATGGCTCATCAAACCCTAATTCAGTTGCTACATGCCCTAGACAAGTCATCAAAATGAATGCTTCCATCCATCAAAGTTTCCTAGCTTGAAACCCTGCTAAAATGACTCCTTGGGACACCAGCGCAGCCTTGGTCAGGGGTAACTACGATGCAGAGCAGGTAGCCCATTTAGGCCTGCACTATAGTACACTTAAGCCCACTTTGACCTATGTTGGGCGCGAATGAGCAAAATTGGCATAGGATTCTGGAAATATTCCTTGATTCTAGATCATTCTAGAAGGATTCCCAGCTCCTATCTCATCCTATCAGGTCGAATTTGGATAGGCTATGGATCAATTACCCTCTATACTTTCATCCCTTTCTCAATGGAAACTAACTCCAATTTTGGAAAACCATTCAATACCCAATTTATGGTAAAACCACCTTCATTTCCCTATAAATTGACCACTCATCATAGTGATCAAAGGCTAGAATTTGAAGATTGTAGAGAAATATTGTTGGTTTGAGATTTGAGTTCATTGTCAAGTAATGTTATACTACTGGATTGATGTGTTATTGGTGTGGTGACGGTTTGGACTGAAAATAGATGAGTGACACGAGATCGAACTACATTGGGTGTAACTCCTCCTTCTACATCAATAAAGTTGTCTGTTCCTTTTCCCATATTCTTGTTCATATCAATGATGCATATATGTTTAAATGTTGTTGATTCCATTTGTTTATAATATATAGATCTTATGCCTTGATCGTTGTCATTTTCTACTTTTGTTGACAAGTACCAATTGAGTGAATTCAGTTCAAGTGGGAGCAATAGGAGAAATTCAAAGGAGATCAAAGGAAGTGAAAGATCACAAGTACCTTACTTCATCTCATCTATCTATTGTAGGAAAAGGTTAAACCTTTTTCTTTCTATTGTTCTAACTGTAACTACCCACTTAGGGAAGATGTACTTATCAGTAGGTATAAATTCCATATAACAATGTGGAACAACTGTCATTCCTAGTAGTTTACCCTTATCATATTATATCCTAGTAGACTTTACTTGATTTCATTAATCCCATTTTTATTCATTTTGAAGTGTTTTTGGTCAAAAGGTGTGGTTAAATGTCTCTTGATTGGACTCTCTAGCACCAACGCAATGTTGGTCTTAACACAGTGCGCTACAGAGAAACCTTAGCTTAGAGATAGCGTATTGCAGTGCATTGTCTCCCACTCAGGGCTGCGCTGATCCCTATTAAGCTAAAAATCCCCTCTTTGGCTTTGGTTTTTTCCAATTTTTCTTCTGATGTTGTTGCTGAAAGATCAATGTTTTCTATGGCTCTGAAATCAATTTTCATTTCTTCTCCTAGCCCTTGTTTGGCCTTGATTGTTTAGTGTTTCTTAAGTGATTCCTTTATCATTATTAATTAATTGTCAAAGTTAGCTTACATCAATTAGTCTTTTATGAAAAAGAAGTGTCATAAAGTCTTCATTTCTTCGAAAAATAAATTGTCGTAAAGTCTTTGTTTCTTGTGAAAAGTATTAATTAATTGTTTGTGCATTTAGTTTCCTCATTTTCATCTAAATATTAAGGGAATGAAAAGAAAAACATGCATAATGCATTTACAAGTTTGTGTGTGCTTTTAGGATTAGTATATGGAAAGTTGCATTAGATGTGCTCTATGCTCTTTGTTTAAATATTTTGATTGCTCTATCCCTTTTAGTTACAGTTTCCATTGTTGAAATCAAATGAAAAGAATGTTTCTCATCTTAATTTCATTCTAGGAGTTTCAGAAACATCATGCGGTGAACCTGAAAGGCAAATCTTTAAGCAAGATCAACTAAAATTTATCTCAATTAACCTAATGGAGCATTGTAACTTAACGCATAACATTTAGGGTTCTAGGCTAGAGACATGTTCCAGCATCATTAAACATAGCATCTGTCACTAATTGTCTGTGATGCATTCCGAGTGAGATACCTCATTCCACGTACATAAGTATATCATAACACGTCCACATACTTTCGGGTATATAAGGTGATGTTATAGTACGAAAAGTATAAAGGAATGCTCTCACTATGCGATTTAGCATTAGACAATGCTAACACAGATTGGGTCTCCATGTAATTTCAAGTATATTTGGGAGGACTACATTAGGTTGCTATCCATCCACAAGTAACCGAGTCGGTCGCCTTGTATACAGTGATACACCGAAAACAGCATTCGGGGAGATTGTCTGCACGTATGTTAAATCATTGGTTTACTGAGGCAGTATATTGCAGTTCACAATTACTTGGTAATCATTTTCCCTAGATTACCCTCCTTTTGTTTGTTTCTTTTTGTAATAAAGTCAATTGGAAATCATGGAGGAAAATCAACCTTTACTCTATCGTTCATGGAGGACAGTGATTGAACTGCCTTTACCCCCTGAAGCTACACCTAGTTGCCAAAAATGGTCTCGTTTAACTAAGTCTAGTACATCACAAAATTCTGGTTCTTCATCTGATTTACGAGAGTCACCTATACTAGTAAGTACTGTGATCCCAGTTACTCCTACAATTACTAGTTCATCTACTACTGAAATGGAACCTTTACAATTACCTGAGGACACTAAAAGTGAACCTAGTGAAACAGTAACTGAATTTGTCCAACAAGAAGTTGATCCTAAACCCAAAGTTGTTCAACAAGAAATTACTTCTGAACATGAATTTGTGCAGCCAGAAGTTGGTCCCAAACCTAGCACAATCCAACCAGAAGTTACTTTTGAACTAGAAGTTCAAGAAACCCATCATGAACCCATTTTTCTTTTACCAGAACACTTGGATCTTGAAGTTGAACAATCAGAAGGTGTTCCCATACCAGAAGATGATCGACTGATTTATCTTCAAACATCTGTAACTGTTGAGACTTCTCCTTTACCGCAGGATCAAACACCTGAAATTTATTACGGACCTGACGATGAAATCCTTCCACCTGGTTTGGTTGCTATTGAAGAGGAATCTGAAGAAGAAACACCTAGAAATCCAACTCGTTTTGGACCAGGGCTTTATCTTTATCCTTCTTATCCTTAGCTAACTGCTCCTTTTGATCCTGTTTACTTTCAAACTCCCGTATATTATTTAGGAAATTTATTGGGTTATTTGACTACGGCTGAAACAACATCCCAAACTATATCATCTATTACAACTATGACAACATCTACTTTCGCTACTTCTTTGATGTTTACCACAATAACTAAGTCACATATTTATGGTGTTCCATCCATCCCACCGGGTTACCAATTATTTTTTGCAACTCACTCTGGTGTTTCTTCTAATCCGTCTTCTTCACCCATGTCGTCCACAGGAATGTTACTTGGTTCTTCACTTATGGACACTGAACAGTTTCATCCATCGAGTCAATATCAAGCTGGTCCATCTAGTTATCGTCCAATATATCCACTTTACACTGTATTACCTCCATATGGAGAAAAATATGCCCAATTTGCTTATCCTCCATTTTCTGGGGGGAATCATATGGTAGTATCCCGTCATATTTAGGTCCAACTTATTTTGGAATGACTGTTTGTCAATGGAAACCTAAAATTCACATTCAACCAAGGCATGTGTACCCATCACAACCAATGAAATTTGTTTCATCCATACCTACTACGCCTATTGTTACGACTTTACCATAGTCACAAGCTCAGTTAATTGTATCTCAAGCTTTGCAAGATGGTCCTTCAACCTCTGACCCTCAAGTTTCAGGTCTATAGACTCAGTCTTCTCAAGCCATTTTACAACAACCATTTGTGTCTGGAATCCAACAAGCTCAGGCGAATTTACCATTAATTTGGATGACTTAGACTTATACTGGTTTAATTTAGTCACAACCTCGTCAAACTTACATTGGTGGGAAACAACCGTTACATCAACAACCATGGCAGCCACAATATCAACAACAACAATTCCAACAGTACCAAACTTATCCTAGACTTGGTCAACAAGCCTATGCTGGGTTTGGTCAACAACAAGTTTACCCAGGTCTTGGTCAACAAGCCTATGCTCAGTTTGGACAACAACAAATTTATCCTGGTGCCCAACAATGACCTTATACTAGATATGCTCAACAAACCTACCCCTATCAAGCTTACTAGCAACATATTCCATATGCTAGTATGCAAAGGCCTTTTTCCGAGGCAATTCTGTCTTACCCAAGTTACGCTCAACCTGACATAAATTGACAATTTCCTTTTGTCGCAACACATGAATTACTGGATTTAAATCAGCTCACCAATGATCCCATTACTTATTCACACTGGTGGTTAGTGATTCCACATAAATTTCCTTCTTATCTTCCTAAGTTCAATGTAAACCCTGGAGAAGATCCATCCAATCATGTCATGACTTTTCATTTATGGTGCTCATCTAACTCCCTAAATGATGATTCAATTAGGCTTTGTCTTTTCCAGCGAACACTCACTAGTTCAGCTAAAAAGTGGTATATTGAGTTACCACGACCTTCATTTGACAACTTCACATCCTTAGCCACTACATTTTTAACCCACTTCCAGTTACCCATCAGATATGAAACTAGAACGGAACTGTTGACCAACTTTAAACTGACCACTACTAATCACATTTATGATCATATTCATGAGTGGCGTCATCGTCATCGAATGGTCAAAAAAAATTTCCTGATCGACTTCTAGCTTAGTGGTTTATCAAATCCTTGTTTCCATCTATCACCGAGGATGTGGCTAAAGGAGGAGTTGTTACTGAAGAGCAAGTAATTTCTCATGCCCAATACTTAGACTTGATTTACACCTAGTCTAGCACGCTCTATGATAAGATTCCAAATGCATCCAGACTAGCTTTTACTATTCAACCACCTCCATCCAGTAAGGAGTCTCATGTTGGTGATGGTGTGATAGGTTCTTATAGTACACAAATAGCAAGTAGACCATCTATTCAAACACTTTCTATTTCAAATCAAACTTCTAATGCACTTGATAATACACTTGCTTCCGAAATAAATTTTGTGTCATCTGACAAAGGTAAAAATGAAAAGAAAATTGGAAGCAAGAAAAAGGGGAAAATAAAAGATAAACAAAATCCTTCCCCTCAAGAGAAATCATCTGATTCCTCTCCTCTGGCTAGGAAACCTCGTTACCCATGTTTAATTTGTATGAGGAGCACTTTACACGAGATTGTCCTCCCCACTCTAAAGTCTCAAAACTTGTTAAGACTTCTAATACATCCACTGTGTTGACAGACCTTTTTCAAAACCTAGAGACTCATATGGTGGCTACAGACCATGCTTCCACTTCACAAGTGCTTATGCTATCCACCACTAAGCTTAATACTAATGTTTTGGTGAATACGTGAAGTAAGTATTACAGTACTCCACCATCATCGTCAAATAACCAGGCTATAGATCAACCCAATGCTTCGACTTTGTGTTATAGACATTTTTGTGCCTTACAGCTCCAAGCATGAAATGTCCATAAACCAAGGGCTCCTAAGTCCTTAAATGTGTTGTTATTACTCCTAAAGGAACAAGGTCAACAAATTACAGCTTCTCCCAAAAGTTCTCCACCAGAAACTACTCAAAATTGGTCAAAACTAGATCAGTGCACTTGCTCCATGGCCAGGGTGCGATGCAACTCACCTTGTACACACGGGAAGTGCATTTCAATGCACCTAAATACACTGTGAGGGTGCGATGGACGGGAAAAGACAAGTGGCGGAGACAGTTTGCGAGGTGGATGATCATGGAATCTTCCAGAAACTTCTCCTGGGACACTTTCCTCTCAAAATCGCCCAAGGATGAGTAAGAGATCAATGAGATCTCCAAGTGGCATCAAGAACTATCAGAGAGAAGACACTAATCAAAAACCCAGAGCTGACTCACACCTCTGCAAATATCTATATATAGATCTCTCATCCCAGAGATCCAGAGGTTGGAGGCTGGAATTTTGTACATTGCAAAGAATTGTTGTTGGTTTTGAAATAGATATCAGAGTATTGGGTGATTTATGCTTTGTTGGAGGTGAAGAGGGGATTCTATGCTGGGAGGTTGATGCTGGATCGGGAATCATCGGTTGTAACTCCTCCTGGATCTTCTTGTTTTATCAATAAAACTATTTGAGTTTCTCCTACATGCTTGTGTATCATTGATGTTTGTTACATTTGTATGTTTAGCTTAAATCTGATCCTAAGCTATTTATGAATATAAATCCATGTCTTTGTGTAGTTTCCTTCTTCTGTGATCTTGTAGGAACTTGGTGACGTTGGGCAAGTAAGGGGAGCAGGTAGCTGGAAGCTGTCAAAGAGGAGAGAGATTGGATCAAAGGACTAGCGCAAGACACAGGTTGGTTCATCCTATTCCTCTTCGTTTATAGTTCATAAAGAAGAATACGAAAGTAGTTTTCCCTGTTTGTTTATGAGGTCACTGTCACACCTCAGTGGGATAGGGTCGTTCTGAATAGACACTTTTCCCGTTAACAAAATGCCGACTCCACTGGGGAACGTGTCTAGTTAGTTTGTTTGTGTTTCTCTTGTTGTTTGTTTCATAAACTTAGAGGTAGCGAATTGAACTGCATTTGCCATTAACAAATGCAAAGTAGACATCTGCTGCTTCAATCCATTCACTGGATCTGTTTATGATTTGAACAGCTGATTCAAAAATGATATGATTACCCTTTGTGATAGCTCTTAAACCTCTTTTAAATCAACCCTCTGATTGTGCATTACTGATTGCTTTTACTCAGCCAAAAACCATAGATTAAACTGCAAACCGTGACCCAGAACCCGGATAGAATTCTCGTTTCTGCCCCAGCACAGGCTCTGTGAAGAGATTCTGCATTTCAACGCAGTTCCCGAGAGGGATACCTGCGTTGCAATCCAGTTTCTCTGTGTAGCAGGTGCGTTGATCAGCCTAGCCTTGTGCAGCTGAGGTTCTTTGCTCAATTTTTTTAGTTTTGTCTCTGATTTTTGTAGCCTGTGATAAGTGTGTGTGTCTGTTTAAAAGCCCCTTTTCTTTGCCTTAATTCTGCCTCAGTTGTATAAAAGAAACTATATGTGTTTTTGTGTGTTTTTTGCGTCATTTACAGTTTCCCATTGCAAAAGTAGAATAGCCATACTGTCGTCCTTTGATTTAGATCTGTCGTAAGTGTCGATTTTGATCTTAGGAGAAAGTTTATTTGCTGTTGACAGTTGATTATGCTTTTACTTTTGCCTTTGGCTTGAATATGTGAATTTCTAGTGTCGAAACAAGTGTTTATTTCAAAATCATAAAGTGTCGTAATTGTCTCTACCTTTTGATTTCGAAAAGAAGCTTGTTTGTGTTTTTCACTTGAAAACGAATTCAAATTTGTACAACAACTTTATTTTTAGGCATCAATATTAAGAAAGTGAAAAACAAATACATGCACATGTGCATTTGCATATTGACAGTCTGTTTGGCTTGATTTAGGAAAAGTGCATTTACAGTGTGCTCTTTGCTCTTTGAGAAAAGATTGTGTCTTTCTTTTCCCCTTGTAGCTAGGATTTTCATTGCTGAAAAGAGATAAAAGCTTGCTTATCATGTTTAGATTGCATTTTAGGAATTACATCTACATCTCATGGTGAACCTAAAAGGCAAACTTCATAATAAAGATCAACCTAAAATAAATTCAATGAACTTAACAACGCTTTGTAACTTAACACACAACATTTAGAGGTCTAGGCTAGAGACGTATTCCGGCGTCGTAAAGCCTGGTAACTATTGTCCTCACTGATCGTTGGGTGATTCCTCCACTTTGAGACGATAAGTGCCAGTACGGACTTGTGCTCCCACGTACCGTCAAGTATATATTGGGAGACCCCTATAGGCATAAAACCTTTATCCATAGGAAGCCGTGTCGGCTGCCCTACTGATCGCAATGCACCGAACACAGCATTCGGGAAGATTGACTGCCGTACCGTAAAAAGTATTCTGCAGTTTTGCGATTGGTTTGGTACTCCCTCTACCTAGACCTCCAGAGCAGTCCCTTTCGTTCCTTTTCAGACTCCTTAACGGAAAAGGTCCATCTGAGCACTTGTCACTTCAGGCTCATTAAAAATCGAAGGAGACTAGAGTCATCTTTTGTTTTTTCTCGACTCTTAAAAACTGAAAAAACAAGTTGTGTCAAAAGCGTCTAAAATTCATTTAATACAGAAACATACTTTCCCTTTTATTTTAGTTGATCGAGTAATCCGCAATCATGGAATAAAGTCAATTGAAACCCCGTCGTTCGCGGAGGCTTACGAGTCAACCGTCTTTGTCTCCGGAAGCGAAACCAGTACGGACAAAGCAAACTCATTTAAACAGATCCAAGTCTCCTATCAAAGTTAGAACAAGTGTTCCAACGACATCAAAGAAATCCAGTTACTCCAAACATTTCTGGAATCCCTGCCTCAACAGAAGAAGTTCAACAGCCATAGAAGGACAGTGGTACTGATCCTAGTTTGAGAATAAACACTTGTGTTACTGAACCAGTTCCATCTATAACCGGTTTAGAGAGTCTTACTCTTCAAACATCTGTCGCTGCCTCTTCGGCACCAGAAATATTTTACGGACCTGACAGTCTTCCTCTTCCACCTGGTCTGATTGCGATAGAAGAAATTATAGAATATCCTCAAGCAAGTACTCCAACGCACTTTGGAGTCGGGATCACTATATTTCCTTCGACATCAGAAGTTAGTCTACCACCAGCGGAAGTTCCTGTAGAATCGCTAGGTAATATTTTGGATAGACTACAAATGTCTGAACAACCGTCAACATCTAGGACTGTGTCTTCTGACACAGCGACGGCAGAACTCCCTACTGTCACTTCGACAATGTTCACCGGCATACCATCTGTCCCGACTAGCTCACAACTGCTAGAAGGAGCCCATCCAGGGGCTATTTCGACAGTCTGGTCCATTCCTGCTTGTTCATCCGGAATTATATCCGGAAACTCTTATGTTGAGTCTCAACAAATTGATACATTTGGAGGTCAATTTGGGCAGTCCGGTCCCCGAGGGCAAACAATTCCCTTGAGTTCTGGATTACCACCGTATGGGGGGCAGTATGCCCTTTCATTATCTCCTCCGAGAGGATATCCATACGAGAGTTCACAACAACATTCAGGTTATACCGGAATTACCTCAAGTGGTTGGGTACCTATACTACCTCAACAACCAAGAGTTGTATATTCGATGCAACAATGCGTACCTGTGTCGAACATACCGACTACGCCAGCCATTGTGACGGTGTTGCAAGTTCAAGCGCTGCCTGTTGTATGTCAACCTCAAGTTTCTCAGGTTATAATGCAACAGCCCCTTGACGCTGCGACTCAACCACAATCACCAGCTAGTGGGGCGACACAGGCCCAGATGGGTACAATTACCCCTCACCTTGGTCAAACGGTTAGTATCGGGCAACAGCACATGGCTTCACAACCGTGGCTGGTGCAATACCAACAACCACAATTCCAACAAGTATACTAGGGTGCTGAGCAGCAGATCTTTGCGAACAGTGGACAGTCGTACATTCAAAACAGTCAAAATCAACCATTTTATAATGGTCAAGTCCACCAACCTTACCAAACATACCAGCATCAAATGCATTATGCTGGTATGCAAAGACCAACTGCTCAGGCGATTCCATCGTATCCTGGGTATGCTTCACCTAACCTGAATCAACAGTTACCATTCGTGGCAACTTTAGAGTTACCTGATTTAAATCGGTTAACAAACGATCCAATTGCTTATGCCCCTTGGTGGCCAGCGATTCCGCATAAACTTCCATCAGATATTCCTAAATTTAATGGAAATCCGGGTGAAGATCCATCGAATCACGTGATGAAATTTCATCTATGGTGTTCATCAAACACTTTAAATGATGATTCGATAAGGCTTCGCCTTTTTCAGAGGACGTTAACGGGTCCAGCGGAAAAATGGTACATTGAATTGCTTAGAGCTTCGTTCGACAACTTTAGCACCTTAGCCACAACCTTTTTAACCCATTTTCAATTACCAAAAAGGTATGAAACGGGAACGGAACTGCTTACCAACTTTAAACAGACAACCGCCACTCACATATCTGATCGTATACATGAGTGGCGACGTCGTCGTAGGATGGTAAAAACATATGTTCCCGATCAGCTATTGGCTGAATGGTTTATCAAGTCATTACTGCCTTCCATCACAAAAGATGTGGCAAAGGGGGGAGTCGTAATGGAAAAGCAAGTGATTTCTCGTGCACAATATTTGGACTTGATTTACACTCAGTCCGGCACGCTCTACGACAAAATACCTGATGCCCCTAGACCGGAATTCTCAATTCCTCCTCCTCCTAAATTGAACAATGACTCTCATGCTGGCGATGGCGTGATTGGCACGACAGACATGAAATCGACAAAGGCTACATCCAAGAAGGCCCATAAGATTTCTAGTCAAAATGCAAATGAGGAACTTCTTGCCTTGGAAGTAAATGCCGTGTCGACTGACAAGGGCAAACAACTGAAGCAACCAGGGGGCAAGAAGAAAAAGAAAGGGAGGAAAAATAAGCAGGATGAGTCATCTCCTGGAAAAGCTTCTGCAAACCCTTCTGGGCAAAGGAAACCCCCTGCGGGGTGTCACATATGCGATGAGGATCATCGGACGAGAGATTGTCCACATAAAGCTGAAGTTAAGAAGCTCTTTAAGAGTTCAAAAACCTCAGTGGTATTGACTGATCTGTTTCCAAACCCAGGGACCAAATTGGTTGCTAATAAAAATACTTCCCGATCCCAAGTGCTTATGTTGTCAGTTTCGAAACAACAAAATGATGCTTTGATAATGACAAGGAATAAAGATTACGGAAATCCACAGTTGTCGAACAACAAGGATAAAGATCAACCTAGTAGTTCGACAACAACTTTGACCAAAGTTGTGCCACCCATCTTTCTTGTACCGATGATAAAGTCGCCAAAAGGAGTAGTACACAAGTTGACATTTAATCCTCGTGCAAAAGTAGCACAGAATTATAATATAGTAGAAGACCTGGCCCAATCGCCGTCTGCTATGTCGACACTTGAGGTACCGCAAAATTGCCTCTCCCAAGAGCAAGCTTTATTATCAGCAATAGGTGGGATTGACCCAATGGATTCCAATCTTGTGGCCTTTGATCATAAAGGATATGACCCTCAGTTACCATCTCAACTAGCTTTCCTTATTCAAGTGAAAGCCCTCAACAAAACTGTTCATCGAACAATTATTGATGAGGGGGAATCCACATGTATTATGTCGATGAGTTGCTGGAAAAATTTAGGCTCACCACCCTTGTCACGATCGTCAACAATGTTAAAAGCATTTGATGGACGATCATACACTCCATACGGGATTTTAAGTAACTTGCAAGTTGAACTGGGGGGTAAAACAATAGAAATTGATGTTGAAGTAATCGACGGAAACCTCGATTACAACATCCTATTGGGAAGGCCCTGGATATATGCCATGGCCGTAGTTGTGTCGACCTACTTCAAGAAGATTGCATTTCCCTTCCAAGGAGGACTTACAATCGTCGACCAACAAACATTTCTCCCCAACAGTTCACAAGTTACGGGAAGCATTCCAATGATCCATGGAAGCAATCATTCGCTCCAAAATATCGGAGTAGGTCTCCTAAAAGACCCTGCCTTAATGGGTACTTTTTCCCTACTGCCTCCGAGTAATCTGGCGGAAGTGGCCACAGTGGAATATGAAACCTTCTATATCTAATGGATTTGGATTCCGAGGATGGTTCTTATCTCGTGTCAACCTCGTTAAAAAATGAAACAAGGAGTCATGAGGATAGTTCTTTTACTGTGTCAACCTCATTAAAAAATGAAACAAATCCCCTTTTCAAATCTCAAAGGTAAACCTTCATTCCAACCACCGAGTTGAATGCAATGAAGCTTGGGGGGCATGCACCTTGATTTGCGTTATTATGCTGGGGGCATGCAAACTTATCATCGAGTAGTTTTAGCACATAGTTCAAGCTCGTTAAAAAATAAACATAAGATCTGAGCAAATGTTTCCACCCGCGTTTAAGATCGTTAAAAAAATGAACTATCCCCCCGGTAAATAACCACCGTGAATGAAACATTTCAGCCATTAAATCCTTGGTCGTGTTTGCACCATCACCTCCACTTTTCCATTGGACGATCATTCACCTCCATTTGATTGTTTACCCATTTTGAGGAACAGCTGCGAAGAGTGATTTCACTAGCCATCCTTGTGACACGGCCGTGATTGGAAAATTCCAAACCTTACCTGGAATCAGCTGCTACCTTTTTTATCACTCGTTCCTCAAAAGACGAGTCTTCTTTAAGCTCTTTTCAACTGACTCGTAAAATATGAAAAGATTGCCAAGTTTTGGCCTTCCAGCTCGTTAAAGTGACAGGAAGTGCTATCCCTCCTCTAGATTTTAATCTTTTTGGACCTGAGGGATTATTGCACAAAAAGATCGAGCGCTTGTTTTGTTCGGCTCGTTAAAACTATCGAAAACTCATCCCTTCTGTATTGTTTTATACTTTTTCGGACTTAAGGGATTAGATGATGAAAAAGGAATTTCGGAGTTACCTTTACGTACCTTTTCAAACTCTCTAAAAATGAAAAGGATCGAGTTATCTTTGTCGTTAGACTCGTTAAAAAGATTAATAGCGACAAACTTGTCTTTAGACGAGAACGAGTTTCACTATCGCTAGGCTCGTTAAAACATAGTGATGGGTTTGCCCGAAGGGAAAATTATAGAACAAGCATATGTTATCCTCCTCAAGCTTGACAAAAATAAAGAGGTACTGGTCAGCAATGACTGGGGAAAAATTGGGAAGAAAACTCAAAGAAACTTTGTTGGTAGCAAGTCGCTCTTGAACATGACACTTCCACTCCGTGCTTGAGTCGGGTCGGGTTGTTTCATTCACCGGTCACATCACCATGGTCACGCCATACCATCCACATTTGGGGTAAATGCTACCAATCCATCACATAAGTGTCGCCGACATGTTCAAGAGAAGTCATCCAGAGAAGTCACCCGTGTCCCATCCACTACCATACATTATACTTCATTCCTTCATGACCGCCACCCTGAACCATATATCATCAGATCATTTTCACCTCCATCAAAATCATTTGCTCCGTTCCATGTCATTGATGTGGGATTCATTAAGGCCCTCCTTTGATGGATCGCTTCTTGTTGACATCAGCTCATTATCCAAGAAGTTGATCTAGGAACACCCCATTCAGTACTTTGAAGCTTGCATGCCTCAATGACAAGTTTCTCACTTCCGGCGACAGGTATACATCAATGACCTTCGACCGAAAGATTTTGCGTGGTGTTCGACGCCAAGTCCTTTATTCACACCACGTGAATTGTACTGCAGTACCTTGAGGGTCATTATCATTATCGGTGATTCCTCTTGCGCTTGTTAACAGTTTACATCATTGACTGGTAATCGAACGATGTCTTTCCATGTTCGACTTCAAAACATTTCTCACATGGATCGACTTGTACTTCGAGTGAAGATCGGACGAGATTGAAGACCCCGGATCTAGTTTCATCCATCTGGGCTGCGATATATATTCAGGAAAAATAAAGACATTGAAATGTACAGCATTGCAGCACAGATAATCATCCTACCAAAAGGATGATGACTCCATCAGAATCATCAGTCTACCGTCAGACGATTGTCTGTCCTATGTACATGAAAATGAATTTATAAAGCTGAGCATGGGAATGCCCGCCTCAGCTAGCTCATGAAAATAGTATGAAGATAATGTATTGTATTGTATCTTATTACAGGTCTCCTCCCAGCATTGAAAGAACTTCAGATCCTCCTAATAAAGCATTTCAGCCGATAAATGGCCTCATACTTTAGGGGACAACTGTTATAGAAATTTTTGTGCCTTACAGCTCCAAGCATGAAATGTCCATAAACCAAGGGCTCCTAAGTCCTTAAAAGTGTTGTTATTACTCCTAAAGGAACAAGGTCAACAAATTACAGCTTCTCTCAGAAGTTCTCCACTAGAAACTACTCAAAATTGGTCAAAACTGGATCAGTGCACTTGCTCCATGGCGAGGGTGCGATGCAGCGCACCTTGTACACACGGGAAGTGCGTTTCAGTGCACCTAAATACACTATGAGGGTGCGATGGATGGGAAAATACAAGTGGCGGAGACAATTTGCGAGGTGTATGATCATGGAATCTTCCAGAAACTTCTCCTGGGACACTTGCCTCTCAAAATCGCCCAAGGATGAGTAAGAGATCAATGAGATCTCCAAGTGGCATCAAGAACTATCAGAGAGAAGACACTAATAAAAAACCCAGAGCTGACTCACACCTCTGCAAATATCTATATATAGATCTCTCATCCCAGAGATCCAGAGGTTGGAGGCTGGAATTTTGTACATTGCAGATAATTGCTGTTGGTTTTGAGATAGATATTAGAGTATTGGGTGATTTATTCTTTTTTAGAGGTGAATAGGGGATTCTATGCTGGGAGGTTGATGCTGGATCAGGAATCATCGATTGTAACTCCTCCTGGATCTTCTTGTTTTATCAATAAAACTATTTGAGTTTCTCCTACATGCTTGTGTATCATTGATGTTTGTTACATTTGTATGTTTAGCTTAAATCTAATCCTAAGCTATTTATGAATATAAATCCATGTCTTTGTGTAGTTTCCTTCTTCTGTGATCTTGCAGGAACTTGGTGACGCTGGGCAAGTAAGGGGAGCAGGTAGCTGGAAGCTGTCAAAGAGGAGAGAGATTGGATCAAAGGACTAGCGCAAGACACAGGTTGGTTCATCCTATTCCTCTTTGTTTATAGTTCATAAAGAAGAATACGAAAGTAGTTTTCCCTGTTTGTTTCTGAGGTCACTGTCACACCTCAGTGGGATAGGGTCGTTCTAAATAGACACTTTTCCCGTTAACACTTTGACTTCGTCTGATTCCATTCCACCACCCATTGCACCATAGTTAACAATAAAACCACCTAAGGGAGTTGTTCATAAATTTACATTCAACCCTTAAGCTTAAGCAGTGCAAAATTATAACATAGCAAAAGATTCAACTCAGTCACCTTCTACTATGTCGATGCTTGAGGTGCTTCAAAATTGTCCCTCCCCAAAGCAGGCTTTATTGTCAGCAAATGGTGAAATTGATCCAATTGATTCCAATCTTGTGGTTTTTAATCATGTGGTTTATATGTCACAATTACCAGCATAGTTAGCATTCTTGATCCAAGTAAAACCTTTGAATAAACTTGTTCATCGAACCATTGTTGATGAGGGTGCATCTAATTGTATCATGCCAATGAATTGATGGAAAACACTTGGCTCACCACCTTTGTCACGATCACCTACAATGTTAAAAGCTTTTGACGGTTGTACTTATACAACTTGTGGAATTTTAAGTAACCTAGAGATAGAACTAGGGGGAAAAATTGCAAATGTTGAAGCTGAGATCATTGACGAACCCCTTGACTACAATATTTTACTAGGAATACTGTGGGTTTATGCTATGGATGCTGCAGTTTTGACATACTTTCGTATGATCGCTTTCCCTCATAAAGGTGGAACCATAGTAATTGATCAACGTGCCTTCTTCACCTCTAGATCACAGGCGGATGGAAGCATTTGGTTAGTTCATGGACCCCCACTATCTCTTCAGAAAATTGGAGTAGGTCTCTTCAAAGATTCTTCCCTAATGGGCACTTTTTCACTACCGTCACCATCACAAATGGTGGAAGTTGCAAAAGTTGAGACTTGTAACATGATATCTTCCACTTCATCTGATTCATGGAAGGTTTCCAATAATTTCGAAGTTGATATGTGTAATGAAACCATGCTGCTAAGTCCCATTGAGATTGCATATAAATCAATATTTTTGGCTTGTGCGAAAAATCCAAATCCATCATTACTAATTGTATGGGTTGATCGTTAGTTAGAATATGGTACTTCCTCTGATCCTTTTTCACGTACATTTTCTACTGATCAAGGAATCATCAAATCAATGATGACAGAAGAAGAACCATGGGTAGATTATCATCATCGATCCCATCTTCTAGATCACATAGAAGATATTCGAAATGAACTAAATCACCCTTGAGTCATTGATTTTCTTTCGAATTATGTATTTATAGACAGTCGATTCTGAACAAAATTTATCGAATATTGAAGAAACCATTTCTATTAGTATTTCAACCAAACCTAAAATTATAGAAAACATCCATGTTGACAAATCTTGTTCTCCATCGGAACTTCAAACTTACTATCGTCCTTTTTGTGAATTATGTTATATATTTGCTTGTTCATATGAGGAAATTCCAAGAATTGATTCTAGTATAGTTGAACATGAGATTAAAATGTATCATGATGTCAAACTAGTACAACATCAACTCTGTCCTATTCATATGAAGAAGGCTGCTACCATAAGAGAAAAAATTGAAAAACTTTTTCATGATGGTTTTATATACCTTGTTCCTCTTACAGATTGGGTTTCCAATCTTGTTCCTGTCATGAAGAAACAAGGAACAATATGAGTGTGTGTTGTTTATAGGGATTTTAATCATGCTTATCCAAAAGAAAACTATCCCACTCCCTTTATCGACCAGGTAATTGATCACTGTGCCGAATGCGAAATATTTTCATTTATGGATGGCTTTTTCAGCATAATCATATCAATATCTACCCAGAAGACCAATATAAAACTGCCTTATTTTTCCCTGAGGTACATTCATATTAGAAAAATCCCTTTTGGTTTAAAGAACTCGGGGGAAAATTTTCAGAGGGAAATGAATTATGCCTTCCATGAAATCAAATACATTGTTCAACCCCATCTAGATGATTAACCCGCTCATTCACGGAAACGGATTGAACACTCACAACATCTGAGAGCCATCTTTTTACGGTGCCAACACTACAAGATTTGACTCAATCCACATTAATGTGTGTTTTGTGTTGGTTCTGGTAGTTTTCTTGGTTTCGTAGTGTTTAAAGAAGAAATTTGACTTGACCCTTTGAAGCTTAAGGCAATTCTTTATCTGCCTCCACCTTCCAATTTACTTCAGTTACAAAGACTCCAAGGGAAGGCTAACTATCTAAGGAGATTCATTCCCAACTATGTCGAAATGGCTAAAGGATTTACTTGTCTTTTGAAAAATGGAATTCCCTTCCTCTAGGACTAGGTTACACAAGCTTCCTTTGATGCTCTCAAATATACCCTGATCAAAGCATCATTAATGTATACCCCTAATTATCAAAATGACTATTTCTTGTATCTCGTCGCTGCAGGTACAACCAATGTTATGATTTTAGTCCAAGAAGGAGATGGGATTGAACATCTGATCTATTATTTGAGTCGCAATCTCAATGATATGGAAGTTAAGTATTCTTACATTGGGAAGTTAGCTTTGGTAATTGTTAAATCTATACAGAGATTTCGCCATTATATCTTTCTCCGAAATACCATTATCATTTCACATTGCAACCCTATGACATACATCTTGTCACTTCAATTTCTTGGGGCCAAATATTCGAAATGGATCGTCATTTTGTAGGAATTTGATTTGGAATTCATCAAATCCAATTCAAAGAAATATCTAGTTTTTTCCGAGCTTCTTTGCGACCTTCCTTCTACCACCATCGACTCAACAACGGAACCATTAATTCTAGATGAGTCTCTATTTCTGATTTCGTCATCTGACCCTTGGTATGGAGATATACTGATCTATCTCCAAACCCAAACTTTCTAGCTTGATACCTCTCACCCGCAGCAACAACGTATTCGATATCAAGACAAATATTATCTAATCATTGTCAACACCCTTTACCATCACAGTATCGATACGATTTTATGAATGTGCCTCACACATGAGGAAGCCAAGAAATTTCTGAATGATTTCCATTTTGGTGGTTGTGGTGGACATTTATTTGGTTATGCTACCACACAGAAGATTCTCCGTGTTGGTTTCTTCTGGCCAACCATTTTTAACGATTGCATTATTGTTGTTAGAAGTTGTCATGCATGCCAAATTTTTGACCGTAAAACTCGATTACCACCTGGACCACTTCATCCAATCGTCATTGTTGGACCATTTCCAAAATCGGGCATTGATTTCATGACATGTAACCCTCTCTCAGCCAAGGGGCATGTGTATATTATTGTCATCGTGGACTATCTTATGAAATGGGCTGAGGCGATGCCTACATTAAACAATAGTGGTGAGACGACTGCAA
This sequence comes from Pinus tabuliformis, assembly GCA_031772625.1. Classification (NCBI taxonomy): domain Eukaryota; kingdom Viridiplantae; phylum Streptophyta; class Pinopsida; order Pinales; family Pinaceae; genus Pinus; species Pinus tabuliformis. The sequence continues at coordinate 483,189,208 of CM062805.1, read as the reverse complement.
CTTTTTTCTTCAACCATGTAGTTGCACGATTTGGTGTACCACAAGATATAGTTACAGATCATGGTTCACATTTTCGCAACCACATGATGACTGAATTAACTTCCAAGTTAGGACTTCCACATGATAGTTCTACTCCTTATTATCTGCAAGTAAATGGACAAGTTGAATCCATTAACAAAATCCTTAAGCGAATGCTTGAAAGAATGATAGGATTTCACTAACGAAACTAGAATTTGATCTTGTACTCGGCTTTGTGGGCTTACCGAACCATGGTAAGAAACACAACTGGATTCACACCTTTTCAATTGGTGTATGGTCTAGAGGCAATCTTGCCCATACAATGTGAAATTTCATCACTAAAACTTGCAATTGACTTGTTACCTGACACTTCTAATGAGGAAGCACAATTTTAGAACTCATGCATCTAAATGAAACATGTCGTGAAGCCTCATTTTCCAATGAAGAACATAAGAAACGAATTAAGGCACAATATGACCACAATGACAAGCCTCACATATTCTCAGAAGGAGACCTGGTCTTTTTTTATGATTAGGAAGTCGATAAATTAGGAGCAGGAAAATTTGAAACATTATGGATGGGCCCCTAAGCGTGTTTTTGCAAAAGGCGCTTACGAGTTGGTTGATTATGATGGAATTCCACTATCACAGCCCTGAAACGGGTTATATCTTAAACATTACTATGCTTGATTATGCATGGTAGAAAAAATTGTATATATTTTTTGATTGCGTGTGTGTGTCACAGTGTGAATTTTAGAGTTTTTATGTGGTTAAGTAATCTGCTCTGCATTTGTTGCAGATGTCAAATTCTTTGGAACCATTTTTTGATTATGCTGGTGGTGCTAGTCACAGTACACAGAACATATCTTCTGCAACATGGGCCATATTCGCTCCAAGTGGCGAGTTAGTGAGCTTTCAAGGGATTTATATCAGTCATTCTACGCACAATATCACTGGGTATAGTGCATTTATTGAACTCCTCTATGATGCCATTTCGCTTGGCATTCGCCGAATCATCATTAGTCTTGACTCACAACTTGTCGTACTATAGCTTACAAATGTTTATACCAACTGAAATCCAACTATTTACCATATGTTCCTTAGAGTTCGTCTCTTGGAAAGAAATTTTGATTACATTCAATATCAACATATTTCCAAGAAATTTAACACATTGACTGATTCTTTAGCATACTATGTGTTAAACAAACATTTACAACATATCTAAAAAGTAAATTTTCAATTCACATCAACAATTGAATAGGATTACACATAATCATATAAAAACATTGAAAGTAAAATAGATAGATATTTAAATTTTTTACAAAATTTTGTGTCCAATACATGTTGGTCATCTAACCTCAAAGCCTCAAAATGCATACAATGAATCATCCTAAGTAGATCTAATGATGCTCATGATAATAAGTCACTGCCTGAGCTATCATGCGAAATATCCTAATCCAATGGCTAGGTACACCAATAGTATGGTGTTGCAGTATCATTGGTAACTCCTTGATCTGGACATCCGGTATACCGAGGGTTAACCCCACTATATGATCCTACAAGTTCGTCAGTGTCTCAGTTAGATCCAAATCCTGGACAACTACTCTCCTGACATTTCTCCACGCTGGTTCACCTACCTCTTGTTGATGGCCCATTAGTCAAACAGTGCCAACATCTGTATGCATGAGAACATTTTTAGTTTAGTCTTGGAAACATCAAAAACACAAAAACATGTAAAAACTTAAAAAATCAAAAAACACTGTCAAAACAGTTTACCTATAGCACCCCATTGAGCACCCACTGGTAATTTCAAATATGGATCTCCACGAAAATCCATCCCTACATATGGATGCTCCTCGATGACAATGTGTTGTTGACGAAGCCAATTGAAGAATGCAGTAGGAAATGAGATTGATGATTGACCAGCATGTCTAGCCATCTACTGAACCCATCTCTGCATTTGTGGATCTCTAGGACCAGTTAAACTTAGTGACACATGCTGAGGTTGCATCAATGGAATCCTCTCCAAATTAAAGGAAATCAAGATTGAACCATAGCTAAAAAAGATTGTCTTACAACTCTTTAATTTGGTTAGCTGCTCTTTCAACAAAGATATAATTACCTCACACGAGTTGAATATAGTTGGCTTAAGACACTTGAGCACATACTACATGTATGATATTTGCCAAATGAAGTGTCGCACTACCTACCAATTTTGTGATAGTGAAGAGGATTGTTCGCAAGGGAAAATCACGAACATCCCTAATGTTTATCTTCCCATCTTTGCTAAGCTGTGTACCTGGTAGACAGAATTGTTGAATGTAGTCCCTCACTGATTCACCCCCATGGGAAGAACCTAAAAGAGAAATGGGGGAACCATGTCTCAACAATCATGTAAGGAAGTAAATATCATCGATAAATATAGGGAGCACTTTGTCCCCTATGTGAAAATCCTATTCTGCTGGATCCCATGAATGAACCAAGAAATACAATAGTTCTAACTCTTTCCTCATCGTGGAAATCTTGAAATTTTTTAGTAACCCACAATGTCCGAGGGCCTTAATGGTACCAAGATCATTTAGGGCAACCATGTCCTGCTCTTCATGTTATCTTTCATGCTAGGAAATAGCCATTATGATTCGATCAAAATTTGAAATCAAACCATAGGCTTAGTTAGGATCCATTTCATGAAAAAACTGAAGAAATTTTGGGTAAAACTGATGAAAAAAATTTCTAAAACAATGCCCAGCACAACCCTACTCTAGAGACAATGCACTGCAGAGCAGGTACCCTTCTACTTAACTGCATTGCAATGTAGTTTTTGATGCATTGGGTTGCGTTGATCCCAAGGCGAGGTATATTTTCCCTGGGGACCCAACCCTAAAAAAAATTCCTAAAATTGAAAAATAATGACCTCAAATGAAAGAGAAAAGGTAGATCTGCTACCTGGTCCCCACGGCATGAAGAATGATCCACAAAATCTCCCACAATAAGCTATTGAACTTCGAGGTAAAAACTGGTTCAGAACACAAAAACTAAGAGGTAAATATCAAATGGTAAAAATGTCTTGGTAAATTCTTGTTTTATGGTTATTTCATGTTCATTAAATGAATAAACTATAGTTTTTACTTATCTTTACTAATGAAATAGGTATGTTTAATCTGTTTGGTGGTTCTTTGAGCAGGTTTATAGCTGACATAGTGAATTTGATGTGCATGATTGTGAATTGTACTTTTGACCATAAAGCATACTTTTATCTCTTTTTCTAGCTCTGTTAAACATCGAAAAATGAACCCCCTTGGAGTCCTCTTTAAGCTCTTTTCAAAATCTCGAAATATGAAAATATTGGTGAGTGTTTGTCCTTTCTAGCTCATAAATGGATTGGAAATGACATCTACTGAATATAAGTTTAACCCTTTTCCGGACTGAGATAGATTACTTATGAAAAAGGAATGTGTTGATCGAACATCGTCAATAGGTTCTCTCTTGTATTATTTTACACTTTTTTGTACTTGAGAGACAAATTTACGAAAAAGAACTTGTGGAGTTTTCTTTTTGTCCCTTTTCAAACTCTCTAAAAATGAAAAGTACTGAGTTCTCATTGTTGTTAAACTCGTTAAAACATCAAATAGCAACAAACTTGTCCATCATGACAAGACCGAGTTTCACCTTTGCTAGGCTTGTTAAAACATCACAGAGTGATGGATTCACCCGAAGGGTGGAATTATACTACAAGAATATGTTATCCTTCTCAAGCTTGTTAAAAAATAAAGAGGTATTGGTCAGCAATGACCGGGGAAAATGGGAAAAAGGATAAATCACTTTATGGTATCAAGTCGCTCTTGATCATGACACTTTCACTTCATCTTTGTGACTATTTGGGTTGGGTTATCTGCTTGATGGTTATCATACCTATGGTCTATGTTAGGTCCCTACAATATTAGTGATCACCCCATTACTATTGTAATTGTATCCCTTATTAATATTTTTGTGCCCCTATTGTCTCCATATTTTTATTACTATGCCCTATAGAATCCCTCTATTGTTATTTTTGTGCCTTTATATTATTATTGTTAGGTTGGCTGGGTTATATTGTGACTCCTTAGAATCCTATATATAGAAAGGAGGGTTTTCATTTGAATCATCAAGGAATCATTCATTTGCGTCATGTAAAGGGGGTTTCCCCCTCGAAGAGGCTGAATTCCAAGGCGTTGATCTATCTCTTCTATCTTTTTGTGAGCTGGTTTCATAACATTTGGTATCAGAGCTTTGGATTCTAGGGTTTTGCTGCTCCAAATAGGTCATCGTGGAATTTTTGCTATAAATTTTTTTCTGTGATTTTTCAGAAGCGAAAAAACAAACCCATTTGAGACAAAATCACACTAAACCTCGGATCCAAATTTCAAATCTTTTTGTGTTATATTTGCTGAGATATGATATGAGGAAGTTGGTCTATTTGTAGACTTCTGAATTACATTCCAAACAGGTGACCTGGGGAAAATCATCATAACTTTCTCTCTAAGCATCGGATTGAAATTTCATAAGAATGTACAAAAATGGGACAAACTGTAGTTTTTTGTATATATTTTTTAGAGCCAAAGGTCGAAACACAGACACATGGACTGTCATACAAGTTCGCTCTATTGAACTAGTCTATCATCGGGTCACTGTGGGAGATTTGGTATAACTCTTCCTTGGAGAATCCAATTTGGATCAGACTAGTGGCACTAGAAAGAGGACATAGAGGGCTACTGCATGTCACAATTTCAGAACTGGATGATCCAAAATTACAGAGATACTTTAGAGGCAATATCGAGCTCCTACAAAGTGAAAAAAGGTGTGTAGATTTTTTAAATTTTTGCTTAAGCTTGGTTTGAAAAATTATTTTGAAGGAATTCAAAGGGCATAGTAGAGCATTACTATCGGTAACTGATGCCCCGAGGAAAGAAAATTCAAACACCTAGTAAGCAACCTGAAAGCTCTAGCATGACTTATGAAGAAGGGGAAGAAATACTACATGATATATCAAAATTACAAGACCAAGTGCAACAAATGTCACTCTCACAAAAGCCAACAGAAGCTAAGATAAATGGCGTGGAATCTAAGATAAATGGTGTGGAATCTAAGATGAATGGTGTGGAAGCTAATATGGATGATTTGAAGATAGATTTGAAAAGATATTTGAATACAAACATGGCAGATTTGAAGACAGATTTGACAAATTTTCTACAAGAAATACTTACTAATGGTGAAAGGGTAGTAAAGGAAACTCATGATGTGAACAAAAGAAATGTTAATCATGATTTCATAGACTCTAATGTTGGATCGAAGACCCACCATATTTCAAAAATCGATATGAAGAAGTTTGATGGCAAGGATCCCGCAACATGGATATTATAGATGGAGAAATTTTTCGATCTCAATAATGTGCAAAACACACAAAAGTTTTGTATTGCAACTTTATATTTGGAACCAAATCAATTTGTATGGTATCAATGGCTTTGCTCTCATAAACAAAATATCACTTGGGAAATTTTTACGGAAGAATTGACAGCACATTATGAGGATACAAAAATCAACACTTTTTTTAGCCAATTAATAAGTCTCAAACAAAAGGGTTCAATAATGGAGGACATTGAGGAGTTCCAAAAATTGATCATAAGGGTGAAAAATATTATAGAGGAGCATAGGATTGATGTGTTCATAGGGACTTTAAAGGATAATATCCAACATGATGTTCGCCTTTGGGAACCTGATTCATTAGAAAAGGCATTCAGGTTAGCAAGAAAAATGGAAAGCAAAATTATGGCAACCAGGAAGCATACCACTCACAACTATAAAGATGGAAGTGTTGTTGCCCCTAGTCTTCCACAACCTATAAGGTTGACACCACAACAATTGGAAGAAAAAATAGCAAAAGAGCTTTGTTACAGTTGTGATAGAAAATACACTAAAGGTCATAAGTGTGCTGAGAAGAAATTATTCTACATACATTGTGAAGAGGAAGAAGAAAAGGAGCAAGAAAGGTCAAAAGAAGAGGATATACTCCAGGAACAAAGCCTATAGAAAGAAGAAATGAATCTGACCATATCTTGTAATGCTTTGGTGGGAATTACCACTCCTCAAACCATCAAGATAGAAGGACAAATCAAGAATAAAAAGGTAATAGTGTTGATTGATTCAGGAAGTACCCACAATTTTATTGATTGTAAGGTAGCAAAAGAATTGAATTGCTTCTTATATCCCACACAGAGTGTCAAGTGATGGTTGCAAATGGAGGAACAATAAATTTCTCTGGAAAGTGCCATAATATCAAGCTATCCATGGGAGAATATGTATTGACTAGCCCAATTCTTTCCATTCCAATGGGAGGTGTTGATGTTGTACTAGGAGTCCAATGGCTATAATCCTTGGGTACAATAGCTTTTGATTTTCAAGAACTTTTCATGAAATTTTCTACAGAAGGAAAGGAAGTTGAATTAAGGGGTATTACAGGGAAATCAGGAAAGATAATCAGCTCTAACGGTATGACAAAGCTTCTAAAATAGGAACAAAGAGGTGTAATTGCACAATTATGTTCACTAGATGTTTCCACATTGAAATCATCTATTTCTCCAGATCTCCAAAAATTATTGGACAATCATTCCAAGGTATTTGAGACTCCCAAAGGTCTCCCACCTATTCATGATCATGATCATGCTATTCATCTGATTCCAGGAAGTGTTCCTCCAAACATCAGGCCGTACAGATATCCATATGCCCAGAAGAGTGAAATTGAACGTATGGTGGCAGAAATGCTAGAGGCTAGTATAATTCAACCTAGTAAAAGTTCTTTCTCTACTCTAGTAGTATTGGTGCACAAGAAGGATGGATCATGGCACATGTGTCCGGATTATAGGGAGCTCAACAAGCTCACTATTAAAGATAAGTTTCCCATTCCTGTCATTGATGAATTACTGGATGAATTGCATGGATCAATTTACTTCACCAAGTTGGATCTTCATTCAGGATATCATCAAATTAGAATGAAGCCTGAAGACATTCCGAAAACAACATTTATAACTCATGAGGGTCATTATGAATTTTTGGTCATGCCTTTTGGCCTTACCAGTGCACCTTCTATATTTCAAGGTTTGATGAATTCCATTTTAAAACCCTTCCTTAGAAAATTTGTGTTAGTATATTTTTATGATATACTAATCTACAGCAAGTCTTGGAAGGATCATGTTGAATATGTTGACAGGGTGCTGCAACTATTGGAGGAGAAAAAATTATATGCAAAAAGATACAAATGATTCTTTGGATTACAAGAGGTGGAATATCTGGGTCATATTGTATCTCATGAAGGAGTAAAGGTAGACCCTAGCAAAATTAAAGTCATTAAGGAATGGAAAATCCCCACATCCATAAAGCATATGCGAGGATTTCTCAGGTTGACAGGGTATTATCGCAATTTTGTTAAGAATTATGGGAGAATAGCAACACTTCTAACAACATTATTGAAGAAAGATGCATTTTCATGGACTCCAGAAGCAATAAAGGCCTTCAAACATCTTAAAGAGGCAATGTGCCAAGCACCGGTCTTAGCTACAACGGACTTCACAAAAACCTTTATTGTGGAATGTGATGCTTTAGGAAATGGAATTGGTGTTGTTTTAATGCAAGATGAAAGACCCATTACTTTTGAAAGTCGTCCAATCAAGGGAAAGTTTTCACAGAAAGCTATTTATGAGAAGGAAATGTTGGCAATACTGCAAGCACTTAAGAAATGGCGACCCTACCTAATGGGAATACACTTCAAGGTAAACGGATCATGATAGCCTTAAATACTTTTTAGAACAAATATTATCCTCTGAAGAGCAAAAAAATTGGGTCACAAAGATGTTGGGTTATGACTTTGAAATCATCTACAAAAAAGGGAAGAAAAATGTGGTGGCAGATGCACTCTCAAGAAAGGATGAGGATGTGGAAGAATTGTTGTGCGCCATCTCTATTATCCAACCAGATTGGATAAACGAAGAAAGGGAGGAATGGAAGAATGATGAAGAAGTGTGGGCACTTATTCGAAAGTTAAAAGAAGATTCCAATACATCTGATACATTTAGCTGGCAAAATGATTCGTTATGGTACAAAGATCGCTTATAACTCTGTAAGAATTCCCAAATCAAACAAAATATTCTTATGGAATTGCACACTTCTCCCTTCAGAGGTCACTCGGGATTTTTAAAAACTTACCACAGGGTTAAGAAGGAATTTTTTTGGGATGGCCTTAAATCGGATATTCAAAAGTTTGTGGCAGAATGTTTGGTTTGCCAACAAAATAAAGTTGAAACAATTAAGACCCTGGGTCTATTACAACCTTTATCCATTCCAAGCCAACGTCGGGAGGATGTTTCAATGGATTTTATCATAGGTTTACCCAAGTCTGAGGGAAAAGTGTCATCATGGTGGTAGTTGATAGACTTACCAAGTATGCACACTTTTGTGCATTATCACATCCATTTAAAGCTAGTATAGTTTCTACTGCATTTATGGAAACAATTCAAAAGCTACATGGAAATCCAAAGATTATTGTAAGTGACAGAGACCCCATTTTCACTGGAAATTTTCGGACAGAATTATTTTCTTGTCTCGGTACTTAGTTAGCTCATAGCTCATCTTATCATCCTCAATTTGATGGGAAAACTTAGATAGTAAACAAATGTTTGGAAGGATATCTTCATTGCTTTGTATCTGATAAACAAACATAATGGGTCAAATGGTTGCCTCTTGCTAAATGGTGGTACAACACTTCCTTCTATACAGTAACAAAAATGACCCCATTTATGGCACTTTGTGGATATCAGCCACCATCCATCACATCATATTTAAGAGAAAATTCAAAGGTTCAAGCAGTGGAACATCACATCGAGCATCAACAACAAGTCCTCCAACTCTTAAAGGATAACCTCATGTTGGCGTAGAATAGAATGAAACAACAGGCAGATCAACATCGCAGCGAAAGAAGTTATAATGTAGGTGATTGGGTATTCCTACAGCTACAACCATATAAACAAATGTCCCTCAAGCAAGCTAAGAAGGATAATAAATTATCACCAAAGTATTATGGTTCGTACAAGGTGTTGCAAAATATTGGTACTATGGCATACAAATTGGAGCTTCCGGCAGCTTCTCGAGTGCACCTAGTTTTCCATGTTTCATGTTTAAATAAGGTTATAGGCAACAAGCTCCCAGTTCAAACAATATTGCCAGAACTTGACGAGGAAGGAAAAATTATATTGGAATCGGAAGCAGTCACAGAAACAAGAACTTGATAGATATGAAATCGATCAATTTCGGAGTATCTCATCAAGTGGAAGAACTTATCCGCTAAAGATTCCACATGGGAGGATGATAATTTTATACAGAAGCATCTAGAACTACTCAAGCATTGAGGACAACACTTTTTTGAAGGAGAGGGGCATGTTAAGTCCCTACAATACTAGTGATTACCCCATTACTATTGTAGTTGCATCCCTTATTAATATTGTTGTGCCCCTATTGTCCCCATATTGTTATTACTGTGCCCCATAGAATCCCTCTATTGTTATTTTTGTGCCTTTATATTATTATTGTTAGGTCAGATGGGTTATATTGTGACTCCTTAGACTCCTATATATAGAAAGGAGGGTTTTTCATTTGAATCATAAAGGAATCATTCATTTGTGCAATGTAAAGGAGCTTTCCCCCTCGAAGAGGCTGAATTTGAAGGCGTTGATCTATCTTTTCTATCTTTTTGTGCGCTGGTTTCATAACAGTCTATCACATCATCCATCACTTTGGTTTTGGTTCAATGCTGCCAATTCATTCAATGTTTTTGACATGTTCAAGAGAAGTCACTCAGTAAACTTCATCCTTTGAAATACTCATAAACCTTCATTTTCATGACCGTCATTCCTGAACATTGTGTTGTCAGTCACATTCTGTCTTCAAAATCATTACACTCGTTTCATGTCACTGATGGGGGATACATCAAGGCCCTCCTATGACGAATTTCTTCTTGTTGACATCATCACATTATCCAAGAAGTTGACTTAGAAACACCCTTAGTACCTTGAGGCTTCCATACATCAATGGCAAGTTTTTCGCTTTCAACGACAGGTTGACATCATAGGCCTTCGACCAAAGACTTTTTATGGTGTTTAACATCAAAAAATCTATTCACACCATGCAAAATGTACTATAGTACCTTGAGAATCATCATCATTATCAATGATTTCTCTCACATATATTAACGGCTTACATCATTAGCTGATAATCAAACGGTGTCTTCCCTTTTTCGACTTCAAATCAAATTTTCACATCGTTAGATTCGTACTAGAGTGAGTGATTGGACGACATAGAAGACCCCAGATCTAGTTTCATCCATCTGGGCTGCAAATTCGGGAGAGTACTAAATCATTTGTACGATGGCTTTACACATATGGTCACCCTATCATGGGTCTATATCTGTAGACGACTATCTGATTTATGTACATGTAATAAAAATTTTGTATGTTGAGCATGGGTATGCCTTCTCTCATAAATTCATGAAAAATTCAAAGATATCATGACATTGTGTATTGTAATTGATGTAGGTCACCATCCGCTTCAGATCCTCCTCATCACATCATAAAGCGTATCACTTAACATTATCATTTTCGACTTCATGCTTTAGGGGGGAACTATTATAGTTCTATTTGGGCACATCACTCCTAATGATCAAATCAGTATAATTAGGGCTCATCAAACCCTAATTTAGTTGTTACATGCCCTAGACAAGTCATTAAATTGAATCCTTCCATCCATGAATCTTTCCTAGCTTGAAACCCTGTTGAAATGCCTCCTTGGGACACCAACGTAGCCTTCGTCAGGGGTAACTGCACTGCAAAGAGGGTAGGCCCATTTAGGCCTACATTACAGTGCACTTAGGCCCACTTTGACCTACGCTAGGTGAGAATGAGGGAAATTGGCATAGAATTCTGGGAGTATTCCTTGATTTTATAGCATTCTAGAAGGATGTTGTTATGAAACTAGCTCACAAAAAGATAGAAAAGATAGGTAAATGCCTTCAAATTCAGATTCTTCGAGGGGGGAACCTCCTTGACATTACACAAATTAACAATTCTTGGATGATACAAATGACAAGACCTCCTTTCTATATATAGGATTCTAAGGGGTCATAATATAATCAAATCTGACATAACAATAATAATGTCAGGGCACAATAATAACAATAGTGGACTTCTATGGGGCACAATAATAACAATATGGGGACTACATGGGCACAACAATATAATAAGGGGGTTGTACTAATAACAATAAGGGGTTACACTAGTAGTATAGGGACCTAACATGCCCCTCTCCTTCAAAAAGTGTTGTCTTTAACACTTGAGTAGTTCTTGATGATTCTGTATAAAAGTCGTGTCCTCACTTGTGGAGTATTTAGCGGGTAAGTTCTTCCACTTGATGAGATACTCTAAAATTGATCGATTTCATAGCTATCGGGTTCTTTTTTTTGTGACTTCTCCCAGTTCTAATACGATTTTTCCTTCCTCGTCAAGTTCTCGAAATATTATTTGAATTGAGATCTTCTGCAACTTTTGAATGAGTGGCCACACTTCTTCATCCTTCTTCCATTTATCCCTTGCTTCATTTAACTAATCTAGTTGGATAATGGAAATTGGATAAAACAATGTTTCCACATCCTCATCCTTTCTTGAGAGTGCATATGCAACAACATTTTGCATCCCTTTTTTGTAGATGATTTCAAAGTCATACCCCAACATATTTGTGACCCATGTTTTATGTTCTTCTAAAGATAATGTTTGTTCTAAAACATATTTAAGACCATCATGATCCATTTTTATCTTAAAGTGTCTTCCCATTAGGTAAGGTCACCATTTCTTAAGTGGATGTGGTATTGCCAACATTTCCTTCTCATAAATAGCTTGCTTGAGATGTAGTCGTAAAAAAACCCAATCGCCTACATCAAAACTTATTTCACTGTGATGTTGATCTTCCTGTTGTTTCATTTGATTCTGCACCAAATTGGCGTTATCCTTTAAAAGTTGGAGAACTTGTTGTTGATGCTCGATGTGATCTTTCACTTCTTGAATCTTTTTCTTCTTGATATGACCCTGTATATTGAGAGTGTGAGGAGTGGTAATTTCTTCCAATGCATTACAAGATATGGGCGAGTTCATTTCTTGATGCTCGATGTGATGTTTCACTTCTTGAGCATTTTTCTTCTTGATATGTCCTTCTATCTTGATAGATTGAGAAGTGGTAATTCTTTCTAATGCATTACAAGATATGGTTTGATTCATTCATTCTTTCTCGATGTGATCTTTCTCTTCTTGAACCTTTTTCTTCTTGATATGTCCTTCTATCTTGAGAGTTTGAGGAGTGGTAATTCTTTCCAATGCTTTACAAGATATAGTCGGATCCATTTCTTCTTTCTCTGGGGTTGGTTCCTGGTGTATATCCTTTTCTTTTGATGTTTTTTTATCCTTTTCTTCCTCCTCTTCACAATCTATGTAAAATAATTTCTTCTCAGCACACTTATGACCTTTAATATATTTGTTATCACAATTGTAACAAAGCCATTTTGTTCTTTTTTCTTCCAATTGTTATGGTGTCAACCTTGTAGGTTGTGGAAGGCTAGGAGAAATAACAGTGTCATCTTTATAGTTGTAAGGGGTAGACTTCTTGTTGCCATAATTTTTCTTTCCACTTTTCTTGCCAACCTGAATGCCTTCTCCAATGAATCTGGTCCCCAAAGATGAACCTCATGTTACATGTTATCCTTTAAAGTCCCTATGGAGACATCAATCCTCTGGTTCTCTGGAATATCATTTTCCCTTATATTAAATTTTTGAAAGTCCTCAATGTGCTCTACGATTGAACACTTTTGTTTGAGATTTATCAGTTGGCTAAAGAAGGTTTTTCTCTTTGTATCCTCATAATGTGCTATCATTTTTCTCTGTGAAAATTGACCACGTAACAAGTGGTTTACGAGAACAAATCCCTTTATACCATAAAATTGATCTGGTTCTAAATAAGAAGATGCAATACGTACCTTTTGTAATAGTTTCACCTCATGTAGATCAACATATTGCTCCATTTGTAGTATCCAATTTACCAGATCCTTGCCATCAAACTTCCTCATATCGCCTTTTCTTGATTTTATGAGCTTGCTCTTGAAATGACTATAACTCTGTAATTTCAGATCTCCAAGTTCTAAAATTGCATCCTGAAGTAGCCCTTTGCATTTTATTTCTAACCCCATAAGTTTGATCAAGATTGGATTCTGCAAGGAAGAGTTATGTCAAATCTCCCACAATGATCTGATTATAGACTGGTTCAGTAGAGTGCACTTGTACAAAGGACCACGTGTCACTGTTTCAACCTTAGGATTTGAAAAATATATAAAGAAGACTATAATCCGTACTCTTTCTATAACTTCTTATGAAATTTCAATCTAATGCTCAAAGAGGAAGTTATGATGATTTTCCCAAGGTCACCTCTTTAGAATGTAATTCGGGAGTGTGCAAAAACCCTAACTTCCTCAAATTATATCTCCGAAAATATAGTGAGACGAGATCTGAAATTTAGACCCGAGCTTCCCCAAGATTTCGGTTCAAATGGGTGTTAATTTCAGAGTCTAAACCTTCATAGAAAAAAAGTATAGTGAAAATTCCACAATGACTCATTTGTGATGAAATTCTGGAGCTTTCAAAAAACCTAACTTCCTCAGATCATATCTCCGAAAATATAGTGAGATAAGATCTGAAATTTGGATTTGAGGTTCAGACTGATGTCTTCTCAAATGGGTTTTCTTCTCATCTTCTGAAACTTCGTAGCAAAAACGTTATATCAACAATTCCACGATGACTTGTTTGGAGCAGTGAAACCCTAGAATCCAAAACTCTAATACCAAATGTTACGAAACCAACTCAAAAAAAGATAGAAAAGATAGATAAACGCCTTCAAATTCAGCGTCTTAGAGGGGGCAATCTCCTTTACATTACACAAATGAACAATTCTTGGATGATACAAATGACAAGACCTCCTTTCTATATATAGGAGTCTAAGGGGTCATAATATAATTAGAGCCGACATAACAATAATAATGTAAGGGCACAATAATAACAATAGTGGGTTTCTATGGGGAAAAATAATAACAATATGGGGACTACATAGGCACAACAATATAATAAGAGGGTTGTACTAGTGACACAGGATCAGACAGCATTGGGTGTAACTCCTCCTTCTACATCAATAAAGTTGTTTGTTCCTTTTCCTATATTCTTGTTCATATCTATGATGCATATATGTTTAAATATTGTCGATTCCATTTGTTTATAGTAGATAGATCGTATGCTTTAATTGTTGTCATTTTCTGTTTCTCTTAATAGGTACCAATTGAGCGAATTCAGTTCAAGCAAGAGCGACAGAGCAATTCAAAGGAGATAAAAGGAAGTGAAAGATCACAAGTAGGTTCCTTCATCTCATCTATCTAATATAGGAAAAGGTTAAACCACTTCCTTTCTGTTTTTGAAAGTGTAACTACCCACTTAGGGAAGATGTAATTATCCGTGGGTATAAATTCCATATAACAAATAGAGTTAAATTATTTAGAAGTGGAAAAGTAGGCTTTTACTATATTTAAGTCAATCAACATTTTTAGCCTTTTCTATTAAAATATCATACCAAGATAAATGTACCATATATAGAAATAATGAATCTTCTGATACAAATATATATTGATGATAAGAGAGAATACTTGGTCACTACACTCCAAGAGTGTGACATAGAAATTAAACTTGCAAAGATCGTGTTAGGTCAAGGTTTGTGTAAACTAGTCACTGATTCTAACAATTTTTTTTAGAAAATGCCATTCATGAACAAACAAATGTACAAGAGGTATGTGCCATCACTTTTCATTCATAGTATGTTTATTTAGTATATTTTCTCAAACATGGCTATGTCCTTCACATTTGGAGCCTAAGCAAAAAGAAAAAAGTTATAAGATGAAAAGCTAATATGTACCAGCTTGTAAATGATCTTTTTAGAAAAAAAATATGATTCTATTTTTCTTAGACGTGTAGAAAATTTTGAAGCGGAAATGTTTTTGCAAGAGATGAATGATGGACCTGTTGGAGGATACTATGGAGGAGACACCACAACACATAAAATTCTTCATGCAGGTTATTATTGGCCAACCTTCTTTAGAGATTCCCATGATTATGTTAGGAAATGCAAGGTTTTTCAAACAACATTAGGAAGAGATAAGAAATCAACTTTACCATTGCAACCAATAAGCATTGAACAATCATTTGAGCATTGTGGACTAGACATGATCACTAATATCATTCCACACTCCTCTAAGAAGCATATATACATCTTGACTTCTACATATTATTTCACTAAATTGGTGGAGGCCATCCCTTTGAAAGTGGTAAACTCTAATAAACTTAATAATTTCATTGCTCAATATATAATCACTAGGTTTGGTCTCTCAAGCTCTTTGATGTTTAACGATTCTTCTTATCTCTCTGGTAATGAACTAACTGAATTTGATCTGAAAATAGGTTTTAAAATAAATATTCTGTGAATTATTACCCTCAAGGTAATGAATTAGCAGAATCCATGAATAAAAATCTCTTAAGGATTATCCACCAAATATTTCTTGGTCTTCCTTGGCTTTGGTACAACCAATTGAGGAACAACCTTGTTCTTCCCTCCAATAGATATTATCTCATATTTTCAAACTAGAAGAAGAGAGGGGAAAAGCAAATAAAACCTATACCAAGCATCAAAAAATTGTCAAAAATTGGTTCGATAGTAATTCAGTTGATATTAAAGGTTTTCAAGTTGGTGATATAGTCCTAAAATGGGACAATGGCCATAAAGAGAAGGGTAAACATAATAAGTTCCACAGATTATGGTTAGACTTATTTCAAATTATAGAACAGGTTAGTCCATCTACCTTCATTTTACAAGATCTCCAAGGGAGAAAACAAATTATCCCTATAAAAGGACTAATCCTTAAAAAATATTTATGTAAATAATCATATGTATATCTGGTGTGTTTATGACAAAATAAATGCTTTTCATTCGTTTGACTTTTTAAATCTCATTGGTTTTCATGCCTTTCTTCACTTGCGTTAGTTTTGTAGTTATTTGTTGTGCTTTTTGCCTCATGATTTGCTTATCAGTTTTACTCTATTGTTTATATATGAAGTTCTATGTTTAAGGAAAATCACAATCAATATTATATGATTATGCTTTTTTTCATCTTTCCTATCCCATAGAAACCCTGGCTATAGTACATTGTGGCTTTCTTATCATTGTTTTATGAATTATTTCTAACCCCAATTCCATGAAAGCAAGATATGCCTATCAATAGTTGTCTGAAGGTAATAAACTATTGGGATACAAAACTAATCAAGCAAGAATTAGTTTCTTCAAAAGCTCTTATGCCATCCCATCTCTTAAGGAGTGGATTTTCCTCTCTATCCATTAAATAATTTTTTAGGAGCGTAATTCAAAACTATATGATATTAATGATAGATATGAGGTCTCATCATGAACCAACCTACCACGATCGTCGGTTTTAATACTATTGTCATTACCATATCTGGTTAGTAAGGCAGGGTAATGGCTTCTAGTCATTTGACTATAAGACAAGAGGTTTCATCACGAGGTAGCTTCTTAACTGCTACTAGGTCCTATGCATGGCACTGCTAATATCTAGTCACCAAGATACAAAGATGGCTCTCAACTAAATTAAATATAGAATGTAATATATATACACTTTGAAGTTATTTCTAATGAATAAGATAATGGCATATCCAAGTGATGAGCCTACGTACTGCAACAAGAATGCTGCAACTCCCAGGGCTACCAACTTTACTTATCAACCCGAGGTTTGTACAACGGTGGAGGTGACTGTTCTTTATACACAAGTAGAAGTGAAGGTACTGCCTATTGTCACTGCTCATCTGGCAAGAGACCCCAGGGGTTCCAAGCCAGACTTCTATAGGGTCAGAAGAAGCTTGATTTTGATGGAAGGAGAGAAAACCTATTCTAGGGGAGAGCTATTCTACTACAGAAATAAAGAAAGAAATAATCTAATGCTAAACTCACACCAGACCCTAGCTAACCAATTAAACAATTATGCTAAGTAGAATTACTAGGTCAATCACTAATCTAATGCTAATTATCTATGTTTCAGAAGAAAGAGCATCAAAACTAGACTAAGGGGTAAACAATGGAAACTAAGTTGAGTCTGTATCTCAGCAGAAGAAGCAGTTGGAGGTCAAATTGGTGAAAAGAGGACGTGAGGGAGCAACAATGCCTAAGAATTGTTGGATCAGGCAGGTGAAAGGAAAACGAACAGTTGATATTGGATCACCGAAGGTTACATAGGTAGATGGGTGAACCAGGTGAACTAACATAATGAACAGCTGAAATTATATCGTGCAGGTGGAGTCAGGGGATGGACATATAGGATTAATCGGCAGATGGATGGCACAGATTAGATCGCGGGCAAAAGAAACATGCAGAAATGGTATCGGGGTGATGCGATGGCCGTAAGATCAGGAGACAAATCGATGGTGGATATTGGAGAGCTTAAAGGAATGTGTAAAAATGAGGGAGCGGGTTTAGAGAGCGGTAAGCAGTATATCACGCACCCTCAAAGCTGTAAGTGATTTCCTAAAATTTTGCGCGATTAGCCTCCTCGGACGACACGTAGCATGGGGAAACCACCCATTTCATGTGCCCTCGGGAAAATAACAATCAGACAGAAATCCATGCAATATTGCACGATGGTCGTCGAATCTGGAAAGGCAGATCAATGATGAAGGTTTGACCGAGCTAGATGGTGAGCTAGTTGTTATAGACATTTTTGTGCCTTACAGATATAAGCATGAAATGTCCATAAACCAAGGGATCCTAAGTCCCTAAAAGTGTTGTTCCAGCTCCTAAAGAAACAAGTTCAACAAATTACAGCTTCTCCCAGAAGTTCTCCACCAGAAACTGCTCAAAACTAGTCAAAACAGGATCATTTCAAGTGCTCCACTAGCTGGCTGCGTTGCAAAGCACCCAAATACACTGGCTAGGTGCATTGCAACGCACTAGAATGCACTACCAGGGTGCGTTGAGTGGGAAATGACAAGTGGCAGAGTCATTTAACGAGGTGGAGAGACAATGGAAGCTTCCAGAATCTTCTCCAATGACACTTGCCTCACTGAATTCGACCAGTGATGAGTAAGAGGCTCTTAGTCTCCAAGTGGAAGCAAGAACTGACAGAGAGAAGCCACTAATCAATTCAAGAGCTGACTCATCCTCTTTGCATACATCTATATATGGATCCCTCACCAAGAGATCCAAAGGCTGGAATTTTGTACATTGCAGAGAAATGCTGTTGGTTTTGTGATAGATATCAGAGTATTGGGTGATTTATGCTTTGTTGGAGGTGAAGAAGGGATTCTATGCTGGGAGGCTGATGCTGGATTAGGAATCATCGGTTGTAACTCCTCCTGAATCTTCTTGTTTTATCAATAAAACTACTTGAGTTTCTCCTACATGCTTGTATATCTGATGTGTGTTATATTTGTATGTTTAGCTTAAATATGATCCTAAGCTTTTTATGAACATAAATCCATGTCTTTGTGTAGTTTCTCTCTTCTGTGAACTTGCAGGAACTCGGTGATACTGGGCAAGTGAGGGAGCATATCATTGGAAGCTGGCAAAGAGAAGAGAGATTGGATCGAACAACTAGCGCAAGACACAGGTCGGTTCATCTTAATCATCTTCGTTTATAGTTCATAAAGAAGAATACAAGAGTAGTTTTCCTTGTTTGTTTCTGAGGTCTCTGTCACAACCCTGTGGGATAGGGTCGTTCTGAATAGACACTTTTCCCGAAAACAAAATGGCGACTCCGCTGGGGATCGTGTCTAGTTAGTTTATTTGTGTTTCTATTGTTGTTCATCTCATAAACTTAGGAGTGGCGAATCGAACTGCATTTGCCATTTACAAATGCAAAGTAGACATCTGCTACTCTAGTCCATTCACTGGGCCTGTTTATGATCTAAACAGTTGACTCACAAATGATCTGATTACCCTTTGTGATAGCTCTCAAACCTCTTGTAAATCAACCCTCTGATTGTGCACAATTGATTGCTTTTACCCAGCCAAAAACCATAGATTAAACTGCAAACCGTGACCCAGAACCCAGAAAGAATTCTCGTTTCTGCTTCAGCGCAGGCTTTGTGAAGAGACTCTGCATTTCAGCGAAGTTCCTCGAGAGGGCTACCTGCGTTGCAATTCAGTTTCTCTGTGTAGCAGGTGCGTTGATCAGCCTAGCCCTGCCTAGCTGAGGTTCTTTGCTCACTTTTTTCAGTTTTGCCTCTGATTTTTGCAGCCTGTGATCAGTGTGTTTGTCTGTTTAAAAGCCCCTTTTCTTTGCCTTAATTCCGTCTCAGTTGTATAAAAGAAACTGTATTTGTTTTTGTGTATTTGTTATGTCATTTACAGTTTCCCATTGCAAAAGTAAACTGGTCATACTGTCGCCCTTAGATCTAGATCTGTCGTAAGTGTCGTTTTGATCTTAGGGGAAAGTTTATTTGCTGTTGGCAGTTGATTACGCTTTTACTTTTGCCTTTGGTTTGAATTTGTGAATTTCTGGTGTCAAAATAAGTGTTTACTTCAAAATCATAAGGTGTCGTAATCGTCTCTACTTTTTGATTTCGAAAAGAAGCTTGTTTGTGTTTTTCACTTGAAATCGAATTCAAATTTGTACAACAACTTTCTTTTTAGGCATCAATATTAAGAAAGTGAAAAACAAATACATGCACAAGTGCATTTGCATATTGACAGTTTGTATGGCTTGATTTAGGAAAAGTGCATTTACAGTGTGCTCTTTGCTCTTTGAGAAAAGATTGTGTCTTTCTTTTCCCCTTGTAGCTAGGATTTTCATTGCTGAAAAGAGATAAAAGCTTGCTTATCATCTTTAGACTGCATTTTAGGAATTACATCTACATCTCGTGGTGAACCCAAAAGGCAAACTTCATAAGAAAGATCAACCTAAAATAAATTCAATGAACTTAACAACGCTTTGTAACTTAACGCACAACATCTAGAGGTCTAGTTTAGAGACGTATTCCGGCGTCGTAAAGCCTGGTAACTGTTGTCCTCACTGTTGGTTGGGTGATTCCTCCACTTTGAGACGATAAGTGCCAGTACGGACTTGTGATCCCACGTACCGTTGAGTATATATTGGGAGACCCCTATAGGCATAAAACCTTTATCCATAGGAAGCCGTGTGGCCGCCCTACTGATCGCAATGCACTGAACACAGCATTCGGGAAGATTGACCGCCGTACCCTAAAAAGTATTCTGCAGTTTTGCGATTGGTTTGGCACTCCCTCTACCTAGACCTCCAGAGCAGTCCCTTTCGTTCCTTTTCAGACTCCTTAATGGAAAAGGTCCATCTGAGCACTTGTCACTTCAGGCTCATTAAAAATCGAAGGAGACTAGAGTCATATTTTGTTTTTTCTCGACTCTTTAAAACTGAAAAAAAAAAGTTGTGTCAAAGCGTGTTAAAATTTATTTTAAACGGAATATTCATACCCTTTTCCTGCGTTGATCTTTAGGTTGAGAAAATGGAGCCTACCAACCAAGGAATTCCCCTTGGTGGAAATCCTAGTCCCTTCTCCTCTTGGGGAGATGTTGGTGCGCCCCATATGGCCACATTTTCGCTTCCAGGACTGACAATTGGCCTGCCAGTATGGCTCTTCTCAACCAATGTCGTTCAGAACACCACTATTCCTGAACAATCGAATCAGCAATTAGACGAGTCCAGAGTTTCCCACCAGCCTTCTACTTCCTCTAATTCTTCCTCTCCTCCTTCCTCTTCGCTTGACGAGACTGGTAAAGCTAAAAGCCAAGTTCCTAAGGAGAAGAAAGAAAAGAAGAAGAAAGAGAAAAAGAAGAAGGAGCCAAAGGAAAATAAGGGAAAACAAGTGTCGTCTAATGAGAATCCACACACAGCACCGACCAGGCCTAAATCGCCATGTGTCATTTGTAGAGGAGACCACTTTCACAGAGATTGTCCTTGCATCCCCCGGATACTAAGGGACTGGTCTCCTTGTTTGCACAATCCGGTGTCATCAACCTCTGGAGATCATGTTGAAAGCACACCGTCAACTAGTGAAAGTGAAGCCCCAGGACAAAAAGGGAAAGCTAGATTTCCTTGTAGACTGTGCGAAGGCAACCATGCCCTCCACCGTTGTCCCTTCTTAGATGAGGCTAAAAGATTTTTTGATGATCGTCTGGTTTCACTGTTACGACTTCCTCCTGGATACAAAAAACTCTTGCCAAGTCCGTCACTAGTTGAGAACCCAGCTGGCCCGCTCAAGTGGTCGGCTGAAGCGTCTATCATTGAAGATAAACCAACTGAATCCATACTAGACGAAAGTCAAAAGGTTGAGGCGGTAGTTGACCCGGTCTTGCCTTCAGAGGTTTTATCTTCGAATGATA
Source organism: Pinus tabuliformis (assembly GCA_031772625.1). Classification (NCBI taxonomy): domain Eukaryota; kingdom Viridiplantae; phylum Streptophyta; class Pinopsida; order Pinales; family Pinaceae; genus Pinus; species Pinus tabuliformis. The sequence continues at coordinate 483,167,621 of CM062805.1, read as the reverse complement.
CAGTCACTGAAGGGGATAAGGATGACACCGTCCAAATTCTCTTCATCAACACAGACTCCGACGAACACGGGGGCAATCCACCCATTCCTTTATCGCAGGAAGGAAGTTCGTCAGAGCCATACCCAGCCGTCCACTCGGTCCCACCTCCAAGCAACCTAGTTGTATCCTTCGACTGGAATCAACTAGGCAGACCCCGTTTGCCAGCAAGCATACCATTCTGAATTATTGTTCAAATATACAGAATGGTCATGGCTGGCACCATCATAGATGAGGGGGCTTCTGTGAGTATCCTTTCCTCTATTGCTTGGAAAGCGCTTGGTTCGCCATCGCTGTTGCCTGAAATGAGAAATCTGACAGGCTTTGATAAAGGAACCAGTCGACCTTTAGGGATCCTTCCCGATGTGCCCATAACATTGAGAGGGAAGACAGTTCGCATGAACGTCATGGTCGTTCAAGGACCCTTGGATTATAACCTACTCCTTGGACGAGACTATATTTATTGCATGGGAGCCATCGTCTCCTCACTCTTTAGAGTAATTTGTTTTCCGCACGAAGGAAGAGTGGTCAAGCTCGTGGACCAGCTTTCATTTCCCGGATCATGCATAGCAAATAGTCATATATCGTCCCTAAATGGTCTCTTCACGCAAGAAATGTCTCAAGTCCCAGTCCGTCCTCCCGATGAGCGCGAGTAATCTGGGAGGATATGACTGAAACCCAGGGGGCATGCGTCCTGGTCTGCTTCGGCAGGAAAACTTCGGGTATAGAGTAGGTTTCCGCGGGAGAATGTGACTAGTCCGTATCCTGTCCGTGATTGGAAGAGGGTTTGTTCTAGAATAAAATTCTCTTGTCAAAGTTATGAGGGTTGGTTGATCTCTCCACTCACCTTTGTCTATTTTGGTAGACATCGCCAAAGAAGTGTTTTGTTTGCACCGCGAATAGAACAACCTTTGGGTAACCTGTAAGAGGTAGGCCTCTCCCGATAGAACAAATGTTTTGTCTGCAAATTGAGGGGTAGCCTTGAAACCATATTTTATACCTGGGGGCATGCAAACCTTTTGGCATGCAAGCGAAAGAGCGATTATTTATCTGCTTTTTGGATTAGTCGTTTCCAAACTTGTATAAATAAAGGATGTGGGGCAAAAATCTAAAAGTTGTCATTTTTATATGAGACATTCTTATCATATGACTGGATTAATCGAGCAGTTTTAGTGCATAGTTCAAGCTCGTTAAAAAATAAACATAAGATCGAGCAAATGTTTCCACCCGCGTTTAAGCTCGTTAAAAAATGAACTATCCTCCGGTAAATAACCACCGTGAATGAAGCATTTTCAGCCATTAAAGCCTTGGTTGTGTTTGCACCGTCACCTCCACTTTTCATTTGGCCGATCATTCACCTCCATTTGATTGTTTACCCATTTTGAGGAACAGCTGCGAAGAGTGATTTCACTAGCCATCCTTGTGACACTGCCGTGATTGGAGAATTCCGAACCTTACCTGGAATCAGTTGCTACCCATTTTATCACTCGTTCCTCAAAAGACGAGTCTCCTTTAAGCTCTTTTCATCTGACTCGTAAAATATGAAAAGATTGCCGAGTTTTGGCCTTCCAGCTTGTTAAAGTGACAGGAAGTGCTATCCCTCCTCTAGATTTTAATCTTTTTGGACCCGAGGGATTATTGCACAAAAAGATCGAGCGCTTGTTTTGTTCGGCTCGTTAAAATTATCGAAAATTCATCCCTTCTGTATTGTTTTATACTTTTTCGGACTTAAGGGATTAGATGATGAAAAAGGAATTCCGGAGTTATCTTTACGTACCTTTTCAGACTCCCTAAAAAGGAAAAGGACCGAGTTATCTTTGTCATTAGACTCGTTAAAAAGATTAATAGCGACAAACTTGTCTTTAGACGAGAACGAGTTTCACTATCGCTAGGCTCGTTAAAACATAGCGATGGGTTTGCATGAAGGGAAAATTATAGAACAAGCATATGTTATCCTCCTCAAGCTTGACAAAAATAAAGAGGTACTGGTCAGAAATGACTGGGGAAAAATTAGGAAGAAAACTCAAAGAAACTTTATTGGTAGCAAGTCGCTCTTGAACATGACACTTCCACTCCGTGCCAGAGTCGGGTTGGGTTGTTTCATTCACCGGTCACATCACCATGGTCACGCCATACCATCCACATTTGGGGTAAATGCTACCGATCCATCACAGAAGTGTCACCGACATGTTCAAGAGAAGTCATCCAGAGAAGTCACCCGTGTCCCATCCACTACCATACATTATACTTCACTCTTTCATGACCGCCACCCTGAACCGTATGTCACCAGATCGTTTTCACCTCCATCAAAATCATTTGCTCCATTCCGTGTCATTGATGTGGGATTCATTAAGGCCCTCCTTTGACAGATCGCTTCTTGTCGACATCAGCTCATTATCCAAGAATTTGATCTAGGAACACCCCTTCAGTACTTTGAAGCTTGCATGCCTCAATGGCAAGTTTCTCACTTTCGGCGACAGGTATACATCAATGACCTTCGACCGAAAGATTTTGCGTGGTGTTCGATGCCAAGTCCTTTATTCACACCACGTGAATTGTACTGCAGTACCTTGAGGGTCATTATCATTATCGGTGATTCCTCTCGCGCTTGTTAACAGTTTACATCATTGACTGGTAATCAAGCGATGTCTTTCCATGTTCGACTTCAAAACATTTCTCACATGGATCGACTTGTACTTAGAGTAAAGATCGGACGAGATTGAAGACCCCGGATCTAGTTTCATCCATCTGGGCTGCGATATATATTCAGGAAAAATAAAGACATTGAAATGTACAACATTGCAGCACAGATAATCATCCTACCAGAAGGATGATGACTTCATCAGAATCATCAGTCTACCATCAGACGATTGTCTGTCCTATGTACATGAAAATGAATTTATAAAGCTGAGCATGGGAATGCCTGCCTCAGCTAGATCATGAAAAAAGTATGAAAATAATGTATTGTATTGTATCTCATTACAGGTCTCCTCTCCAGCATTAGAAGAACTTCGGATCCTCCTAATAAAGCATTTCACGCGATAAACGACCTCATACTTTAGGGGGCAACTGTTATAGACATTTTTGTGCCTTACAGTTATAAGCATGAAATGTCCATAAACCAAGGGATCCTAAGTCCCTAAAAGTGTTGTTCCAGCTCCTAAAGAAACAAGGTCAACAAATTACAGCTTCTCCCATAAGTTCTCCACCAGAAACTGCTCAAAACTAGTCAAAACAAGATCATTTCAAGTGCTCCACTAGCTGGCTGCATTGCAAAGCACCCAAATACACTGGCTAGGTGCGTTGCAATGCACTTGAATGCACTACCAGGGTGCGTTGAGCGGGAAATGACAAGTGGCAGAGTCATTCAACGAGGTGGAGAGACAATGGAAGCTTCCAGAATCTTCTCCAATGACACTTGCCTCACTGAATTCGACCAGTGATGAGTAAGAGGCTCTCAGTCTCCAAGTGGAAGCAAGAACTGACAGAGAGAAGCCACTAATCAATTCAAGAGCTGACTCATCCTCTTTGCATACATATATATATGGATCCCTCACCAAGAGATCCAAAGGCTGGAATTTTGTACATTGCAGAGAATTGTTGTTGGTTTTGTGATAGATATCAGAGTATTGGGTGATTTATGCTTTGTTGGAGGTGAAGAAGGGATTCTATGCTGGGAGGCTGATGCTGGATCAGGAATCATCGGTTGTAACTCCTCCTGGATCTTCTTCTTTTATCAATAAAACTACTTGAGTTTCTCCTACATGCTTGTATATCTGATGTGTGTTATATTTGTATGTTTAGCTTAAATCTGATCCTAAGCTTTTTATGAACATAAATCCATGTCTTTGTGTAGTTTCTCTCTTCTGTGAACTTGCAGGAACTCAGTGATACTGGGCAAGTGAGGGAGCAGATCGTTGGAAGCTGGCAAAGAGAAGAGAGATTGGATCGAACAACTAGCGCAAGACACAGGTCGGTTCATCTTAATCATCTTCGTTTATAGTTCATAAAGAAGAATACAAGAGTAGTTTTCCTTGTTTGTTTCTGAGGTCTCTGTCACAACCCTGTGGGATAGGGTCATTCTGAATAGACACTTTTCCCGAAAACACCAGTGTGCAATAACTGTTGGATATGACAAGGAAAATCAATGGTTGGGATTTAAAGTGCACAAAGTCAAATGGTAAAAGTGAATTCAGGCTACAAAGTGCGCACTCTAATTGGTCTTGTGGCCAAGTAGTACATTGAGTTACCGCGAGGCACTTTTTATAATTTTAGTCAGTTAGCTACCTCGTTTTTAACTCATTTTCAGTTGCCAGTCCGATATGACAATGGCACGAAATTGTTAACTTCGTTAAAACAATCGACATCCACTTACATTTCAGATCATATTCATGAGTGGAGACGTTGAAGGCGTTTAGTGAAGGTGTTTATTCTGGATCAGATCTTGGCCGATTGGTTTGTAAAATATTTGTTTCCAAAGATCATTGAAGATGTAGCTAAAGCCGGAGTTGTTAGTGAGGAGCAAGTAATTGCTCAAGCACAGTACCTTGACTTGGTCTATACTCAGTCAGGTACGTTACACGAGAAAATCCCCAATCTTCCCAAGCAAAATCAAATCGCTGCAGCTCCTTCGGGATCTCATGCTGTCAATGGTATGATTGGCACAATTAACACTAAAATTAAGAAGAAGTCTTCCAAGAATTCTTCTCCTATCATAACCTTGCCTGATTCCCCAACAGGAGATTCTTTAGTAGAGATTTCTGTCGATATTCACGTTGTAGAGTCATCTATAGCCAAATCAAAATCTGGTGGGAAGAAGAAAGGAAAGAAGAAGAATAAAACAGGTAAAAATTCAAAGGAGAAACCTAAAAAATAAGAATCCAATGATGAAAAATGCAAACCTCATTATCCTTGTCTCATTTTTGATGATGAACATTTTACAAGAGACTGCCCTCATCGCGCAGAGGTTGCGAAGATTGTCAAGGGTTTCCAAACTCCTGCTATTTTGAAGGATCCTTTTCCAGCTCAAGACAGTAAGATGATAGGTTCGTCCTCGAGTGCCAATGAAGAACCCATACTGATGATGTCCCATGTTAGGATTGCGACTCGATCGCAAGATTATGGTAGTAAAAGTCCTGTTGATGGTAAAGAAGCAGAATCTTCTCATTCTAATCCATCAACCTCAACTCCCAGTTCCGATCCACTACAGATCGAGAAACCTAATCCAGACTTGGTAATGGGTATACTTCGAAAGTCAGCTTTCAATCCGCATGCGAGAGCGGCTCAGAATTATAACATTGTTGAGGATTTAGCTATTTCACCCTCAGGAATGTCGGCTTTGGAAGTGCTGCAATCATGTCCAGCACAATGTAAATTACTTTTGTCGGCTATAAGAGTTGTTGATATTCAGGACTCGAACCTAATAATTTTCGATCTAGAAAATAGTGCACCGCGTTTGCCTCATCAAGTGGATTTCCAGATTCCAGTGATAGTCAAAAACAGGCCTATTCATCGGACTGTAATTGATGAGGGAGCCTCAACGTGTATTATGTCGATACAGTGTTGGAGATCGCTTGGTTCTCCTTCGCTAAATCAATCCCCAACGATTCTAAAGGCCTTTGATGGCCGTGGGTTTCATTCTTTTGGCATTCTATAGGATTTGCCTATAGGGGTTGAAGGAAAAACCGTTAGTCTAGATGTGGAGGTGGTTGATGCCTCTCTAGATTACAACCTTCTCTTGGGTCGAAGTTGGTCTTACGCTATCACAGCGGTCGTTTCATCGGTCTTTCGAATAATAAAGTTTCCACATAATGGAAAGATCATAACATTAGACCAGCTGGCTTACTTTTCATCCGACCCAGCCTCTTCTGAGAGTATTCAGCATGTCGGTAAAACGACTATCACATATAAGAATGTTGGAGTAGGACTAGTTAAAGATGTCGGTTTATTGGGAACTTTTCCTTTTCCTCCGATCAACACATCGTCTTCATTTGCAACCATTCATATGATCACATCAGACAACATTTTTTATGATGATCCTTGGATCGTTCCTTCTGAATCTGAGATAGAATCATTTGGTAATGCCATGCATTTGAGTCCATATGAAATTGCCTATGAAGCCGTGCAGTCTTTTGCCGACCCATCTTCAACCGAAATTGACTTCATGAATGTGGTCCGTGAGGAATCACTTTTCACATCAAGCTCGGATTTAATCATGTTTTCTGAACTTGTTCACTCTGATGAGCAAATTCGTGAAATCCTATGTGTAGATGATTTACCATGGGAAGATCTCCATCACATCTCTTTGTTTTTACCTGAGAATGATCATTTTGAAAATTATTTCTCATCAATTTTTACGACTGAATATGTCAAGGAACCTTAGAATCCAATGAAGCATCTTCATTCAGAGTTGAATTTGGGAAACATCTCTCGAACTATTCCTATTGACATTTTGGTTAAGCCCGGAATTGTTGAGAACATTCATAAAGGTGCCTCGTGTACAGATGACGAAATTCAACTATATAAGGCCCTATTTCAAGAATTCTGCGACGTGTTTGCCTGGTCCTATGAGGAAATGCCAGGAATTGATCCCGCTATTGTTGTTCATGAGATCAAAACTTACCCGGACGCTAAACCCGTCCGTCAACATTTGCGTCAGATTCACCCAAGAAAAGCTGCTGCAATTAAAGCAGAAGTTGAAAAATTACTGAAAGCAGGTTTCATTTATCCGATCTCGTTAACGGATTGGGTATCGAATATTGTTCCGGTTAACAAAAAGCAGGGAACAATAAGAATATGCATCGATTATAGGGACATTAATCGAGCCTGTCCAAAAGACAATTACCCAACTCCCTATATCGATCAAATTATTGATGATTGTGCCGGCAGAAAAATATTCTCCTTCATGGATGGTTTTTCCGGATACAATCAAATCAATATTCTACCTTCCGATCAACCAAAAACGGCTTTCATTTGTCCATGGGGGACATTTGCTTATTGCAAGTTACCTTTTGGGCTCAAGAATTCTGGAGCAACTTTTCAAAGGGCCATGTCTTATGCGTTTCATGACATCAAGCACATTGTGCAACCGTATCTCAATGACTTGCCTGCTCATTCATTACATCGAGCTGATCACCTCGTCCATTTACGAGCAATCTTTATGAGGTGTAGGCATTATCGGATTCGGTTGAACCCATACAAATGTGTCTTCTGTATAGAAACGGGTCGATTGCTAGGGTTTGTAGTTTCAAAAGCTGGCATTCGTCGATCCCTCGAAGGTTGAAGCTATCGTCAAATTACCTGCTCCTTCGAGTCTTCGCCAACTCCAAAGTTTGCAGGGGAAAGCAAACTTTTTACGATGATTCATTCCTAACTATGCCGAAGTTACAAAGGGTTTTACCCGGTTGTTGAAATAGAATACTCCATTCTATTGGGATGAGATAGCTCAGAAATCTTTTGATGCACTTAAACAGGCGTTGACCCATGCACCGTTATTGCATCCTCCCAACTACAACCAAGATTACTTCTTGTATCTCGCCGCCTCTCATTCCACCATTGGAATGGTCTTAGTTAAGGAAGATGAATTCGGAACTGAACATGTGATATATTACCTTAGTTGAACTTTAAATCCAACTGAGCTAAAATACTCACATGTGGAGAAATTGGCATTGGCAGTCGTTCAAGTTGTCCAACGTTTTCGTCACTACATTTTACTACGTAAAACTACAGTAATTTCATATTGCAACCCTATGATGTACATTTTGACCAAGCAATTGCTAGGGGGCAAGTACTCTAAATGGATTGTTATCCTGCAGGAGTTCGACTTGGAATTTGAGAAATCCAAGTCTAAGAAATCTTTAGTTTTTGCGGAGTTAATGTGTGACTTCCCGCGTGGTGACACGGAAACTGTGGTGGAGGAGCCCATTGCGGACGAATCCTTGTTTCTAATCAGCACTTTAGATCCGTGGTATGGGGATATCATCATTTATCTCTAGACCCAATCCTTTCGACCAGAAATTTCAAGGTCAGAACATCGAAAAATTTGATTCCAGTCCCAACAATTCAGGATTATTGGATACTCTTTATCGCCGTGGGGCGGACTCTGTTCTTCGACAATGCTTAACTCACGAGGAAGCTGAAAGGGTTCTAAATGAATGTCACTCTGGAGCATGTGGCGGTCATATGTCTGGGTATGCCACAGCCCGAAAGATATTGTGCGTTGGCTACTTCTGGCTGTCTTTATTTAAAGATTGTATTACGGGGGTCCGAAAATGCCACAACTGCCAAATTTTTTATCGAAAAATGCACGCTCCACCTGCTCCTCTCCACCCTATAATTGTCGTTGGTACTTTTGCCAAATGGGGTATCAATTTTATTACATGTAACCCTCACTCGGCTGGGGGGAATGCGTATATCATGCTTGCGGTAGATTATTTTACCAAGTGGGCCGAGGCGATGCCTACATTTTAGGCAGACGACAAGACTGCTGCAATTTTTGTGTTCAATCATATAATTGCTAGGTTTGGTGTCCCACAAGCGATAATCACTGATCATGGGCGCCATTTACGAAATGTTATGATGAACAAACTTACAGGCCAGCTTTGTTTACGTCGCGATAGTTCAACCCCTTATTATCCACAAGCGAATGGTCTGGTTGAATCCACCAACAAAGTTTTAGTTATCATGATCTGACGAATCATTGGGATTCATCGGTCGAATTGGCATAACATGCTATTTTCAGCGCTTTGGGCGTACCGAACTTCAGTAAAAACATCAACAGGGTTCACTCCTTTCCAACTAGTCTATGGTTTGGAAGTCGTGTTACCCATTGAATGCGAAATCTTGTCACTGCAAATGGCCATCGAGTTACTTCCAGCCACTTCCGAAGAGGAAACGCCTTTTTTATACTTGGCTCAATTAGATGAGAATCGACATGATGCTGCATTGGCGATCGAGACTCACGCAAAACGCATGAAAGCTCAGTGTGATCGAAATGTGACCCCTCGAAATTTTTCGGAAGGAGATCTAGTCTTAGTTTATGATCAAGCTAATGATAAATTAGGCACTGGAAAATTCGTTCCTATGTGGCATGGTCCCTATGTTGTCAAGCGAAAGCTAGCAAAAGGGGCCTATGAATTGGTAGACTTTGACGGGGACTCTTTGGGTAAACCCAGAAATGGTCTTTACTTGAAGAGGTATTATGCTTAAAGAATGGGTATGGAGATTTTTAGTTAGGATAGTTTTTCTTTCTAGCTGGTGTGTTTCAGTTTAAACAGTGTGCTTAGCTTAGAGAGTGTTTTTTCGTCATTATTCCTGCTTATCTTGGTTTTACTCTTGATATTGCAGATGTCGATGCCTATCCAAACATACATTGGTTTCGCTGATGGTGCTTGTCGTAATACACGGAACATTTCTTCCGCAGCTTGGGTTATCTCTTCACCCTCTGACGAGTTAGTATCTATGCATGGGGTAAGCCTCAGTCAAACAATGAACAACATTGCCAAGTATAGTGTAGTGATTGAGTTATTATCTGAATCTATTTCATTTGGGATTCAGAGTTTGATAGTGAGGTTAGATTCTGAACTCGTTGTATTATAGCTTAATAGAGTGTATGCCATTAGAAATCCAGTGTTATTAAGATTATTTTTGAGAGTGCGTCTCTTGGAATGTGAATTTGATTATATTGAATATCAGCATATTCCAAGATCTTTAAATACATTAGCAGATGCAATTGCTTCTCGAATGTTAAATAGACATTTGCAATAATCATACATGTAAAATTAAAAACCATTCCATAAAAAATACATCGTCCTCGATCATAGGTTGAAAAGCACCTTATGATCGGAAAAAATGATAAGTACAAAAAATGAAAAATGTCATATGTGCCCACAATAAGCGATCATCCTATCACTGGTGATGATCTCTATAAGAAACCACTGCACGGGCCACCTTGCAAAGGAACCTCGTAAAAGGTCTCGGGACCCCAATCACATAGCGCTGAAGTCGACGAGGAATGTCATCTATAGTGGTCTCCAGAATATCTCCTGTCAAGCGCTCGAGATGACCCTCCAACTCGGCCAAAACCTCTGCTGATTCGTCCTGTGGGGCTGGCGCAGGTGCAACTGGTTGTTTCCTCTCGTAAGGCCGGAGAGTGGCTGGTCGCTGTGGACCCACATCTGCATTTGAAATTTTTACTATCAGTTTTGAGACGATGGAAAAATAATAAAAAAATTAAAACAAGGAAAATGTTGAAAATGATTTTACCTGAATCATCCCACTGCTCTCCTGGTGGAAGAACCATGTCTGGGTCACCACGAAAATCTATCCCAGTGTAAGGGAAGTCTTGAATAGAAAAGACCTGGTTTTCCAGCCGTTGGAAATACTCAGGTTTGAATCGAGCAACCTCTGTCCTCTCGTCCGGGTGACGGGCCATAACTGCGACCCATCACATCAGTTTGGGCTCTCGAGGAAGCCCAGATCCAACAGTAAGGTGCTACGGGATCAACATAGGAACCCTCTCCAGGCCAAAACTCACAACCAAAGCCCCATAACCAAAGGTCTTTAGTTGTCCGTTTTTGGCCCTGGTCAGTTGGCCTTTCAGATTGGCCAACACAGCATCGCACCAGTTGAAGATGGTGCCTCGAAACCAATCAACTACCATACGCATCTAGGATCCGGTGGCAATATGTAATGCGACAGCCCTGCAAAATTTGGTGACAGTAAACGCAATCACCATGAGTTTAGGATGGGATATGGTCTTTATGTCTATCCCTTTGTCTCTAGCCTGGCTGTTGCAGTACTCTAGCCTGAGGCTATCGACAGACTGGCCACCTGGCCTAGCCCCAAACAGAGTCAAGTCTTCGCCTCTCTTAGGCAATCTAGTCAAGAAATAGATGTCCGCTAGCTCGATTTTAAGCTGGTGGCCACCAATGAAGAAGCATTGGTCCTGTATGCTCCATCTGTCAACCAACCACTGTAAGAAATCCACCTGAGCCCTCATGCCAGGAATGGCCCAGAATTTGTACAAGCCGCACGCCCTCAAAGCATCAAGTGAAGGCTGATGATTCCATGTGGCAGCATCCACGTCCTCATGCTCTCGTTCGCACCAATCTAGCATGATGTACTCTCTGCATCAAGGATAAGGATAAATTAAATTGCTAGAAATTATTTTGATTGGTCCATTTTTTAGAATTTTTGGGTTAAAAACCCTTGCGACGGGGACCGCACCCTCTGGGTTAGACACAGTGTGTGGGACCGCACTTTGTCTACATGGAAGGTGCAGACCCTGAGCTTTTTCCCAATGGAGAAAAAGTCGGGCTCCGCAGGCCAGCACTGGTAAACCTGTGGGCCCCCGCGCGCGGGTTTTAAGCCTAAAAACCCTCCCAAAAATGAAATAAATGACTAAAACAAAAATTGAAACGGTTAAAAATGAAGAGTAGGATGATGTGGATTACCTGGAGAAGACGACGTTCGATTCCAACGGTTGTATTTTCTGCAATCTTCACGGGAAGTTTTCTGAGCAAAAGCACTATTTTCTCACCCAAAACTCGAACGGTAAAAATGAATTGACGAAGGCCCTTTTTATAAGTTTTTTGAGTAAATAAATTGAAAATTTGTTAATGTTTCACTTTGGAAAGGTATTTTTGTGACATTTTTATCCATTTCAAATAGGTATGAGTAATGTTTGTGTTTTTGTGCAGGATAAAGGATTATTCAGGCGAAATCTATCATTTTCGATGAAAAACATTTAGAGTCACCTTTAAGCTCTTTTCTGACTCCTAAAACATGAAAAGATCGCTGAGTGTTTCTTTTAAACTCGTTAAAACGGAATTGAAAGACGGTCCACTTACAACTTTTTCCGACCGTAAAAACATGAAAATATTGCCGAATTTTTGTCGTTTCAAATTCGATATTGGTTATAAAACGACGTGTCGTTGATCGCTTTTTTACTTTTTTGGATCAAGGGCACTAATGACAAAAAGTACTCCTTGGTCGTAAAAGATCAAGCGGTTCTCTCAAGTATTATTTTATACTTTTTCGGGCTTGGGAGACACAAATTTACGAAAAAGGTCAACCCTGGAGTCTTCTTAAGTTTTTCAGACTCTCTAAAATCGAAAAACGCCGAGTTTCTCCTATACTAGACTCATTAAAATTTCACAATAAAGGACCTGTTCAATTACAAACACGAACAAACCACTCCTTCTTAGGTTTCGAATTTAAACTAAGTTGGACTCATCCGAAGGATGAGCTTATAATCAAGCATATGTTATCCTCCTCAAGCTTGTCAAAAATAAAGAGGTACTTGCCAGAAATGGTGGGGGAAAAGAGAGAAAAATGAGCCTGTTTGTCATACTTTGTAACCACTCTTGAACACGACACTTTTATTCACCTGGGTTGGGAAATCCTTTGCCTAACAGTTGATCAAACCACATTGAATGTCTTCAGCCGGTTTCTGGGTATTAACTTTGGGTCAATTGTCACCAAACCATCTGTCGTGTCGTTATGTGTTCAAGAGGTCACTGCCAATAAGCCATTCATCTGCAAAATATCTGTCATCCATCTTGACCATCCCTGAGTCAGTACTTGCAACTAAATTTCTTCAACTTGATCTATGATTTCATGTTGTGGGCTTGCCTATGACGGATCGCTTTCTGTCGACTTCAGCTCATTATCTAGAAAGATGATCTAGAAATTGTTAGTACCTTGAGATCTGCATGCCTCAATGGCAGGTTTCTCGCCTTTGACGACAGGTTGCATCATTGACTTTCGATCAAAGGATTTCGTGACATGTTCGACATCAACACATTTATTTGCATCTCATGGATTGTACTGGGTACTTTGAGAGCCATTGACATCACTGGTGGTTTCTCTCACACTTGTTAACAGTTTACATCATTGACTGGTAATCAAGTGGTTTCTACCATGTTCGACATCAACACATTCATTCGCATGGACAGAATCGTACTGTTTCGGGAAGTAGAAATGAAGACCCTGGATCTAGTTTCCACAATCCAGGCTACGAGGAATTTGTATTCATTATATAATGGACTATTCATAAACAGATTGTTGCGTCCATACTGTGTCCACCTAAGTCTATACTTGTGATGTTTTACAAGATCATTCCTGTATCAGAGCAGTAGTTAGTTTTCTAGTCAGCTTTGATTTGAGTATGGGAATGCCTACCTCAGCGATGATATTATCTCATATATATACTTGCATTGAATGTTTTTACAGGTTCCAACTGGGCTCTCCACAAAATGATCCTCGAAATGACAAAGTACTTCACTCTTCCTAAATGATAAGAAATCCTCATCTACTATAGACTTCGCACTTTAGAGGGAAATCTGTTACACAAAAATATCGTCACCATGATTATTCACAGTCAGTATGAGTCTATCATCACTTGTACTGTCTTCCTAAGCAAGTCTCGGACCTCAGCTCTTCAAGTCAAGCTTTGAAAATGGGAGAAAGACATTAAAAATCAATGAAACTCTGGTTTCGCACTTTCTCTCACTGTCACCTGCGGTCCAACACCTTCTGTGTACAAAAACTGCGGACCTTCCTGCTTTGTCCTTAAAGGTGTGGGTGCGGACCCCTGTGAAAGTCAAAAGGTGCAAGTTTTATCTTAAAAAACTCACTTTGGGTTAATTCTAAAGGATTATAGAAGGAATTTTGGCGTGGATTGTTCGCTCTGAGGTGGTTCATGCATCCCAAAAGAGAAGGAGCTAATCCCTTGATGAGAGGAGCTATCCCTTTGAAGGAGGGCTTTATCCCTTTGAAGGAGGACCTAGTAACCTCCCTACATTGCACTATAAATTCAGGCATTGGGCTGGTTGCTGAAGAGGTTAGAATTTGAACATTTTTTAGGGTAAATGCTGGTGAAATCAAGACTTCCTAGTTGAGCTTAAGAGGAGAGATCACATACCTTTTTGGCTTCATTGGGGAGTGAGTGAAACTTGTCAAAGTAGAGGAGACTTCTTGCTCAACCCTGGGAGGAGCTTGTACAGCGTCAAGGCACAGGTTGTAAAATTCTTCTTCTTTTGAATTAATACAATCAAACTCATTTTTCTCAACAAGTATCTCATGTTATTTGTTTCATGGACTCCTTGACTTTCATGTTAAATATGTTTTGATATATTGGCTTTTCAGGTGCTATTTAATTTGTTTGCCTTGTTTGTGTTTGCAGATTCGCGACAAAGGAGCTCACTTGGATCAAAGGAGCGAGGGCATCCACAAGCTTGCGTTGGACCTAAGGTAGGCCCTAAAAACACTTGTTTTGCATTGTTTATTAAAGCATATTTAGAGAAAGACAGTGTGTGGCTGGTTTGCTTGTCATTAGGTCTTCTTAAGATTCTAGGAAGGTCTATCTTGTCTGCAAGATCGACTTATTCCGTGTGACAAAATGGCGACTCCACTAGGGACTTGATTGTTTTCCTTTTTTTTACTTTGGCCTGAGAAACTGTGTTTTTGTTTCTATTTTTGGCTTGTTGTGTGTAAAATTGGGTAGAGTTTGTAGATCCAGGGTTATTTTTTGCTTTTCATAGCTTTGGGAGAGGACCGCACCCTAGCCGTTTGACACAGTGCGTACCTATCTGCATCTTGGCTTTTAGCACAGAGCGGGACCACACCTGTGTCAATTGTGGGCCTGCGGACCCTGTCAATTTTGAAAAACTTAAGATTTCCTCTGTTAGTTAGCTTAGTTTTTGTTTAGAAATTTTTATCCACTGCCCAGACCTGCATATAACCTGTCAGAAGCTTTCCTTAGGTTGATTTGATTAGTGTTAGGGTTTTAGGTGGAATTCCTAGGAGTTTTGCTTGTTGGGCTTGTTTTTCATTTTGGTTGTGTAGTGGCTCTGAGCTTAGAAGCTGTAGGGACTTTAGATCACCTTAGTGTCTACCAGCCTTCTTATGAGTCTGACCATTTATGAAATCTCCCCTTGTTGAGGAATCCGCTTTGAGTTTTCTCTTTCCAAAACTTCGAAAATCTTGTGTTTAAAAGTTTGGATTTTCATTTTCAAAAAGAAAAAAAAATTGGTTGTTCTTGATTGATTTGTGATTCTGCATAAATTGGTCCTTAGCTTACATCTAGCTAAGTAAAACATCCTTAAAAAAAAGACATCTAGTAGGCTTTGACTTCAAATAGGTTTTTATAATTTATAGATCACATAGTTTTGAGTGTTTTGTAAAAAACAAAAAAAATCTCTTTTGGAAAAAAGTTTGTTTTTGTAGTGGTTGAGTGCTTTGAAACGAAAAAGGGAAATTTTTGTGAAATAACTAGTTGTCTTGTTTTGAGTGCATTGGAAAAGGAAAAAGCTCTTCTTTTAATTTGTTTGATTGAGAAAGATTTGTGTTTACAAAGTATTTGCATTCTCAAACTCTTTCTTAGTTAGAAGTTCATCGAAGAGAAAAAGATTGTTTAAATCATCTTAGGTGCATTTTTATTGATTTTGAGTCAAGTCTTCATACCACGAGTTTCATCTCCGCACCTTTTGACTTAAACAAAAACCAATAAAAAATAACGCTTAAAGTAAAATTCATCTAGTAACATTTTTATTTCTAGGGCTCTGATACACCAACTTAGCTTAGGCTAGTGTCTTGGAGTAGGAGAGTAATTAACTCTCCAAGACAGTAAAAACAAACAGGTAGTTGTATCTTGTGGTAGGGAAGAAATCCAATTGTTGCATTTATGCTTTGGGAAAGCTCCTCTTAAAGTAGAAGCACAAGATCGTGTCCGAACCAGTGTGGGAATCAATCCTTCCTCATTGGGAACGACGCCAGATATTCACGTATTAAAAATGGTAAACCTCGGATTAACCATTGTCGAGGAGCCTGGGGTCACTTGTTGGTAAACCTTGGATTATGTCAGGGAGCCTTCAAGGGGATTGAGCTTGCTACTCTGCCCTTGCGTGCGTATCGAATCGTAGACTGTGTAGGTTTTAACCCTGTAAAGAAATTACCTGCATACGAATTCTTAAACAAAGAAAATAAACAATGCGAGATCATAACCCATAAAACACATATGCACAAAGGTTTTTCCCTGGATCCCAAAACCGGGACTACCAGCTTGATTTTTCATTATGTTCCTTTCAATGTTACAATACATATTTATACATGCCGAAGCATCCAATACCATGGACCGAAAACCATCGCGTCCAAAAAACATGTGCGAAAATCATGCACAAAACCATAGGTGGGTCCGCCCAACCTAACATATCGTCTGAAACCAAAATTTTCCAGGGCGCTGCCCTGGACCCCATAAAGCAGGGTTACGGGTGCCCTTCAAACCCCCTATTAACTACGTGGAAAGAACATAACACAACCCAACAGACTGTTCCTCCAGGTATATTTGTTTCAGTTGGTAACCTTAGTGGCCATATTCTTTAGGATTCTTCCTAAGGTGACAGTGGTGGGAAGATCCCACTGTACCTGGAGCAGAGTCGGCTAGACTCACTTGGATTTTCTGGGGGGTTCTCTCCACTCAAGACGGTTAAGTGGAGGAACTTGTGCTAGTCTATTCATTAAGCAGGTTGTCGGGGTAACTGTTCCAACTGCCATTTCTCTATTGAACTCTGCGACATTGGATTTCATCACCAACTAGTGTTTTCAGTACGGAAAGTTACTGTTTGTGTGTGTCTGATCTCCTAGATTCTTTAGGCGTGTGATTCAAATTTGTTTGGTCCAAAACCAAAATTTTTTGGGGCACTGCCCGGACCCCATAAAGTGGGGTTATGGGTGCCCTTCAAACCCCCTATTAACTACGTGGAAAGAATATAACACAACCCAACAATCTCCCACTTGTTGTTTTCTTTCCACAGGGGGCCACAGGAGAGCTTAGTCATTTTTTTATCCCTGAGATTCCCATTGCTTCTCTACACCAAGAGAACTTCTCAGAGCTCACAGATTTTGTCAATGCATCTGCAGTATTCTTCAAAGTGTCCACCTTTACCAGCAACACCTTTCTGTCTTCTATCATATCCCTCACAAAGTGATACTGAACATCAATGTGCTTTGTCTTTGAATGATAAGCAGGGTTCTTTGCCAAGAAAATTGCACTTTGGCTGTCACAGTCTATTCTTATAGCTCCCTGTACTAACCCCATACTTGAACACAATCTCTGCAACAAAACTGCTTCCTTGCTTGCATGAGTGGCTGTCATGTATTCTGCCTCTGTAGTTGATAGTGCCACTACAGATTGTTTCTTACTCGTCCAACTGACTGCACCTCCAAATAGGTTAAACACATACCCACTTGTAGATATTCTCTGATCCAGATTGTTGGGTCCCTATAATACTAGTGATTACCCCATTACTATTGTAGTTATACCCTTATTTATATTGTTGTGCCCCTATTACCCCCATATTGTTATTTCTGTGCCCCATAGAATCCCTCTATTGTTATTTTTGTGGCTTTATATTATTATTGTTAGGTCGGCTGGATTATATTGTGACTCCTTAGACTCCTATATATAGAAAGGAGGTTTTATCATTTGTATCATCCAAGAATTGTTCATTTATGTAATGTAAAGGAGGCTGCCCCCTCGAAGAGGCTGAATTCTAAGGCGTGGATCTCTCTTTTCTATCTTTTTGTGAGCTGGTTTCATAACATTTGGTATCAGAGCTTTGGATTCTAGGGTTTCGCTGCTCCAAACATGTCATCGTTGCATTTTCGCTATAACTTTTTTCTGTGACGTTTCAGAAGTCGCAAAAAAAACCCATTTGCGAAGAATTGGCTCTGAACCTTGGGTCCAAATTTCAGAGATTTTCGCGTGATATTTTCGGAGATATGATCTGAGGAAGTTGGACTTTTTGTAGACTCCTGAATTACATTCAAAACAGGTTACCTGGGGAAAATCGTCATAACTCTCTCTCTGAAGATCGGATTAAAATTTCGTAAAAAGGTACAGAAAGAGGACGGACTGTAGTTTCTTGTATGTGTGTTTTAGATTCAAAGGTTGAAACAGTGACTCGTGGCACGTCGTACAAGTTCGCTCTACTGAACCAGTCTAAAAGCAAGTCACTGTGGGAGATTTCACATAACTCTTCCTTGGAGAATCCAATTTGGCTCAGACTTGTGGCATTGGAAAGAGGACACAGAAGGCTACTACAGGTAGCAATTTCAGAACTGGATGATCCGAAATTACAGAGATACATCAGATTCAATATCAGGCTTCTATAAAGTGAAAAAAGGCGTGTAGTTTTTTTTTTTAAATTTTTGTGTAAGCTTGGTTTAACGGAATTCAAAGGGCATAGTAAAGCATTATTATCGGTAACTGATGCCCCGAGGAAAGAAAATGCAAACACCTAGTAAGGAACCTGAAAGCTCTAGCATGACTCATGAAGAAGAAGAAGAAATGCTACATGATATATCAAAATTACAAGAACAAGTGCAACAAATGTCACGCTCACAAAAGCTAAGATAAGTGGCGTGGAATCTAAGATAAAGGGCATGGAAGCTAAGATGGATGATTCGAAGATAGATTTGAAGAGAGACATGGCAGATTTGAAGACAGATATGGAAGAATTGAAGAAGTTGCTACAAGAAAGGGTCACTAATGGTGAAAAGGTAGTAAAGGAAACTCATGATGAGAACAAAAGAAATGTTAATCATGATACCATAGATGCTAATGTTGGATCGAAGACTCACCATGTTCCAAAAATCGATATGAGGAAGTTTGATGGCAAGGATCCCGCCACATGGATATTACAGATGGAGCAATTCTTCGATCTCAATAATGTGCAAAACACACAAAAGGTACGTATGGCAACTTTATATTTGGAACCAAATCAGTTTGTATGGTATCAATGGCTTTGTTCTCGTAAACAATTTATCACTTGGGCAATTTTTACGGAAGAATTGATAGCACATTATGAGGATACAAAAAGCAACACTTTTTTTAGCCAATTGATAAGTCTCAAACAAAAGGGTTCAATAATGGAGCACATTGAGGAGTTCCAAAAATTGAACATAAGGGTAAAAGATATTCCAGAGGAGCATAGGATTGATGTGTTCATAGGGTCTTTAAAGGATAATATCCAACATGATGTGCGCCTTTGGGAACCTGATTCATTAGAGAAGGCATTCAGGTTAGCAAGAAAAATGGAAAGCAAAATTATGGCAACTAGGAAGCATACCATTCACAACTATAAAGATGGAAGTGTTGTTGCCCATAGTCTTCCACAACCTACAAGGTTGACACCACAACAATTGGAAGAAAAAAGAGCAAAAGGGCTTTGTTACAATTGTGATAGCAAATACACAAAAGGTCATAAGTGTGCTGAGAAGAAATTATTCTACATAGATTGTGAAGAGGAAGAAGAAAAAGAGCAAGAAAGGTCAAAAGAAGAGGATATATTCCAGGAACAAAGCCTAGATGAAGAACAAATAAATCCGACCATATCTTGTAATGCATTGGCGGGAATTACCACTCCTCAAACCATCAAGATAGAAGGACAAATCAAGAAGAAAAAGGTAATAGTGTTGATTGATTCAGGAAGCACCCACAATTTTATTCATTGTAGGGTAGCAAAAGAATTGAATTGCTTCCTATATCCAGCACCAGAGTGTCAAGTGATGATTGCAAATGGAGGAACAATAAATTGTTCTGGAAAGTGCCATAATATCAAGCTATCCATGGGAGAATATGTATTGACTAGCCCAATGCTTTCCATTCCAATGGGAGGTGCTGATGTTGTACTAGGAGTCCAATGGCTACAATCCTTGGGTACAATAGCTTTTAATTTTCAAGAACTTTTCATGAAATTTCTGTGGAAGGAAAGGAAGTTGAATTAAGGGGTATTGCAGGGAAACCAGGAAAGATAATCAGCTCTAATGGCATGACAAAGCTTCTAAAAAAGGAGCAAAGAGGTGTAATTGCACAATTATGTTCGCTAGATGTTTCCACATTGGAATCATCTATTTCTCCAGATCTCCAAAAAGTCCTGGACAATCATTCCAAGGTATTTGAGACTCCCAAAGGTCTCCCACCTATGCGTGATCATGATCATGCTATTCATCTGATTCCAGGAAGTGTTCCTCCAAACATCAGGCCGTACAGATATCCATATGTCCAAAAAAGTGAAATTGAACGTATGGTTGCAGAAATGCTAGAGGCTGGTATAATTCAACCGAGTCAAAGTTCTTTCTCAGCTCCAGTAGTATTGGTGCACAAGAAGGATGGATCATGGCGCATGTGTCCAGATTATAGGGAGCTCAACAAGCTCACTATTAAAGATAAGTTCCCCATTCCTGTCATTGATGAATTACTGGATGAATTGCATGGATCAATTTACTTCACCAAGTTGGATCTTCGTTCGGGATATCATCAAATCAGAATGAAGATTGAAGACATTCCGAAAACGGCATTTAGAACTCATGAGGGTCATTATGAATTTTTGGTCATGCCTTTTGGCCTTACCAATGCACCTTCAACATTTCAAGGTTTGATGAATTCAATTTTCAAACCATTCCTTAGAAAATTTGTGTTAGTATTTTTTGATGATATACTAATCTACAGCAAGTCTTGGAAGGATCATGTTGAACATGTTGACAAGGTGCTACAACTATTGGAGGAGAAACAATTATATGCAAAAAGATCCAAATGTTTCTTTGGAGTCCAGGAGGTGGAATATTTGGGTCATATTGTATCTCATGAAGGAGTTAAGGTAGACCCTAGCAAAATTAAAGCCATTAAGGAATGGAAAATCCCCACATCCATAAAGCATCTGCGAGGATTTCTTGGGTTGACAGGGTATTATCGCAAGTTTGTTAAGAATTATGGGAGAATAGCAGCACCTCTAACAACATTATTGAAGAAAGATTCATTTTCATGGACTCCGGAAGCAACAAAGGCCTTTAAACATCTTAAAGAGGCAATGTGCCAAGCACCGGTCTTAGCTACACCGGACTTCACAAAAACCTTTATTGTGGAATGTGATGCTTCAGGAAATGGAATTGGTGTTGTTCTAATGCAAGATGAAAGACCCATTGCTTTTGAAAGTCGTCCAATCAAGGGAAAGTTTTTAAGCAAAGCTATTTATGAGAAGGAAATGTTGGCAATACTCCATGCACTTAAGAAATGGCGACCCTACCTAATGGGAAGACACTTCAAGGTAAAAACGGATCATGATAGCCTTAAATACTTTTTAGAACAAAGATTATCCTCTGAAGAGCAACAAAAGTGGGTCACAAAGATGTTGGGTTATGACTTTGAAATCATCTACAAAAAAGGGAAGCAAAATGTGGTGGCAGATGCACTCTCAAGAAAGGATGAGGATGTGGAAGCATTGTTGTGTGCCATTTCTATTATCCAACCAGATTGGATAAACGAAGCAAAGGAGGAATGGAAGAATGACGAAGAAGTGTGGGCACTTATTCGAAAGCTACAACAAGATTCCAGTACTTCTGATACATTTAGCTGGCAAAATGATTCGTTATGGTACAAAGATCGCTTATACCTCTGTAAGAATTCCCAGCTAAAACAAAAGATTCTTATGGAATTGCACACTTCTCCCTTAGGAGGGCACTCAGGATTTTTAAAAACTTACCACAGGGTTAAGAAGGAATTTTTTTGGGATGGCCTTAAATCAGATATTCAAAAGTTTGTGGCGGAATGTTTGGTTTGCCAACAAAATAAAGTTGAAACAATTAAGACACCGGGTCTATTACAACCTTTATCCATTCCAAGCCAACGTTGGGAGGAGGTTTCAATGGATTTTATCACAGGTTTACCCAAGTCTGAGGGAAAGAGTGTCATCATGGTGGTAGTTGACAGACTTACCAAGTATGCACACTTTTGTGCATTATCACATCCATTTAAAGCCAGTACAGTTTCTACTGCATTTATGGAAACAGTTCAAAAGCTACATGGAAACCCAAAGATTATTGTAAGTGACAGAGATCCCATTTTCACTGGAAATTTTTGGACAGAATTATTTTCTTGTCTTGGTACTCAGTTAGCTCATAGCTCATCTTATCATCCTCAATCTGATGGGCAAACTGAGATAGTAAACAAATGTTTGGAAGGATATCTTCGTTGCTTTGTATCTGATAAACAGACACAATGGGTCAAATGGTTGCCTCTGGCTGAATGGTGGTATAACACTTCCTTCCATACAGCAACAAAAATGACCCCATTTATGGCACTTTATGGGTATCAACCACCATCCATCACATCATATTTAAGAGAAAATTCTAAGGTTCAGGCAGTGGAACATCACATCGAACATCAACAACAAGTCCTCCAACTCTTAAAGGATAACCTCGTGTTGGCACAAAATAGAATGAAACAACAGGCAGATCAACATCGCAGTGAAAGAAGTTTTGATGTAGGTGATTGGGTATTCCTACGGCTACAACCATATAAGCAAATGTCCCTAAAGCAAGCTAAGAAGGATAATAAATTATCACCAAAGTATTATGGTCCGTACAAGGTGTTGGAAAAGATTGGTACTATGGCATACAAATTGGAGCTTCCTGCAGCTTCTCGATTGCACCCAGTTTTCCATGTTTCATGTTTAAAGAAGGTTATAGGCAACAAGCTCCCAGTTCAAACAATATTGCCAGAACTTGACGAGGAAGGAAAAATTATATTGGAACCGGAAGCAGTCACAGAAACAAGAACTCGACAGCTACGAAATCGATCAATTTCAGAGTATCTTATCAAGTGGAAGAACTTATCCGCTGAAGATTCCACATGGGAGGATGAGAATTTTATGCAGAAGTATCCAGAACTGCTCAAGCGTTGAGGACAACACTTTTTTGAAGGAGAGGGGCATGTTGGGTCCCTATAATACTAGTGATTACCCCATTACTATTGTAGTTATACCCTTATTTATATTGTTGTGCCCCTATTACCCCCATATTGTTATTTCTGTGCCCCATAGAATCCCTCTATTGTTATTTTTGTGGCTTTATATTATTATTGTTAGGTCGGCTGGATTATATTGTGACTCCTTAGACTCCTATATATAGAAAGGAGGTTTTATCATTTGTATCATCCAAGAATTGTTCATTTATGTAATGTAAAGGAGGTTGCCCCCTCGAAGAGGCTGAATTCTAAGGTGTGGATCTCTCTTTTCTATCTTTTTGTGAGCTGGTTTCATAACACAGATCTCCAGCCCAGTCTGCATCAACAAAGCCATGAATATCCAACACTCTTTCCAATCCTGGTCTTCCTTGGTAGCACAAACCATAATCACTAGTGCCACGCAAATACCTGAAAACCCGCTTCACTGCTGTCCAGTGCTCCTTCCCAGGTTTTGACATAAACCTGCTCAATACTCCCACTGCATGTGCAATGTCTGGTCTAGTACAGACCATTGCATACATCAGGCTACCCACTGCACTTGCATATGGAACATGGGACATGTCCTCTTCCTCTTCTTGTGTCTTGGGACATTGTTCAACAGATAACCTCACACCTACAGGAACAGGAACCTTCACCGGTTTACTATCCTGCATATTAAACCTCTGGAGTATTGTCTCGACATACTTCCTCTGGTTTAACCAGAGCTTCCTCTTTGACCGATCTCTTTTAATTTCCATGCCCAAAATATAGTTTGCAGCACCAAGATCTTTCATGTCGAATTTGGAGGACAATTGGGTCTTCAAATCCTGGATAATTTCTTTGTCATTTCCAACCAGCAACATATCATCCACATACAAGACCAGATAAATAATACGGTCACCAATTAATTTAAAATACACACAATGATCTTCTTTGCTTCTGGTGAAGCCAAGTCCCCGTATAAATGTATCAAATTTCTGATACCACATCCTTGGTGACTGTTTTAACCCATACAGAGACTTCTTTAACTTGCATACCAGTTCTTTCTTACCCTTCACCGCAAAGCCTTCAGGTTGCTTCATGTAGATTTCCTCTTCCAAATCCCCGTGAAGAAATGTTGTCTTCACATCCATCTGTTCTACCTCAAAATCAAAAGCAGCAGCAACAGATAAAAGTAATCTAATAGAAGTTACCTTGGCAACAGGAGAAAAAATATCACCAAAATCAATTCCCGGCACCTGGGAATAACCTTTTGCTACCAACCGAGCTTTGTATTTCTCCACCTTTCCTTCTGCATTTGTCTTCTTCTTGAACACCCATTTGCTGCCAATGGGTTTCCTTCCAGCCGACAACTCCACCAGATCCCAAGCCTCATTTTTGTGCAAAGATGCCATTTCATCGACCATGGCCTCTTTCCAGAGTTTTCCATCCTCTGAATCCACTGCTTCCTTCACAGTTCTGGGATCATTATCAGTAACAGACAAAGCAAAATTTGAACTGAAAGCAGATGGACTATACCTTTCTGGCTGCCTTCTTTCTCGAACTGATCTTCTCACAGCCGGAGTTTGTGGCTCTTCATCTTCTGATTCCTCCTCTGCTGCAGAGTCTGATTCTTCCTCCTTTGGCTCAAACTCTATCTTCTCAGGTTCCTTTGATTGGAATTCATGTTGAATAACATCTTTTACCTCTCTGAAAAACACATCTCGGTTGTACACAACCTTCCGTGTGACTGGGTTCCAAAGCTTATAACCCTTTAAACCATCCTTATACCCAATAAAGATGCACTTTTCAGATTTACTATCCAACTTGATTCGTTTCTCCTTTGGAACATGTACATATGCATCACATCCAAATACCCTTAGATGTGAAAGAGAGGGTTTCTTACCAGTCCATACTTCTTGTGGAGTCTTATCCTCCAACGTTGATGAAGGTGATCTGTTGATCAGGTAACATGCAGTATCCACCGCCTCTGCCCAGAATTCCTGTCCTAACCCGGCACCACTGAGCATGCTTCTTGCCCTTTCCATCAACGTCTTGTTCATTCTTTCTGCGACTCCATTTTGCTGAGGTGTATATGGAGTAGTCTTCTGCCGTGCTATACCACACTTCTTACAAAATTCTTCAAATTCCTTGCTGCAAAATTCTCCACCATTATCTGTTCTCAGCACCTTTATCTTCTTCTCTGTCTGATTTTCCACCAGAGCCTTAAATTCTTTAAACCTGTCAAAGACTTCAGATTTCTTCTTAAGAAAATATATCCATGTATTCCTTGAGAAGTCATCTATGAATGATACATAGTACACAGACTTACCCAGTGATGGAACCTTCACAGGTCCAAACACATCACTGTGCACAAGCTCTAATATCTGTTTCGTCCTCTTACCACCAGAGGGGAAATTCACCCGATTCTGCTTCCCATATACACAATTTTCACAGAAATCAAAATCCAGAGAGCTATTATTCATACCTTCTACCATAACTTTACCATGAAGTATTCGAAGGCCCTTCTCTCCAATATGTCCAAGCCTTTGATGCCACAACATGGTCTTCTCTCCAGAGACCACTAGATTCTCTACTCCATTTTCAGGAACCATAGAACTATTGCACCCATCAACAACAGTGCTACCTTGCAGCTTGTACAGAGTTCCAATCCGAACTCCCCGCATTAATATCAGTGCTCCTCAAACCATCTTGTAGGTATCTTTCTCGAACGCCGTCTTTACACCTGCATCATCCAACTTGCTTACAGAAATCAGATTTCTGGCCAATGTAGGAATATGTAGAACACTCGGGAGTGTTCTAACCATTCCACCTTGCAACTTCAACTTTACTTTTCCCCGACCAATGATTCTATCCTTACTATCATCTCCTAAGAAGACATCACCACCATCGTATTTCTCATACTCGCAAAACCACTCTCTATGGGGAGTGAAGTGAAAGGATGCACCTGAGTCAATCAACCATGCCTCATGATCTACATGTGTACTTGAAGAAGCCAGGTACACATCCCCACCTTCATCTGAGGTGGTTTTTGCCTCTGCAGAAGGAGCATCATCAGATCCCTTTCCTTTATCAGGAGCTTTAGATTTACAATCCCTTCTGAAGTGCCCTTCCTTTCCGCATTTCCAGCACACCACCTTTGTAGTTTTTCCTGGAGATTTAGATCTCCCTCTAGATTTAGATCTCCCACTCGATGACTTATTTTTGTTTCTATTCTGGGACCGTCCTCGTACAGACAAGGCATCACCATTCTGGTTGTCCATATTTTTCCGTCTCATCTCCTCCGTCAACAAGGCTGAGACTATTTCATCAAACTGCAAAGCAGTTGCATTGCTACCTATTGCAATAACCAGACTATCCCACGAATCTGGTAGAGAACACAACAGACTGATGCACTTATCTTCATCTGAAATTTTAATATCAACAGATAATAACTGACTTACCACAGTATTAAACGCATTTAGATGCTCTGTCACCGAGTCTCCATCTTTCATCCTCAGGTTATACAGCTTTTTCCGCAGGAACAGTTTATTCACCAGAGACTTAGATTGGTACAAAGTCCCTAACTTGACCCACAAAGCCTTTGCCGTAGCTTCCCCTGATACATTCAGCAATACTGAATCTGAGACACACAATCGTATTGTGCTCTTTGCCTTCTGATCCAACTTCTTCCATTCTTCATCGGTCACTCCCGATGGTTTAGTACCCGGATCTACCGCGATCCACTGATCTTTATCCACCAACAGATCCTCCATCTTGAGTTTCCACAACTCAAAATTCTGACCATTGAACTTCTCAATTTCTATCTTTCCACTGCTCGCCATCTTCTTTCACCACCAGAATCGATCTCGCAGATCTCCCACTGAACAAGGTCTACCACAGGCCCGAGCGAAACCCCTCAGCAACAAAGGCGTCCCCTTGAAGCCAAAACAGCTCTGATACCAAATGTAGGTTTTAACCCTGTACAGAAATTACCTGCATACGAATTCTTAAACAAAGAAAATAAACAATGCGAGAGCATAACCCATAAAACACATATGCACAGAGATTTTTCCGTGGATCCCAAAACCGGGACTACCAGCTTGATTTTTCATTATGTTCCTTTCAATGTTACAATACATATTTATACATGCCGAAGCATCCAATACCATGGACCAAAAACCATCGCGTCCAAAAAACATGTGCGAAAATCATGCACAAAACCATAGGTGGGTCCGCCCAACCTAACATATGGTCCGAAACCAAAATTTTCCGAGGCGCTGCCCTGGATCCCATAAAGTGGGGTTACGGGTGCCCTTCAAACCCCCTATTAACTACGTGGAAAGAATATAACACAACCCAATAGACTGTTCCCCCAGGTATATTTGTTTCAGTTGGTAACCTTAGTGGCCATATTCTTTAGGATTCTTCCTAAGGTGACAGTGGTGGGAAGATCCCACTGTACCTGGAGCAGAGTCGGCTAGACTCACTTGGATTTTTTGGGGGGTTCTCTCCATCGAGACGGTTAAGTGGAGGAACTTGTGCCAGTCTATTCATTAAGAAGGTTGTCGGGGTAACTGTTCCAACTGCCATTTTTGTATTGAACTCTGTGACGTTGGATTTCATCACCAACTAGTGTTTTCAGTACAGAAAGTTACTGTTTGTGTGTGTCTGATCTCCTAGATTCTTTAGGCGTGTGATTCAAATTTGTTTGGTTCTTTAGAGACTTTAGGTGGTTTTCATTGAGATTTTACTTTGTTTGCGTGTGAAGTAGTTAAAAGTTTTAACTGTGGCTGAATTACCAAGGCAGTCCCGTAGACTTCGGGGCCAACCTCCTGAGTTTGTAAACGTGGCTGAGTTACTGAGGAAGTCTCATAGACTTCGGGGCCAACCTCCTGAGGAAGTACCAAGCTAGCTTGAAGGCTTGAAAGTCCTCGTAACTCGTAGAGACAGTAGAGTTGGGTCACCTGAAGAAGGAGAGTCTTCTTTGATAGTACATCCTGCTTTTGAACCGTTAGTGGCAGATTATAATCCACAGTCAGTGTATGTTTGCAAAGTTACTGGTAGCTTTTCATCTACTAGTGATATAGGTGAGGAACCTGAAATATCCGAGCCTAAAAGTGAATTTGCTACTACTCCAACATCGGGGTTTGTTTCTCCAGCTTCTAGTGGTCCTGGTTCACCTAGGGTAGAAAGAGTAATCACCCAAAATCTTCCTTCTGGACTTATTGCTATTGAAGAACTTGCTACTCCGGAAGAAGAAGTAGGCATCCCTATCCCTGAAAACAACCTGTTATTGAGCTAAGGGAGTGTGAATCAATTTTTTACAGTCCACCTAGGAGCAGTAATTGGTATCTTTCTTTGACTAATTTCTTAGAAAACCCGGGGTTAAGATTTTCACCACCTCATGCTCCTTATCACCCAACACCTAGAGGTTACCATCCTCAGTTAAATATGTCAGGACAGTCATCCATGTTTACTCAATCACCTAAATCCTTTTTGTACGGCGGTCCTTCTGTTCCCTCCGGGTATTAGTCCCTTTCTAATACTTTTTCGGGAGCATCTCCTCAACCCATTGAGCAAGGGTTATTAACTGGAAGCAATGGTACTAAACCGTTGATCATAGAAGACATTATTATGATGTCAGGTTCTATTCCCAATCCTCAACCTCAAGGTGGCCAGTTACCGCCTGGGGGGCAGCCTCAATTCTCGCTTGGGGGGAAACCTCAAGCTACACAATTTGCATCTGGGGGGCAACCTCAAGGACAGTACGTTCCTCAAGGTCAACCCCAGACTCAATATGTACCCCAAGGTCAACCCCAGTATCAATTTATACCTCAAGGTCAACCCCAGTATCAGTACATGCCTCAAGGGTATCAACCCCAAGGTCAGTACTCGAACCAAGGTTTCCAACCACCCTCCGGTCAAACATATGTTCAAGGAACGGGAAATGTACCTTTCAATTATCAATCCTACCCTCAACCCGGTTATGGTCCTCAGTATTCTCAACCTATTATGGGTCAGTACCCCAAAATGAATATAGTGTGGGATCCATCGCAAACTCAACAAGTGCTGCAGCCAAATGTACAGTTGTCATCACAAACTTGAAAACCCTTAGTTTCTGGTACACCCCAGCAACCAGTCCAGTCTAACATTCAAACTTTTGTACCTTCGGTAGTTTCTCAGCCTGGGCCTAGTACGCCTCGTACTCCGCCTCAAACGACTGCTATAACTGCCGCAGCATCTATTAAATCTACCCCACCTACTTCTGGAGTATCGACGACTCCGGTTTCTACTATTCCTGTATCTACTCCTCAGACATCTTTACCACCATCTGGATCTATGATTCAAACTTCAGTTCAGATGCCTGTAGGACAACCTGGTTCAAGTACGGTTGTCACAAGTCAACCACAATTTACTTATCAACCGTACCAGGGACAGTACCAATTCAGTCCTCCTGTGCAGTATCCAGTCTATCAGTATCAACCGTACCCTGGGTACGCTTATCAACAACCTCAACAACCCCAGTACGGTCTGGTTAATCCTGGTTTTTCGGGAGGATACAATATCCCAAATGCAATTCCTATTCCTAGTTATCCTGGATATCCTCCTCTTGGGGCTGGTCTCATGACCCAGAGTTTTAGGGACCCTAGTCGTTAGTTATCGTTTATCGCAACTTTGGACTTACCTGACTTGTCGCGCTTAACGAACGATCCCATTAATTATCTTTGGTTTTGGCCGCCAATGCCGAATAAGTTGCCCAGTGACATTCCTAAGTTCGAAGGTAAATCAGGAGAGGACCCATCGAACCATGTGATGACTTACCACCTCTGGTGTGCGTCTAACTCCATTTCAGATGATTCAATCCGTCTTAGACTTTTCCAGCGCACTCTAATTGGTCTCACGGCCAAGTGGTACATTGAGTTACCGGGAGGCACTTTTTATAATTTTAGTCAGTTAGCTACCTCGTTTTTAACTCATTTTCAGTTGCCAATCCGATATGACAATGGCACGGAATTGTTAACTTCGTTAAAACAATCGACATCCACTTACATTTCAGATCATATTCAAGAGTGGAGACGTCGACGACGTTTAGTGAAGGTGTTTATTTCGGATCAGATCTTGGCCGAGTGGTTTGTAAAATCTTTGTTGCCAAAGATCACTGAAGATGTAGCTAAAGCCGAAGTTGTTACTGAGGAGCAAGTAATTGCTCAAGCACAGTAGCTTGACTTGGTCTATACTCAGTCAGGTGCGTTACATGAGAATATCCCCAATCTTCCCAAGCAAAATCAAATCACTGCAGCTTCTTCGGGATCTCATGCCGCCGATGGTATGATTGACACGGTTAACACTAAAAGTAAGCAGAAGTCTTCCAAGAATTCTTCTCCTATCATAACCTTGCCTGATTCCCCAACAGGAGATTCTTCTGCAGAGATTTCCACTGATATTCATGTTGTAGAGTCATCTACAGCCAAATCAAAATCCGGTGGGAAGAAGAAAGGAAAGAAGAAGAATAAAACAGACAAAAATTCAAAGGAGAAACCTGAAAAATCGGAATCTAATGATGAAAAACGCAGACCTCGTTATCCTTGTCTCATTTGTGACGATGAACATTTTATAAGAGACTTCCCTCATCACGCAGAGGTTGCGAAGATTGTCAAAGGTTCCCAAACTCCTGCTGTTTTGAAGGATCCTTTTCCAGCTCAAGACAGTAAGATGATAGGTTCATCCTCGAGTGCCAATGAAGAACCCATACTGATGATGTCCCATGTTAGGATTGCGACTCGATCGCAAGATTTTGGTAGTAAAAGTCCTGTTGATGGTAAAGAAGCAGAATCTTCTCATTCTAATCCATCAACCTCAGCTCCCGGTTCTGATCCACTACAGATCGAGAAACCTAATCCAGACTTGGTAATCAAACCACCCACCAAGGGTATACTTCGAAAGTCAGCTTTCAATCCGCATGCGAGAGCGGCTCATGATTATAACATTGTTGAGGATTTAGTTGTTTCACCCTCAGCAATGTCGGCTTTGGAAGTGCTGCAATCATGTCCAGAACAACGTAAATTACTTTTGTCGGCTATAGGAGCTGTTGATATTCAGGACTCGAACCTAATAATTTTTTATCTAGAAAATACTACACTGCATTTTCCTCATCAAATGGCTTTCCAGATTCCAGTGATAGTCAAAGCAGGCCTATTCATCGGACTGTAATTGATGAGGGAGCCTCAACGTGTATTATGTCGATACAGTGTTGGAGATCGCTTGGTTCTCCTTCGCTAAATCAATCCCCGACGATTCTAAAGGCCTTTGATGGCCATGGGTTTCATCCTTTTGGCATTCTATAGGATTTGTCTATAGGGGTTGAAGGAAAAACCGTTAGTCTAGATGTGGAGGTGGTTGATGCCTCTCTAGATTACAACCTTCTCTTGGGTTGAAGTTGGTCTTACGCTATCACAGCGGTCGTTTCATTGGTCTTTTGAATAATAAAGTTTCCACATAATGGAAAGATCGTAACAATAGACCAACTAGCTTACTTTTCATCCGACCCAGCCTCTTCTGAGAGTATTCAGCATGTCGGTAAAACGACTATCCCATATAAGGATGTTGGAGTAGGACTAGTTAAAGATGTCGGTTTATTGGGAACTTTTCCTTTTCCTCCAATCAACACATCGTCTTCATTTGCAACCATTCATATGATCACATCAGACACCATTGTTTATGATGATCCTTGGATCGTTCCTTCTGAATCTGAGATAGAATCATTTGGTAATGCCATGCCTTTGAGTCCACATGAAATTGCCTATGAAGCCATGCAGTCTTTTGCCGAACCATCTTCAACCGAAATTGACTTCATGAATGTGGTCCGCGAGGAATCACTTTTCACATCAAGCTCGGATTTAATCACGTTTTCTGAACTTGTTCGCTCTGATGAGCAAATTCGTGAAATCCTATGTGTAGATGATTTACCATGGGAAGATCTCCATCACAGCTCTTCGTTGTTTCTCGAACATGATCGTTTTAAAAGTTATTTCTCATCAATTTTTACGACTGAATATGTCAAGGAACCTCAGAATCCAATGAAACATCCTGATTCAGAGTTGAATTTTGGAAACATCTCTCGAACTATTCCTATTGACATTTCGGTTAAGCCCGGAATTGTTGAGAACATTCATACAGGTGCCTCATGTACATATGACAAAATTGAACTATATAAGGCCCTATTTCAAGAATTCTGCGACGTGTTTGCCTGGTCTTATGAGGAAATGCCAAGAATTGATCCCGCGATTGTTGTTCATGAGATCAAAACTTACTCGGATGCTAAACCCGTCCGGCAACGTTTGCATCAGATTCACCCAAGAAAAGCTGCTGCAATTAAAGCAGAAGTTGAAAAATTACTGAAAGCAGGTTTCATTTATCCGATCCCGTTAACGGATTGGGTATCGAATATTGTTCTGGTTAACAAAAAGCAGGGAACAATAAGAATATGCATCGATTATAGGGACATTAATCGAGCCCATCCAAAAGACAATTACCCAACTCCCTATATCGATCAAATTATTGATGATTCTGCCGACAGTGAAATATTCTCCTTCATGGACGGTTTTTCCGGATACAATCAAATCAATATTCTACCTGCCGATCAACCAAAAACGGATTTCATTTGTCCATGGGGGACATTTGCTTATTGCAAGTTACCTTTTGGGTCAAGAATGCCGGAGCAACTTTTCAAAGGGCCATGTCTTATGCGTTTCATGACATCAAGCACATTGTGCAACCGTATCTCGATGACTTGCCTGCTCATTCATTACATCGAGCTGATCACCTCGTCCATTTACGAGCAATCTTTATGAGGTGTAGGCATTATCGGATTCGGTTGAACCCACACAAATGTGTCTTCTGTATAGAAACGGGTCAATTGTTGGGGTCTGTAGTTTCAAAAGCCGGCATTCGTGTCGATCCCTCGAAGGTTGAAGCTATCGTCAAATTACCTCCTCCTTCGAGTCTTCGCCAACTCCAAAGTTTGTAGGGGAAAGCAAACTTTTTACGACGATTCATTCCTAGCTACGTCGAAGTTACAAAGGGTTTTACCTGGTTGTTGAAACAGAATACTCCATTCTATTGGGATGAGATAGCTCAGAAATCTTTTGATGCACTTAAACACGCATTGACCCATGCACCGTTATTGCATCCTCCCAACTACAACCAAGATTACTTCTTGTATCTCGCCGCCTCTCATTCCACCATTGGAATGGTCTTAGTTAAGGAAGATGAATTCGGAACTGAACATGTGATATATTACCTTAGTCGAACTTTAAATCCAACTGAGCTAAAATACTCACATGTGGAGAAATTGGCATTGGCAGCCATTTAAGCTGTCCAACGTTTTCATCACTACATTTTACTACGTAAAACTACAGTAATTTCATATTGCAACCCTATGATCTACATTTTGACCAAGAAATTGCTAGGGGGCAAGTACTCTAAATGGATTGTTATCCTGCAGGAGTTCGACTTGGAATTTGAGAAATCCAAGTCTAAGAAATCTTTAGTTTTTGCGAAGTTATTGTGTGACTTCCCGCGTGCTGACACAGAAACTGTGGCGGAGGAGCCCATTGCGGACGAATCCTTGTTTCTAATCAACACTTTAGATCCGTGGTATGGGGATATCATCGTTTATCTCCAGACCCAATCCTTTCGGCCAGAAATTTCAAGGTCAGAACGTCGAAAAATTCGATTCCAGTCCCAACAATTCAGGATTATTGGAGATACTCTTTATCACCGTGGGGCGGACTCTGTTCTATGACGATGCTTAACTCACGAGGAAGCTGAAAGGGTTCTAAATGACTGTCACTCTGGAGCATGTGGAGGTCATATGTCTGGGTATGCCACAACCCAAAAGATATTGCGCGCTGGCTACTTCTGGCCGTCTTTATTTAAAGATTGTATTGCGGTGGTCCGAAAATGCCACAACTGCCAGATTTTTGATCGAAAGATGCGCGCTCCACTTGCTCCTCTCCACCCTATAATTGTCGTTGGTCCTTTTGCCAAATGGGGTATCGATTTTATTACATGTAACCCTCACTCGGCTGGGGGGCATGAGTATATCATCCTTGCAGTAGATTATTTTACCAAGTGGGCCGAGGCGATGCCTACATTTGAGGCAGACGGCAAGACAGCTGCAATTTTCGTGTTCAATCATATAATTGCTAGGTTTGGTGTCCCACAAGCGATAATCACTGATCATGGGCGCCATTTTCGAAACGTTATGATGACCGAACTTACAGGCTAGCTTGGTTTACGTCACGATAGTTCAACCCCTTATTATCCACAAGCGAATGGTCTGGTTGAATCCATCAACAAAGTTTTAGTTATCATGATCCGAAGAATCATTGGGATTCATCGGTCGACTTGGCATAACATGCTATTTTCAGCACTTTGGGCGTACCAAACTTCAGTAAAAACATCAACAGGGTTCACTCCTTTCCAACTAGTCTATGGTTTGGAATTTGTGTTACCCATTGAATGCGAAATCCCGTCACTGCAAATGGCCATCGAGTTACTTTCGGCCACTTCCGAAGAGGAAAAGTGTTTTTTATACTTGGCTCAATTAGATGAGAATCGACGTGATGCTGCATTGGCGATCGAGACTCATGCAAAAAGCATTAAAGCTCAGTATGATCGAAATGTGACCCCTCGAAATTTTTCAGAAGGAGATCTAGTCTTAGTTTATGATCAAGCTAATGATAAATTAGGCACTGGAAAATTCGTTCCTATGTGGCATGGTCCCTATGCTGTCAAGCGAAAGCTAGCAAAAGGGGCCTTTGAATTGGTAGACTTTGACGGGGACTCTTTGGGTAAACCCAGAAATGGTCTTTACTTGAAGAGGTATTATGCTTAAAAAATGGGTATGGAGATTTTTAGTTAGGATAGTTTTTCTTTCTAGCTGGTGTGTTTCAGTTTAAACAGTGTGCTTAGCTTAGAGAGTGTTTTTTCATCATTATTCCTGCTTATCTTGGTTTTACTCTTGATATTGCAAATGTCGATGCCTCTCCAAACATATATTGGTTTCGCTGATGGCGCTTGTCGTAATACACGGAACATTTATTCCGCAGCTTGGGTTATCTATTCACCCTCTGACAAGTTAGTATCTATGCATGGGGTAAGCCTCGGTAAAACAACGAACAACATTGCCGAGTATAGTGCAGTGATTGAGTTATTATCTAAATCTATTTCATTTGGGATTCGGAGTTTGATAGTGAGGTTAGATTCTGAATTCGTTGTATTACAGCTTAATAGAGTGTATGCCATTAGAAATCCAGTGTTATTAAGATTATTTTTGAGAGTGCGTCTCTTGGAATGTGAATTTGATTATATTGAATATCAGCATATTCCAAGATCTTTAAATACATTAGCAGATGCAATTGCTTCTCGAATGTTAAATAGACATTTGAAATAATCATACATGTAAAACTAAAAACCATTCCATAACATGATTTACAAGATAAGTCGGTAATAGTGATATATATATATATAGGAGTGTGTCAAAAAATACATCGTCCTCGATCACAGGTTGAAAAAACAACTTATGATCGGCAAAAATGATAAGTACAAAAAACGAAAATGTCATATGTGCGCACAATAAGCGATCATCCTATCACTAGTGATGATCTCTATAAGAAGCCACTGCACGGGCCACCTTGCAAAGGAACCTCCTAAAAGGTCCCGGGACCCCATTCACATAGCGCTGAAGTAGATGAGGAATTTCATCTATAGTGGTCTCCGGAATATCTCCTGTCAAGCGCTCGAGATGACCCTCCAACTCGGTCAAAACCTCTGCTGATTCATCCTGTGGGGCTGGTGCGGGTGCAACTAGTTGTTTCCTCTCGTAAGGCCGGAGAGCGGCTGGTCGCTGTGGACCCACATCTGCATTTGAAATTTTTACTATCAGTTTTGAGATGATGGAAAAATAATAAAAAAATTAAAATAAGGAAAATGTTGAAAATGATTTTACCTAAATCATCCCATTGCTCTCCTGGTAGAAGAACCATGTCTGGGTCACCACGAAAATCTATCCCAGTGTAAGGGAATTCCTGAATAGAAAAGACATGGTTTTCCAGCCATTGGAAATACTCAAGTTTGAATCGAGCAACCTCTGTCCTCACGTCCGGGTGACGGGCCATAACTGTGACCCATCGCATCAGTTTGGGCTCTCGAGGAAGCCCAGCTCCAATAGTAAGGCACTGCGGGATCAACATAGGAACCCTCTCCAGGCCAAAACTCACAACCAAAGCCCCATAACCAAAGGTCTTTAGTTGTCCGTTTTTGGCCCTGGTCAGTTGGCCTTTCAGATTGGCCAACACAGCATCACACCAGTTGAAGATGGTGCCTCGAAAGCAATCAACTGCCATACGCATCTGGGATCTAGTGGAAATATGTAATGCAGCAGCTCCACAAAGTCTGGTGACAGTAAACGTAATCACCATGAGTTCAGGACGGGATATGGTCTTTATGTCTATCCCTTTGTTTCTAGCCTCGCTGTTGCAGTACTCTAGCCTGAGGCTATCGACAGACTGGCCACCTGGCCTAGCCCCAAACAGAGACAAGTCTTCACCTCTCTTAGGCAAACCAGTCAAGAAATATATGTCCGCTGGCTCGATTTTGATCTGGTGGCCACCAATGAAGAAGCATTGGTCCTGTATGCTCCATCTGTCAACCAACCACTGTAAGAAATCCACCTGAGCCCTCATGCCAAGAATGGCCCAGAATTTGTACAAGCCACATGCCCTCAAAGCATCAAGTGAAGGCTGATGATTCCATGTGGCAGCATCCACATCCTCATGCTCTCGTTCGCGCCAATCTAGCATGATGTACTCTCTGCATCAAGTATAAGGATAAATTAAATTGCTAGAAATTATTTTGATTGGTCCATTTTTGAGAATTTTTGGGTTAAAAACCCTTGCGACGGGGACCGCACCCTCCGGGTTAGACACAGTGCATGGGACCGCACTTTGTCTACATGGAAGGTGCGGACCCTGAGCTTTTTCCCAATGGAGAAAAAGTTGGGGTCCGCAGGCCAGCAGTGGTAAACCTGCGGACCCCCGCGCGCAGGTTTTAATCCTAAAACCCTCCCAAAAATGAAATAAATGACTAAAATGAAAATTGAAACGATTAAAAATGAAGAGTAGGATGATGTGGATTACCTGGAGAAGACAACGTTCGATTCCAATGGATGGATTTTCCGCAATCTTCACAGGAAGTTTTTTGAGCAAAAGCATTATTTTCTCACCCAAAACTCGAATGGTAAAAATGAATTGACGAAGGCCCTTTTTATATGTTTTTTGAGTAAATAAATTGCAAATTTGTTTATGTTTCACTTTGGAAAGGTATTTTTGTGACATTTTTATCCATTTCAAACAGGTATGAGTAATGTTTGTGTTTTTGTGCAGGATAAAGGATTATTTAGGCGAAATCTATCATTTTCGACGAAAAACATTTAGAGTCACCTTTAAGCTCTTTTCTGACTCCTAAAACATGAAAAGATCACCGAGTGTTTCTTTTAAACTCGTTAAAACGGAATTAAAAGACGGTCCACTTACAGCTCTTTTCCGACCGTAAAAACATGAAAAGATCGCCGGATTTTTGTCATTTCAAATTCGATATTGGTTATAAAACGACGTGTCATTGATCGCTTTTTTACTTTTTCGGATCAAGGGCACTAATGATGAAAAGTACTCCTTGGTCGTAAGAGATCTAGCGGTTCTCTCAAGTATTATTTTATACTTTTTCGGGCTTGGGAGACACAAATTTACGAAAAATGTCAACCCTGGAGTCTTCTTAAGTTTTTCAGACTCTCTAAAATAAAAAAACGCCGAGTTTCTCCTATACTAGACTCGTTAAAATTTCACAGTAAAGGACCTGTTCAATTACAAACATGAACGAACCACTCCTTCTTAGGGTTCGAATTTAAACTAAGTTGGACTCATCCGAAGGATGAGCTTATAATCAAGCAAATGTTATCCTCCTCAAGCTTGTCAAAAATAAAGAGGTACTTGCCAGAAATGGTGGGGGAAAGGAGAGAAAAATGAGCCTGTTTGTCATACTTTGTAACCACTCTTGAACATGACACTTTTATTCACCTGGGTTGGGAAATCCTTTGCCTAACAGTTGATGAAACCAAATTGAAATTCTTTAGTCAGTTTCTGGGTATTAACTTTGGGTCAATTGTTACCAAACCATTTGTCATGTCGTTATGTGTTCAAGAGGTCACTGCCAATAAGCCATTCATCTGCAAAATATCTGTCATCCATCTTGACCATCCCTGAGTCAGTACTTGCAACTAAATTTCTTCGACTTGATCTATGATTTCGTGTTGTGGGCTTGCCTACGACGGATCGCTTTCTATCGACTTCAGCTCATTATCTAGAAAGATGATCTAGAAATCGTCAGTACCTTAAGATCTGCATGCCTCAATGGCAAGTTTCTCGCCTTTGACGACAGGTTGCATCATTGACCTTCGATCAAAGGATTCCGTGACATGTTTGACATCAACACATTTATTCGCATCTCATGGATTGTACTGGGTACTTTGAGAGCCATTGACATCACTGGTGTTTTCTCTCACACTTGTTAACAGTTTACATCATTGACTGGTAATCAAGTGGTTTCTACCATGTTCGACATCAACACATTCATTCGCATGGACAGAATCGTACTGTTTCGGGAAGTAGAAATGAAGACCCTGGATCTAGTTTCCACAATCTAGGCTGCGAGGAATTATGTATTCATTATATAATGGTCTATTCATAAATAGATGGTTGCGTCCATACTGTGTCCACCTGAGTCTATACTTGTGATGTTTTACAAGATCATTCCTGTATCAGAGCAGTAGTTAGTTTTCTAGTTAGTTTTGATCTGAGTATGGGAATGCCTACCTCAGCGATGATATGATCTCATATATATATATCTTGCATTGAATGTTTTTACAGGTTCCAACCGGGCTCTCCACAAGATGATCCTCGAAATGATAAATTACTTCACTCTTCCTAAATGATAATAAATCCTCATCTACTACGGATTTCGCACTTTAGGGGGCAATCTGTTACACAAAAATATCGTCACCATGATTATTCGCAGTCAGTATGAGTCTATCATCACTTTTACTGTCCTCCTAAGCAAGTCTCAGACCTCAGATCTTCAAGTCAAGCTTTGAAAATGGGAGAAAGACATTAAAAATCAATGAAACTCTGGTTCCGCACTTTCTCTCACTATCACCTGCGGTCCCGCACCTTCTGTGTACAAAAACTACGGACCTGCCTGCTCTATCCCTAAAGGTGTGGGTGTGGACCCCTGTGAAAGTCAAAAGGCGCAAGTTTTATCTTAAAAAACTCACTTTGGGTTAATTCTAGAGGATTCTGGAAGGAATTTTGACATGGATTGTTCGCTCTGAGGTGGTTCATGCATCCCAAAAGAGAAGGAGCTAATCCCTTGATGAGAGGAGCTATCCCTTTGAAGGAGAGCTTTATCCTTTTGAAGGAGAACCTAGTAACCTCCCTCCATTGCACTATAAATTCAGGCATTGGGCTGGTTGCTGGAGAGGTTAGAAGCTGAACATTTTTTAGGGTAAATGCTGGTGAAATCAAGACTTCCTAGTTGAGCTTAAGAGGAGAGATCACATACCTTTTTGGCTTCATTGGGGAGTGAGTGAAACTTGTCAAAGTAGAGGAGACTTCTTGCTCGACCCTGGGAGGAGCTTGTACAGCATCAAGGCACAGGTTGTAAAGTTCTTCTTCTTTTGAATTAATACAATCAAACTCATTTTTCTCAACAAGTATCTCATGTTATTTGTTTCATGGACTCCTTGACTTTCATGTTAAATATGTTTTGTGATATTGGCTTTTCAGGTGCTATTTAATTTGTTTGCCTTGTTTGTGTTTGCAGATTCGCGACAAAGGAGCTCACTTGATCAAAGGAATGAGGGCATCCACAAGCTTGCGTTGGACCTAAGGTAGCCCCTAAAAACACTTGTTTGCAATTGTTTATTAAAGCATATTTAGAGAAAGATAGTGTCTGGTTGGTTTGCTTGTCATTAGGTCTTCTTAAGATTCTAGGAAGTTCTATCTTGTTCGCAAGATCGACTTATTCCGTGTGACACCTGGTCTTCTTGGCAAATTTGGATTTGGTTGTACCCACTGAATCGAGATTAGAGACAAGATGATGTGAAGGCTCGAAATGCATGCTTTGACAGGTATCTGAATTTCAGAGACCAAATGATCTGACTTTAAAGGGATCAAACATAGCTGAGGAAGTTAGTACTGCTGCAACTTAGTGACCGTCTGATACCATATCTCAATATAGCTTTGATATCCTTGGTCCTTTTGCTGATCTAGATGATTCTTCATGTCACCTTCTATCATGACCTTCTCATCTTCCTTTTTTTGCTGATCTTTCTCTTGAGTCCATGGAGGATTTGATGGTAACCATGAGGGAACTCTCTTGATCTCTGATTCTAATCTCTTCTCTTCATCAAGTGCAGCCCATGGTTCTTTGATCCCCTCTCTTGAATCTTCTTTTGCTAGATGTGATCCTTCAATGCTTTCAAGATGATCTCTTTTTTGCAATGCTCTTCCTGAGATATGGTGAAGATCATTGAGCTCAAGAGGAGTTGTTTGGACATGTTGTGCCTCCACATTGTAATTGGATTGAGCTATTTCAATGTGCGGATTTGGAAATGGTGGTATGGGTAGTTGAGTGGGGGTGTATATTTGAGATGGATGTGGATGGGGTTGTGGTTGGGTAGGCATTTGGGGTTGCCTTAGTGGAGCAGGAGGCGATGGTTGTGGATGAGTAAGTGGTGGAGGAAAAGAAGTGGGAGGAGTGTTGTACTAGGGCCTCCACCCCTGATGAGGTGCATTCCACTGAGGCTGTGGCGGAGCATAAGAGTGAAATGAATGAGCAGCTGGTTGGGCATAATATGGATCTGTGAAGGAACAAGGAGAAGGTGTGAACCAGGAAGGATGAGCAGGGGGACCCCAAGAAGGCATGAAAGTGGCATGATAGGGGTCATAATAGGTATTGGATGTCCCTTGCAGTTCCTGCTGATAAGATCTAGGTTCATGTGGCCTCCTTTGGTTCATATAATAGAGTGATTCAGTGGATTCTTTGGCTCTCTGATATGCAGCTTTGATTCTGGGTAAGGAAGGGCACTGATCTGTAGGATGGTATTCTTCACATACAAAACACACTTCTATGGAGTACATTGGACATTCGTCCCTAGGATGCTTTCTAGTGCGCCTGGGACAAAAGATGGCCAAAGCCCTCTTGGCTTCTGCTTGCTTCTTTTGGATCCGCAAGGTATCCAGTTGCATGGCAAGAAACTGCCTCATATCACTCTTGAAATCTTCTTTCTGATCTTCAAATTCGTCTTTGGACAAGGGACTGCTCCCAACATTTCTGCTTGTAGCCATTTGCTCCAGAGGAATGGTTTCTTCTTCTTCTTCCCTTGAGGTTCTTCAAATATGTCTTGCTGTCCACCTAAGGGTTCTTTAATCACATCCATCGAAGAAGAGAGAAGGTTGGTTGTGTGAAGTGGTGGGGGTGTTGTGCAATCATTTTTCTAACTTATCTCTACCCCTACAAGGCATGAAATGAAATCTTTTTGGTTGATTTTTGCTTTTTTCCTACTTCTACCTGCAAAACTGAAATAGATTGAACTGCAACTAAGTAGCTTGCTAAAATGAAAATACGGAATTGAAATGAAAGCAGGAAAGGACTAATCTATTTTGCTCAAATGAAATTGCAGGAATGAAATGCTAGTCTATGCTTGCGGAATTGAAATGCTAATCTACGCTTGCAGAAATGAAATTGCGGAACTGAAATGCTAATCTATGAAAGCAGGAAATGCTAATCTACTTTTACATAAACGAAATTGCATAATGGAAATGAAATAAACTACTTAGCAGAAGGTTGTAGTAAAAAATAGAAGAAAAGCGGCAATCACCAATACTCTGACGCTTCCGCGGCAACGGCGCCAAAAAGATGGTGAGCTCCAGTATTGCAGCAATAATGCTGCAACTCCTGGAACTCCCTTCTTTAATTTTATCAACCCGGTAGTTTGTAACAAACTTGGAAGCGACGGTGCTGTATGCACAAGTACTAGATCTTGCCACAGCTGTCACTTGGTCAGCTGGCACAAGTCCACTAGGAGCTTAAGCCAAATTCTATGAGCTCTTAGAAGAAGCTTTTTAATTGATGGATGAAAGCTAACTCAAAGGAAGCTAATCTACTTGCGGAAAGAAACTGAAAGCCAAACAAAAACGCAAACCCTAGCAAACCCTAATTCTACTAGCTAGTCCTACTGACGCAAAGGAGAGCGTGCAAACTACTAAAAGAGATGCCATTACTTCTATGAAGGTAAAATACATGTGTCTAGACTACCTCTATCTGAAGAAAACATCTTTTTGTATTTTTGTTTAAGTTGTTGGAATTATCATGCATGTGCTTCTAACCATTTTTTACTGTGAAGAGGTGGATCAAGGAGGAGAAATGCTTGAGAAAGGTTGGGAAGGTTCAGAGAGGGTCTAAGGGGTCCCTAACACCCTTCCAAAGAGTCTCACAAAGTTTGGTTGCCAAGAAACCATGTTTATGAGCTTCTACAGGAAGTCTGCAGGGGTTCTACAGGATGTTAAGGATTTCTACAGGATGTTCTGTAATTCTTCTACAGGATGTTCGAAATGGGATTTTGGAGCATGGATGGAGGGAAAAGGATGGAGGAATGAGTATGGAGGTGAAATAGGGGTGTGAAGAGGTCTAGGACTTGGTGGATGAGGCTAAGGAGCGATCGGATTTGTTCAAGGATGGAGGAAGCGATGATGCACAAGAATGTAGGAATTAGGGCAAGGTGGGGAAAGTATGGCAAATGAAGGGTACGAATCATGGACTAAGGGTTGGAGCAGATTATCTGATGGATTATGGGTAGATAGAGAAGGATAACAGGTGCTCTGCAAGTTATTTTTCGAATTTAACATATGAAGACTTGGAAAATCAAGAACCTAATTAACTTGACCTAATCTGACCTAGATAATAGCAAAAGAAATGGAACAGAAGTTTATTCGCACAAAATCAGATGAACTAACTATGCAACTAAGCAATCATAACCCTAAGCATGCAGTAAAAATTGATATCAAGTTTGACAACTAAGAATCCAACACTAATACTTGCATGGTGAAGCAAAACAACGTTTTTGTGGGCAGCAAGGTCACCTTTGTCCCAACTCACGATCCCACTGAGGGAGAGGTAAGATCAGAGGTGCTTGAGCCCCTTTTTCCAAGGATCCTTTATGTTATTAATCTATCCAAATCAATCTGAACATGAAAATCTACTTTAATCATCAAAAGCAACCTAAATAACACAACAAGTTTTAAATCTAAATATCAGATTTTACTCTAAGAATGTAGCAAAGACACATGAAAGTAAACAAAGGAGGTACTGGGCGCTTGAGATGGGCCCAACCCCAAGAGCTACAACCTCCTAAGAGAGATTTAGAGCTGGTGCAAAGCTGGATTCATCTTTATTGAGCAAGAAAAGAAGAGTTACATCAAAACTGTCCACAAGGAGAACTTGAAAATGAGCTGAAAGAAAAGCTAATCGATTGCCTAAAAATCGAAATACAAACTAGCTAACTTCTGCCTACAAAATGACTAACCATTGGCTACAAAATGATTAACCACTAGCTAACCAAAATGAGGCCCTAAGCCTTCTTATTTATACAAATTGAGGACCCCAACAGTCCTCCTAAACTTTAGGGACTCGGCTACCCAAAACTTGTAGTTAACAACAGTCCTACTTGACTTGCTTGGCTGCCCTTGTGTTAATTGATTGGGTGGCCCTTGAACTTCGAGCTGATGGTGGAGAATTTGAGGTAAGGACCCATAAATGAAGGGGACACCTTCCTACAAATCCTATCCCTTGTTCTCCCACGAATTTGGCTGCCAAGTGCTCATTAAAACCTTCAATTTTGACTCCAAATTGACCAAAAAGGCTACACAAAGCACACATTAGACTTGTTGGCATAATGACTAACCCAATTCACTCTATTAGCATAAATATAATAAAAAACATGCACTAAAATAATGAGAATGGTGGATTAAATCGAATTAGGATCTTGAATGAGCCCAAATAATTATCCATTTTTGGGGCTCATCATCACCCCCCTACTGAAAGTGTTGCTCATTCTCTGA
Source organism: Pinus tabuliformis (assembly GCA_031772625.1). Lineage (NCBI taxonomy): Eukaryota > Viridiplantae > Streptophyta > Pinopsida > Pinales > Pinaceae > Pinus > Pinus tabuliformis. The sequence continues at coordinate 483,123,584 of CM062805.1, read as the reverse complement.
GCAACCAATCTATCTCCTCATTTTTGATGGCCTTGGTGGCCTCCTTGTCATGCCAAGCTTCTGAAGTGATGTCCCTTTCTCTGTCATGAAATCATGATTTTCTCTTTGCTTCTTCCCATTGTCTGCTCCTTTTCCTAGTGAATTCTCAACCTTGGTATGATTGTGCAAGTATATTCAATTTGATGGTTGCAATGGTGGTGAAAGGAGATGAAACCAATGGAGGATGGAAGAAAAGAGTGTTTTCATGCCTCCTCAACAGACTTCTAGCTTCAAATACCTCTCCATAATTGATCCTGGCCTGCCCAAAGGCTTCTACAGGATGTTTTTGGTAAAAATACAGAACTTCCTGTAGAAAGTCCTGTAGCTTCCTGTAGAAGGTTGAACCGTGACTAAATTGTGCCCGAACCCTGAAAAAAATGAGTGTTCATGGAGGGGGTGGATGTGAGGGTGCCCGGGAAATTGGTAGGGACACTTTTACTTGTGCTGGGAGGTCGTTTTCTGGCTTCCTGTAGAAACAGTTCTTTGTCTTCCTGTAGAAACAGTCTGCTAACTTCCTGTACAACCAGTTTTCTCTGATTTGGCTTGCTTGGCTAGGGTTCCTTCTCCTTGACCTGTGTTGTGGTTGCCTTGGGTGTGTCCCTACTTATTTGGCCTTTTTCAATCTTCTTTGCTCTCTTCTGAAATCCTTTTCCAAGGTGTTTGTGCCATTATTTCTCCCACAGTTTTAGGCTTAGCAATTTGGCCCATTTCTCCTTTTCCTCTTTGTTTCTTCCTTATTTTTATTTCTTGCTTTTCCTCTTGCTTTCCTTGTGGCTTTTTTCAATTCGTTGATTTCATGTTGTACCATAGGCCTCAGGAATCAACCGCGCCACCACAATAATTTCAGGTTTGATGTCCAATCCTTGATGTGTTGTTCTCAACAACATTTCATTCTCTAATGCACAAACTTGATCAAGTATATACACAACCTGTCCACCAGTATCTGGCATTCCTAAAACAATTTCTTGGCCAAAATAACCCTGAGGTGAAAGAATCACAACATTAAAGACCATAGGAATCCTTCCTAGAAATGTTTCTAAAGTTTATGGATCAGGGGCCTGCAAAGTCTCCAAGAGCAAATGAATCATATGCAAGACATGTTCTGCATTGTCTCCCCATTCTTTTTCCAATCCCATTTCTTGTAATTTGTATTCAAACTCTGTATGTGGTGTATTCTTGGGGAAATTTTTAAGATATTCCACTGCCTTTACCAAGACTTAGCGTAGCTTGGACAAACTTTGTATTCTCTCATTCAGCATCAGCTTTTGGCCTCTGTAGCTGTTTGCTTGAAGGAAATGCAACAAGGGCTGCATGCTTTCTCTATCATGGAATAATCTTGAGTACAAATGCTGACTGAGAAATTGAACTCCACTACCAATGGAAGATGGCCGTGTTGGGCGAGGAAAAGATTCATTGAAGGGCTCAAGGTCTAGCTTCAATGCATATTTATCCTTGACACTTTCATCCACAAGGTGCTCCTTGAATTCCAAATATTCAGCCACAGAAAGTTGTTCAACAGCAAGTTCATCAACATTTGACACGGACATAATCCCATATACCAGACCTTGGCCGTACTGCAAGGACAATCTATGGTGGAAGAATGATGTCCTCCTGTGTCTTAACACATCTCCAAATAGCCCTTCTTTGAGCGTTTGAAGTTCATCATTCTCTCCCAATACCTCTGTTAGTCATATACTAAATGATGAGGCCGCAAAATCTTCTTCCCTTGTGCTACATATCTCTCTTCAAGCTCCAAACTTAATGAAGAAAACTCGAGCTTTTCTGCTCTGGACGACTTTGCTATACTTTCCTGTAGGATGTCTTCTTATAGAAATGCCTGTACAATGCCCTTGTGCCCCTGTGCGAGCTTGATACATAGCAGAATATCGAAGACAAGTAGAAAAACTGAGTGGAGGACGATAGGTTAATCATTTTGTGGAAGCAGAGGATGCATACTTCAGTTGAAAATGTTGCAAGTGCAAGTTAACAACAATCTGTAAGTTTCAGCTGAGCGTTCATTAATTGTTGCGTGATTTGTGGTGAAGGAGTGAGTTGGCTAGGTGTACGTAGCCACATGCAGAAGGTAGTGCTATGATGAGCTGCATGTCCTCTTCCTGTTAATCAGTTGCACTGGAGTTAAAGCCTCTACCACTGTCTTTTTTTTTAATTTTCACGTGAGTTGTCTAACACGTACGCTGCATGATTCCTGGCTGATTGCTAGAGAATTGGAAAAGAAACTATCGGCTTAATATTGCTATATTCGTGCCTTAATTCCACCATTCCATTTGTTAATGCAGTTTTTAAATTAGATCTGTGCAATAGAAGAACGAGTTTCAGTCACGTACCTGAAGTCAAATGGCTGTTGTGAGGTGCTGACGCTAGTCATTGCTGCATGCACTGGTTTCTTTGGTTGCATGAGGGCTTGGCTGATGATTTTTGGTTGTTTTCCTTGTGCAAGTGTCCTCTGGCCAGATGCATGCTGCAGGAGTTCATTTCCACACTCAGATCTGCACCCTCAAGCTGCTGCTGCTGAATTTTCACCGGACCAGAACTTGTTTTTGCCATTGCTCCCAAACGATAGATCGGATCGATCTGAAAATTGCTGAGCATGTTCCTATCATCATGATGCACCTCCCATTGCAAAATCGTGATCAATGGATGCACAAATTTCGAGAAAAATGGAAAATTTCTGAAGATTTCAGAGATCAATTTCTCAGAAACCGTGCATCAGAATCGGTTGAAACTGCTTGGGTAGGCTACTATCACCCATGTGAATCTCCCCATGAAACAGGTTTTGAAACGGATTCACGGATATGGAGAAAATGAAAAAATGGTTGAAGGAGATGGAGGCTGATTTCTTGGAACCCGTGCATCGGAATTGGTTGAAACTGCTCAAGCATGTTGCCATCACCCTTGTACAATTCCCCATAAAACGGTTTTTCAAATGGATGTGTGGTTTTCAAGTTAGGGCAAAAACAAATTATGTTCTAGGTATTTTTTCTTCAAGGCATTTTGCAGTTTTGTTGCATGGTATGAAAAATTGAGCTTGGGTTATGATGCCGGCATGGAGATGATGGAGGACGAGTTTGAGAAGTGCAGGAGGACTTCTGAACCCCTGAGGAAGCTACCATGTTCGCCAAACCACCTTTTTGAGATCCATTTCTAGCTTCCTACAATTTCTACAGGAACTTCCTGTAGAAGAACAATGAAGAAGCACAATGAGGTGGAAAAGATGATGGAAAAGGGTGAGGAATGGGAACATGGATGCTTGTAGGCATAACCAATGGATTCCAAGCTTTAGATCCCCTTCCAAAATCGAATCTGGCTCGCTTGAAGGTTCTACAGGATGTTTCCTGTAGAAATACAAAACTTCCTGTAGAAGGCACAAAAACTCCTTTGTCTTTGTTTTGAGTGATCCTCCTGACCTGCATTGTCATTGCTGCAACCTGAAGTTATTCAATGGAAGTTAGGTTTATTTTTATTTTTCTTTTTCTCTTTTTTTTTTTGAAAAACAACTAGGGCGCCTCATGGAGGTTTTCACCCTAATTGCCTGCCCTATGCGCCTCCAAGGGAGGTTTTCACCCAGAGATCTTATTCTCTTTTCTCTTTTTTCCCAACCCATTGACTGCCTCATGGAGGTTTTCAATCAATGAGCCAATCTAAGGCGCCTCCAAGGAGGTTTTCACCTTATATTTTTCCTCTTATTTCCATTTTTTCATTTTTTTCTCTTTTTTTTTTTTTTTTCTACCCTACCCTACTTGAAAAACAAAATCATTTTCAAGTGTAAGAATATTTCCAATGGAGCCATATGCACATCGAGATTAGAGACAAGATGGTGTGAAGGCTCGAAATGCATGCTTTGACAAGTATCCGGATTTCAGAGACCAAATGATCTGACTTTGAAGGGATCAAACATAGTTGAGGAAGATAGTACCGCTGCAACTTAGTGACCGTCTGATACCATATCTCAATATAGCTCTGATATCCTTGGTCCTTTTGCTGATCTAGATGATTCTTCATGTCACCTTCTATCATGACCTTCTCATCTTCCTTTTTTTGTTGATCTTTCTCTTGAGTCCATGGAGGATTTGATGGTAACCATGAGGGAACCCTCTTGATCTTTGATTCTAATCTCTTCTTTTCATCAAGTGCAGCCCATGGTTCTTTGATCCCCTCTCTTGAATCTTCTCTTGCTAGATGTGATCCTTCAATGCTTTCAAGATGTGATCCTGAGCTATCGTGAAGATCATTGAGCTCAAGGGGAGTTGTTTGGACATGTTGTACCTCCACATTGTAATTGGATTGAGCTATTTCAATGTGCGGATTTGGAAATGGTGGTATGGGTAGTTGAGTGGGGGTGTATATTTGAGATGGATGTGGATGGGGTTGTGGTTGGGTAGGCGTTTGGGGTTGCCTTGGTGGAGTAGGAGGCGATGTTTGTGGATGAGTAAGTGGTGGAGGAAAAGAAGTGGGAGGAGTGTTGTACTGGGGCCTCCACCCCTGATGAGGTGCATTCCACTGAGGCTGTGGCGGAGCATAAGAGTGAAACGAATGAGCAGCTGGTTGGGCATAATATGGATCTGTGAAGGAATAAGGAGGAGGTGTGAACCAGGAAGGATGAGCAGGGGGACCCCAAGAAGGCATGAAAGTGGCATGATAGGGGTCATAATAGGTCTTGGATGTCCCTTGCAGTTCCTGCTGATAAGATCTAGGTTCATGTGGCCTCCTTTGGTTCATATAATAGAGTGATTCAGTGGCTCCATTGGCTCTCTGATATGCAGCTTTGATTCTGGGTAAGGAAGGGCACTGATCTGTAGGATGGTATTCTTCACATACAAAACACACTTCTATGGAGTACATTGGACATTTGTCCCTAGGATTCTTTCTAGTGCACCTGGGACAAAAGATGGCCAAAGCCCTCTTAGCTTCTGCTTTCTTCTTTTGGATCCGCAAGGTATCCAGTTGCATGGCAAGAAACTGCCTCATATCACTCTTGAAATCTTCTATCTGATCTTCAAATTCGTCTTTGGACAAGGGACTGCTCCCAACATTTCTGCTTGTATCCATTTGCTCCAGAGGAATGGTTTCTTCTTCTTCTTCCCTTGAGGTTCTTAAAATATGTCTTGCTGTCCACCTAAGGGTTCTTTAATCACATCCATCGAAGAAGAGAGAAGGTTGGTTGTGTGAAGCGGTGGGGGTGTTGTGCAATCATTTTTCTAACTTATCTCTACCCCTACAAGGCATGAAATGAAATCTTTTTGGTTGATTTTTGCTTTTTTCCTACTTCTACCTGCAAAACTTAAATAGATTGAATTGCAACTAAGTAGCTTGCTAAAATGAAAATACGGAATTGAAATGAAAGCAGGAAAGGTCTAATCTATTTTTCTCAAATGAAATTGCAGGAATGAAATGCTAGTCTATGCTTGCGGAATTGAAATGCTAATCTACGCTTGCAGAAATGAAATTGTGGAATTGAAATGCTAATCTATGAAAGCAGGAAATGCTAATCTACTTTTGCATAAATGAAATTGCATAATGGAAATGAAATAAACTACTTAGCAGAAGGTTGTAGTATAAAATAGAAGAAAAGCGGCAATCACCAATACTCTGACGCTTCCCCGGCAATGGTGCCAAAAAGATGGTGAGCTCCAGTATTGCAGCAATAATGCTGCAACTCCTGGAACTCCCTTCTTTAATTTTATCAACCCGGTAGTTCATAACAAACTTGGAAGCGACGGTGCTGTATGCACAAGTACTAGCTCTTGCCGCAACTGTCACTTGGTCAGCTGGCACAAGTCCACTAGGAGCTTAAGCCAACTTCTATGAGCTCTTAGAAAAAGCTTTTTAATTGATGGATGAAATCTAACTCAAAGGAAGCTAATCTACTTGTGGAAAGAAACTGAAAGCCAAACAAAAATGCAAACCCTAGCAAACCCTAATTCTACCAGATAGTCCTACTGACGCAAAGGAGAGCATGCAAACTACTAAAAGAGATGCCTTGACTTCTATGAAGGTAAAATACATGTGTCTAGACTACCTCTATCTGAGGAAAACATCTTTTTGTATTTTTGTTTAAGTTGTTGAAATTATCATGCATGTGCTTCTAACCATTTTTGACTGTGCAGAGGTGGATCAAGGAGGAGAAATGCTTGAGAAAGGTTGGGAAGGTTCAGAGAGGGTCTAAGGGGTCCCTAACACCCTTCCAGAGAGTCTCACAAAGTTTGGCTGCCAAGAAACCATGTTTATGAGCTTCTACAGGAAGTCTGCAGGGGTTCTACAGGATGTTCAGGATTTCTACAGGATGTTCTGTAATTCTTCTACAGGATGTTTCGAAATGGGATTTTGGAGCATGGATGGAGGGAAAAGGATGGAGGAATGAGTATGGAGGTGAAATAGGGGTGTGAAGAGGTCTAGGACTTCATGGATGATGCTAAGGAGCGATTGGATTTGTTCAAGGATGGAGGAAGCGATGATGCACAAGAATGTAGGAATTAGGGCAAGGTGGGGAAAGTATGGAAAATGAATGGTACGAATCATGGACTAAGGGTTGGAGCAGATTACCTGATGGATTATGGGTAGATAGAGAAGGATAACAGGTGCTCTGCAAGTTATTTTTCGAATTTAACAGATGAAGACTTGGAAAATCAAGAACCTAATTACCTTGACCTAATCTGACCTAGATAATAGCAAAAGAAATGGAACAGAAGTTTATTCGCACAAAATCAGATGAACTAACTATGCAACTAAGAAATCATAACCCTAAGCATGTAGTCAAAACTGATATCAAGTTTGACAACTAAGAATCCAACACTAATACTTGCATGGTGAAGCAAAACAACGTTTTTGTGGGCAGCAAGTTCACCTTTGTCCCAACTCACGATCCCACTGAGGGAGAGGTAAGATCAGAGGTGCTTGAGCCCATTTTTCCAAGGATCCTTTATGTTATTAATCTATCCAAATCAATCTGAACATGAAAATCTACTTTAATCATCAAAATCAACCTAAATAACACAACAAGTTTTAAATCTAAATATCAGATTTTACTCTAAGAATGCACCAAACACACATGAAAGTAAACAAAGGAGGTACTGGGCGCTTGAGATGGGCCCAAACCCAAGAGCTACAGCCTCCTAAGAGAGATTTAGAGCTGGTGCAAAGCTGGATTCATCTTTATTGAGAAAGAAAAGAAGAGTTACATCAAAACTGTCCACAAGGAGAACTTGAAAATGAGCTGAAAGCAAAGCTAATCTATTGCCTAAAAATCGAAATACAAACTAGCTAACTTCTGCCTACAAAATGACTAACCATTGGCTACAAAATGACTAACCACTAGCTAACCAAAATGAAGCCCTAAGCCTTCTTATTTATACAAATTGAGGACCCCAACAGTCCTCCTAAACTTTAGGGACTCGGCTGCCCAAAACTTGTAGTTAACAGCAGTCCTACTTGACTTGCTTGGCTGCCCTTGTGTTAATTGATTTGGTGGCCCTTAACTCCGAGCTGATGGTGGAGAATTCGAGGTAAGGGGCCATAAATTAAGGGGACACCTTCCTACAAATCCTCTCCCTTTTCTCCCACGAGTTTGGCTGCCAAGTGCTCATTAAAACCTTCAATTTTGACTCCAAATTGACCAAAAAGGCTACACAAAGCACACATTAGACTTGTTGGCATAATGACTAATCCAATTCACTCTATTAGCATAAATATAATAAAAAATATGCACTAAACTAATGAGAATGGTGGATTAAGTCGAATTAGGAGGTTGAATGAGCCCAAATAATTATCCATTTTTGGGGCTCATCAATTTGCATTAGTTTTTCTTGATGAAATTAGTGCATTAGAGAATTTGTTATATTTTCTCTTAGTGATCAATTTTTTGCATTGTTGGAAGTGAATGGAAACTCTTTCCTTAATTTAGTTAGGATTCATCGAATTGAAAAGATTACATTATCATATTCGATTGCATTCAGTTTTGAGTTGGGTCATAACACCATTGGTTTCGTATCCATTTACCCATTTGAGAAATAACAGCCTTAATAACACAACGCTTAATTAAAATTCATCTAGTAATATTTTTATTTTCTAGGGATCTGATACACCAACATAGCTTAGGCTAGTGTCTTGGAGTAGGAGAGTAATTAACTCTCCAAGACAGTAAAAACAAACAAGTAGCGTATCTTGTGGTAGGAAGAAATCCAATTGTTGCATTTATACTCTGGGAAATCTCCTCTTAAAGGAGAAGCACGAGATCGTGTCCGAACCAGTGTGGGAATCAATCCTTCCTCATTATGAACGACGCGAGATATTCACATATTAAAAACGGTAAACCTTGGATTAACCATTGTCGAGGAGTCTGGGGTCACTTGTTGGTAAACCTTGGATTATGTCAAGGAGCCTTCAAGGGGATTGAGCTTGCTACTCTGCCCTTGCGTGCGTATCGGATCGTAGACTGTTCCCCTAGGTATATTTGTTTCAGTTGGTAACCTTAGTGACCATATTCTTTAGGATTCTTCCTAAGGTGATAGTGGTGGGAAGATCCCACTGTACCTGGAGCAGACGTCGGCTAGACTCACTTGGATTTTCTGGGGGGTTCTCTTCACTCGAGACGGTTTAGTGGAGAAACTTGTGCCAGTCTATTCATTAAGCAGGTTGCTGGGGTAACTGTTCCAACCACTATTTCTGTATTGAATTCTGCGACGTTGGATTTCATCACCAACTAGTGTTTTCAGTACGGAAAGTTACTGTTTGCGTGTGGTTTGACCCCTAGATTCGATAGTGCGTGTTAATTTGTTTTTTTGTTTTTACTTTTAGAGACCATAGGTGTGAATTGTGAATTTTAATTGTTAGGTGTGAATTGTGAATTGTTAATTTTAGTTTTACATTCACTGAAGTTGAATATAATGGCAACTGTTTCGGAATTTACCAACCTAGTAACCCCTCTTAACGAGGATCCTAGTACTTTTCCTTTCTTTGGAAATGTTGGTCCTCCTTATATGGCTACTTTGTCATTACCTGGATTTACAATAGGTTTACCGATATGGTTATTTTCAACTTCGTTGGCCCCAAATACTCCAATTGTTCCACCTCAACCGAATGCTTCACCTCAACAGAGTTCACCATCTCAACATCACCAACCTTCTGTTGACCCTTTACCTTCTTCGCCTAATTTTTCTTCCTCCATTTCTTCCTCTTCGCTTGGTAAAAGCATTGATGCTAGTAACCAGGTGGCTAAGAAGAAGAAGAAAGGGAAGAAGAAGAAGAAGAAGAAGAAGCAAGATAAGAAAGAAGTCAACCAACCAACTACAACTGTAAGTGTTAGTTGTGTTGAGGAAAGCTCCGACATGCATCGTAAACCCAAATACCCTTGCAGGCTTGGTAAGGGTGACCACTTCCTTGTCAATTGTCCTGGTATTCCAAAGGTCTTGGAAGTATGGTCAGAAAAATCACATCAACTTTCCATTGATCCATCAACCAGTGATAGTCAGGTTCTTGGGAAAAAGGGTAAAGTTAGGTTTCCTTGTAAGTTATGTAAAGGGAGTCATCAAACTCACATTTGCTCTCACATGGATGAAGCCTCAAAATTGTTGGAAAACCTTACTGTTCCACAACAAGAATTTCCAACTGGTTATCGTAAAATTTCTCCCAACCTACCGTCAACTGACGGAGTGATTGATCTAATTTCAAGTACAGTCAATAACACTCTTCCATTGGAGAGTGAAACTCATGTCACTCAGGTTGATGATCCATTAGTTGATCAAGTGGTCGATTCAATATAACATTCGGTCGATCCCACTTTCCCTTTAGAGAGTGAACTTCATACCACTCAGGTTCTTCTTGTTACATCAGATTTTTCTATGTCGGGGGGCATTTCACCTATTTCTAAAGAACCCCCTCCAAGTACTGAGGTCTTTTCCTTTGATTGGAATAGACTGACAGAACCTCGTCTTCCTTCCTCCATCCCTTTCCAAATCATTGTCAACGTTGGTGGTAGGGACATATGCCGCACACAGGTAGATGAAGGTGCTTCTGTTAGTATTTTATCCTCAACTGCTTGGAAAGCTTTGGGTTCCCCTCAGCTTGTGCCTATTACGCAGAATCTGAAAGCTTTTAATAGAACCATTAGTGAACCTTTAGTGATCCTTCCTAAGTTTTCTATTACATTGGAAGGTAAAACTGTCTGTATTGATCTTATGGTAGTTCAAGGTCCCTTGGATTTCAATTTACTCCTTGGGTGAGACTATGTTTATGCAATGAAAGCTGTCGTATCGACACTCTTTCACGTGATGTCTTTCCCTCACAATTGAAATATTGTGACTGTAGACCAGCTTTCGTTCCCTAGTCTTGTTTCAACTACCAATAATATGACACCCCTAAATGTTCCTGATTCTAAAGTGGTATCTACCCCGCCACGGGTTAATTATGTGGCAACTGGTCCCATGTTTTCAGTTACCGATGTAAGTGAGCCTCTCACTGTTTTCTCATCTTCCTTTGATTTAGATCCGGTAATTGACATGGAAAACTCTATGGGATTATTTGAACACGATGTTCTTATCCTTTTTGAGTCCCTTGACATGTGTTCCTTCCAGAGAACTATTCTTCCTTCTGATGAAGACCTCTTGGAAGCCATGATCAAGGTGTGTCCATTGACATGTCTTTCTTCTAGCTGGAAGCCATGATCAGTGTTACGAGGATAGTTTTTTCCTGTATCAACCTCATTAAAACATGAAATAGGCTATCATGAGGATAGTTCTTTTCCTGTGTCAACCTCGTTAAAAAATGAATCAGTTAATCGAGGAAAGTTCCTTTTCCTATGCCAACCTCGTTAAAAAATGAAACAGCTCCCTTTTCAAGTTAAATCTTGAAAGTAAACCTTCATTCCATCCACCTGGTTGAATGCAATGAAGCTTGGGGGTCATGTACCTCGTTTTGTGTCTTATGCTGGGGGCATGTGAACTTATAACAAGCATAGTTTCTCGTTTCAAGCTTGCGTAAACATGAAACCGAATCCGAGCATAGTTCTTTTCCTGTGTCAAGCTCATTAAAAAATGAAACAAATCCTCCTCTAATTGAGTCGAGAGTTTGACTAGATCTCATAAATGTTAAGTTGTATATTTAGGTTAGTTATTTCTGTTTTTGCATAGTTTTCTTACAGTTTTAGGTCGGGTCTTTCAAATGATCTCGTACATGAACCTTCATTCCATCCAGCTTGTATTTAGTTGAATAAAATGAAGCTAGGGGGGCATGCACTCTAGCAGTTATGCTTAGGGGGCATCAAGCACAGTTTTATCTCTATTTCAAGCTTGTGTAAAAATGAAACTATTTTGAGTCATAGTTTTTCTCTGTTTCAAGATTTTGTAAAAATGAAACCTATCTCGAGTCAATTTTAGTTATTTTCAAGACTCGTTAAACTCATGAAAATCCGGAGATTATTTTGCTATCTTTCATTCTTGTAAAACAAATGAAAATGCCGAGTTCTTTCCGTCTTTTCCTGCTCATAAATTAAATTGAAAGTCGGCCATATGAGTACATTTTTATCATTTTTTTGAACTCATTAAAACTTACGAAAAAATGAAAACCATGAGTACATTTTTATCATTTTTTCGAACTCGTTAAAACTTACGAAAGAGTGAAACCTTAAAGTCATATTTAAGCCCTTTTCTGACTCCTAAAACATGAAAATATTGTCGAGCGTTTCTTTTACACTCGTTAAAACGGAATTAAAAGATGATCCTCTTACAGCCCGTTTCTGACCGTAAAAACATGAAAAGATTGCCGGATTTTTGTCGTTTCAAATTCGATATTGGAAATAAAACGATGTGTCCTTGATCGCTTTCTAATTTTCAGATCACAGACACTAATCATGAAAGTACTCCTTGGTCGTAAAGATCAAGCGGTTCTCTCAAGTATTATTTTATACTTTTTCGGGCTTGGGAGACACAAATTTATGAAAAAGGTCAACCCTGGAGTCTTCTTAAGTTTTTCAGACTCTCTAAAATTGAAAAATTCCGAGTTTCTCCTATACTAGACTCGTTAAAATTTCACAGTAAAGGACCTGTTTGATTACAAACAAGAACGGACCACTCCTTCTTAGGGTTCGAATCTTAAATAAGTTGGACTCATCCGAAGGATGAGCTTATAATCAAGCAAATTTTATCCTCCTCAAGCTTGTAAAAAATAAAGAGGTACTTGCCAGAAATGGTGGGGGAAAAGAGATGAAAATGAGCCTATTTGTTATACTTTGTCTCGGAAAAACCTTATCACCACTCTTGAACACGACACTTTTCATTCACCTGGGTTGGGAAATCCTTTTCCTAACAGTTGATCAAACCACATTGAAAGTCTTCAGCCGGTTTCTGGGTATTAACTTTGGGTCAATTATCACCAAGCCATCTGTTGTGTCGTTATGTGTTCAAGAGGTCACTGCCAATAAGCCATTCATCTACAAAATATCTGTCATCCATCTTGACCATCCCTGAGTCAGTCCTTGCAGCTAAATTTCTTCAACTTGATCTATGATTTCGTGTTGTGGGCTTGCCTACGACGGATCGCTTTCTATTAACATCAGCACATTATCTAGAAAGATGATCTAGAAATCATCAGTACCTTGGGATCTGCATGCCTCAATGGCAGGTTTCTCGCCTTTGACGACAATTTACATCATTGACTTTCGATTGAAGGATTCCGTGACGTGTTCGACATCAACACATCTACTCACATCTCATGGATTGTACTGGGTACTTTGAGAGCCATTGACATCACTAGTGGTCTCTCTCGCACTTGTTAACAATTTACATCATTGACTGGTAATCAAGTGGTTTCTACCATGTTTGACATCAACTCATTTATTCGCATGGATAGAATCGTACTATTTCGGGAAGCAGAAATGAAGACCCTGGATCTAGTTTCCGCCATCCAGGCTGCGAGGAGTTTTGTATTCATTATACAGTAGACTAATTATAAACAGATGGCTGTGTCCATACTGTGTCTACATGTGTCTATGACTATGATGTATTGCAAAATCATTCCTATATCAGAGCAGTAGTTAGTTTGTTAGTTAAGTTTTTGATCTGAGTATGGGAATGCCTACCTCAGCAATGATATGATCTCATATATGTATTTTGTGTTGAATATTTGCAGGTTCCGACTGGGCTCTCCACAAGATAATCCTCGAAATGATAAAGTGCTTCACCCTTCCTAGATGATATAAAACCCTAATCTACTACAGACCTCGCACTTTAGGGGGCAATCTGTTACACTAAAATTTGTCACCATGACTATTTGCAGTCAGTATGGCTCCATCAATAACCATACTGTCCTCCTTGGCAAGTCTTATACCTATGCTCCTCATGTCAAACTCCAAAAAAGAGAGAAAGCCTTTAAAAAATCAATATAACTCTGGTTCCGCACTTTCTCTTACTCTTACCTGCGGGCCCGCACCTCAAGTACATAATACCTACGTACTTGTACGCTCTGTCTGTAAAGGGGTGGGTGCGTACCCCTGTAAAAGTTAAAAGGCGCAAGTTTTACTTCAAAAAACTTACTTGCGGTCAATTCTAGAGCATTCTAGAAGATGGTTTGACGTGGATTGAGCGCCTCCAGATGGTTCATGCATCCCAATGAAAGAGGAACTTATCCCATGAAGAGGGGAGCTATCCCTTTGAAAGAGGGTCTTATCCCATTGATGGTGGACCTGTTTAACTTCCTCCAAAGCATTATAAATACAGGCATTGGGCCAGAGGCAAGGGAGGCTGAAAGCTGAACATTCCTAAGAGTAGATGCTGCTGAAATTATGACTCCCTTATAGAGCTTGAGAGGAGAGATCGCATTCCTTTCTTAGCTTCATTTGGAAGAGGGTGAGCTGATCAAAGTAGAGGAGAACTCTTGCTGGACCCTGGGAGGGACCTTCACAACACCAAGGCATTGCTTGTAAGGTTTCTTTTGTTTCCAATTAATACAATTAAGTTCATTTTTCTCAACAAGTTGTTATATATAATTTGTTTCATAAACTCCTTTTCATAAACTCCTTGGTCTTTATGATGAATATGTTTTATTATATGAGTTATTCAGGTGCTATGTAATCATTTGCTTGTTTGTGTATGCAGGCTTCAAGGAGAGGAGCTCATCTGGATCGAAGAGGCTTAGTTGCTACAAACAGTGTTGGACTAAAGGTAAGCCTTAAACACCTCGTTGCTTTTATTTTAAATGCATATTTAGGGAAAGATAGTGCTTGATTGTTTTGTTTGTCACTAGAAAAGCCTTAGTTTCCAAGGAGGTCGATTTTGTCCGCAAAATTGACTCTTTCCGCATGACAGGTTGTAATAGACCCGATGTCTTAATTGTTTCAACTTTATTTTGCTAGCAAACCAAACATTCTGCCACAAACTTTTGAATATCTGATTTAAGGCCATCCCAAAAAAATTCCCTCTTAACCTTGTGGTACGTTTTTAAAAATCTTGAGTGCCCTCCTAAGGGAGAAGTGTGCAATTCCATAAGAATATTTTGTTTTAGCTGGGAATTCTTACAGAGGTATAAGTGATCTTTGTACCATAACAAATCATTTTTCCAGCTAAATGTATCAGAAGTACTGGAATCTTGTTGTAGCTTTCGAATAAGTGCCCACACTTCTTCGTCATTCTTCCATTCCTCCCTTGCTTCATTTATCCAATCTGGTTGGATAATAGAAATGGCACACAACAATGCTTCCACATCCTCATCCTTTCTTGAGAGTGCATCTACCACCACATTTTTCTTCCCTTTTTTGTAGATGATTTCAAAGTCATAACCCAACATCTCTGTGACCCACTTTTGTTGCTCTTCAGAGGATAATCTTTGTTCTAAAAAGTATTTAAGGCTATCATGATCCATTTTTACCTTGAAGTGTCTTCCCATTAGGTAGGGTCGCCATTTCTTAAGTGCATGGAGTATTGCCAACATTTCCTTCTCATAAATAGCTTTGCTTAAAAACTTTCCCTTGATTGGACAACTTTCAAAAGCAATGGGTCTTTCATCTTTCATTAGAACAACACCAATTCCATTTCCTGAAGCATCACATTCCACAATAAAGGTTTTTGTGAAGTCTAGTGTACCTAAGACCGGTGCTTGGCACATTGCCTCTTTAAGATGTTCAAAGCCCTTTGTTGCTTCCAGAGTCCATGAAAATGAATCTTTCTTCAATAATGTTGTTAGAGGTGTTGCTATTCTCCCATAATTCTTAACAAACTTGCGATAATACCCTGTCAACCCAAGAAATCCTCGCAGATGCTTTATGGATGTGGGGATTTCCATTCCTTAATGGCTTTAATTTTGCTAGGGTCTACCTTAACTCCTTCATGAGATACAATATGACCCAAATATTCCACCTCCTGGACTCCAAAGAAACATTTGGATCTTTTTGCATATAATTGTTTCTCCTCCAATAGTTGTAGCACCCTGTCAACATGTTCAACATGATCCTTCCAAGACTTGTTGTAGATTAGTATATCATCAAAAAATACTAACACAAATTTTCTAAGGAATGGTTTGAAAATTGAATTCATCAAACCTTGAAATGTTGAAGGTGCATTGGTAAGGCCAAAAGGCATGACCAAAAATTCATAATGACCCTCATGAGTTCTAAATGCCGTTTTCGGAATGTCTTCAATCTTCATTCTGATTTGATGATATCCCGAACGAAGATCCAACTTGGTGAAGTAAATTGATCCATGCAATTCATCCAGTAATTCATCAATAACAGGAATGGGGAACTTATCTTTAATAGTGAGCTTGGTGAGATCCCTATAATCCAGACACATGCACCATGATCCATCCTTCTTGTGCACCAATACTACTGGAGCTGAGAAAGAACTTTGACTCGGTTGAATTATACCAGCCTCTAGCATTTTTGCAACCATACGTTCAATTTCACTTTTTTGGACATAGGGATATCTGTACGGCCTGATGTTTGGAGGAACACTTCCTGGAATCAGATGAATAGCATGATCATGATCACGCATAGGTGGGAGACCTTCTGGAGTCTCAAATACCTTGGAATGATTGTCCAGGACTTTTTAGAGATTTTGAGAAATAGATGATTCCAATGTGGAAACATCTAGCGAACATAATTGTGCAATTACACCTCTTTGCTCCTTTTTTAGAAGCTTTGTCATGCCATTAGAGCTAATTATCTTTCCTGGTTTCCCTGCAATACCCCTTAATTCAACTTCCTTTCCTTCCGTAGAAAATTTGATGAAAAGTTCTTGAAAATTAAAAGCTATTGTACCCAAGGATTGTAGCCATTGGACTCCTAGTACAACATCAGCACCTCCCATTGGAATGGAAAGCATTGGGCTAGTCAATACATATTCTCCCATGGATAGCTTGATATTATGGCACTTTCCAGAGAAATTTATTGTTCCTCCATTTGCAATCATCACTTGACACTCTGGTGCTTGATATAGGAAGCAATTCAATTCTTTTGCTACCCTACAATGAATAAAATTGTGGGTGCTTCCTGAATCAATCAACACTATTACCTTTTTCTTCTTGATTTGTCCTTCTATCTTGATGGTTTGAGGAGTGGTAATTCCCGCCAATGCATTACAAGATATGGTCGGATTAATTTGTTCTTCATCTAGGCTTTGTTCCTGGAGTATATCTTCTTCTTTTGACCTTTCTTGCTCCTTTTCTTCTTCCTCTTCACAATCTATGTAGAATAATTTCTTCTCAGCACACTTATGACCTTTAGTGTATTTGCTATCACAACTGTAACAAAGCCCTTTTGCTCTTTTTTCTTCCAATCTTTGTGGTGTCAACTTTATAGGTTGTGGAAGACTAGGGGCAACAACACTTTCGTATTTATATTTGTGAGTGGTATGCTTCCTGGTTACCCTAATTTTGCTTTCCATTTTTCTTGCTAACCTAAATGCCTTCTCTAATGAACCAGGTTCCCAAAGGCGAACATCATGTTGGATATTATCCTTTAAAGACCCTATGAACACGTCAATCCTATGCTCCTCTAGAATATCTTTTACCCTTATGTTCAATTTTTGGAACTCCTCAATGTGCTCCATTACTGAACCCTTTTGTTTGAGACTTATCAATTGGCTAAAAAAAGTGTTGCTTTTTGTATCTTCACAATGTGCTATCAATTCTTTCGTAAAAATTTCCCAAGTGATAAATTGTTTACGAGAGAAAAGCCATTGATACCATACAAACTGATTTGGTTCCAAATATACAGTTTCCATATGTACCTTTTGTGCGTTTTGCACATTATTGAGATCGAAGAATTGCTCCATCTGTAATATACATGTGGCGGGATCCTTGCCATCAAACTTCCTCATATCGATTTTTGGAATATGGTGATTCTTCAATCCAACATTAGTGTCTATGGAATCATGATTAACATTTCTTTTGTTCTCATCATGAGTTTCCTTTACTACCTTTTCACCATTAGTGACCCTTTCTTGTAGCAACTTCTTCAATTCTTCCATGTCTGTCTTCAAATCTATCTTCAAATCTGTCTTCGAATCATCCATCTTAGCTTCCATGCCTTTTATCTTAGATTCCATGCCATTTATCTTAGATTCCATGTCACATATCTTAGATTCCATGCCACTTATCTTAGCTTCTGTTAGCTTTTGTGAGCGTGACATTTGTTGCACTTGTTCTTGTAATTTTGATATATCATGTAGCATTTCTTCCTCTTCATCATGAGTCATGCTAGAGCTTTTAGGTTCCTCACTAGGTGTTTTCATTTTCTTTCCTTGGGGCATCAGTTACCGATAATAATGCTTTAATATGCCCTTTGAATTCCATTAAACGAAGCTTACACAAAAATTTAAAAAAAAAAATACACACCTTTTGTTCACTTTATAGAAGCCTGATATTGAATCTGATGTATCTTTGTAATTTCGGATCATCCAATTCTGAAATTTCTACCTGTAGTAGCCTTCTGTGTCCTCTTTCCAATGCCACAAGTCTGAGCCAAATTGGATTCTCCAAGGAAGAGTTATGTGAAATCTCCCACAGTGACTTGCTTTTGGACGGGTTCAGTAGAGCGAAATTGTACGACGTGCCACGAGTCACTGTTTCAACCTTTCAATTTGAAACACACACACACACAATTACAGTCCGTCCTCTTTCTGTGCCTTTTTACGAAATTTCAATCCGATCCCCAGAGATAATGTTATGACGATTTTTCCCAGGTCACCTGTTTTGAATGTAATTCAGGAGTCTGAAAAAGACCAACTTACTCAGATCATATCTCCGCAAATATCACGTGAAAATCTATGAAATTCGGACCCAAGGTTCAGCGCGATTGCTTCTCAAATGGGTTTTTTTTGCGACTTCTGAAACGTCACAAAAAAAAGGGTATAGCGAAAATTCGACGATGACCTGTTTGGAGCAGCGAAACCCTAGAATCCAAAGCTCTGATACCAAATGTTATGAAACCAGCTCAAGAAAAGATAGAAAAGATAGATCAACGCCTTAGAATTCAGCCTCTTCGAGGGAGAAACCTACTTTACATTACATAAATGAACAATTCTTGGATGATACAAATGACAAAACCTCCTTTCTATATATAGGAGTCTAAGGAGTCACAATATAATCCAGTCGACTTAACAATAATAATATAAAGCCACAAAAATAACAATAGAGGGATTCTATGGGGCACAGAAATAACAATATGGGGGTAATAGGGGCACAACAATATAAATAAGGGGTATGACTACAATAGTAATGGGGTAATCACTAGTATTATAGGGACCCAACATATACAGCTTTGAGTCTAGGTAAAGAAGGGCACTTGTCTGTGGAGTGGTTTTCTTCACAGACTGAGCAAATCTCAATACAATTCAATGGGCATTCATTCCTAGGATGCCTACTCATGCATCTAGGAAAAAATATGGCCAAGGTTGTCTCTTCTTCCTCTTGCTTCCTTTTGATATTCATGGAATCCAATTGCAAGGCAAGGGTTTGTAGCATCTCACTTTTGAATTCCTCCAACATATTTCCAATTTCACCCTTGATGGATGAGTTGGAAGATAATGTATTGGCCGTAAGTTGACTACTCCTACCCTTTTTCCTGGTTTTCCTAAAATGGTTTCTAAAGATAGTCTTGATATCCACATAGGGTAGCTGGCAGGTATCTCCTCTTGCTAACAAATCCAAGGCATTTAGGATATCCTCTCTTACTCCTCTAAGCAGGACCAGCTTCAGTGACTCAGGGTCAAGTGTGCACTTGGCCCTTTTGTAACTCAGTTGGAATCTTTCTTCATAGTCTTCTAAGGATTCATCCTGGCCTATGATCATCCTAAAAATCTCTTCTTTAGTGTCTTTTGATGATGTAGGAGCACTCAGCTCAACAATTTCATCATAGTCTAGTTAACTTAGAGGTATTGTGTTTTCAAGGAAGTTGGATTCCTATGTATGTAATTATTAATGTTTTAAGTGATTAGAATAGGAATTAATTATATATTGTGAGAATATTTGTAAATGCTCTCGAATGTAGGCGAACATGAGTGATTGATGATGATGAGAGAGTTGGAAATAAATTGTAACTCTTATTGGTCTCATGATTTGAGGAGCTAGAGAGCATTCTTATGGATAAGTAGGAGTTAAAAGTGGACTTAGAGGATACTGAGGAGTTAGTTCAACAGATTAAGGATCTGAACCAGAATTAGTTCAACATAACCTTTTGTATAAATGTAAGCCTAAAAGGCATAGTCAGTCAGTAGTTAGAGGAGTAGTTAGAGAAGTAGTTAGTGAGGCAAATAGTCAGTTAATCCTACAGGCAAAGAAGAAAATGCCATTGATATAGAAGATCAGGCCAAGGAAGAATTCGTGTGTAAATGTTTGTTGGTTAATACAAATTACTCGATTCAAAGTTTGTATAATGTGTATTGTGCAACTAAATTATAATTAGTGTTTGACTAGAGTAATTATCCGTAACTTATGTTGCAGGTGTACAAAGTCAGAGAAAGGGTAATATAAAAGAGTGTATCGGGTTTACACAGAGTCAATATTAGGGAGATCCTTCAATATTCCAGTGAAGGTCTAAAGGAGTGAAATAATGGAGTTGAAGATCAGAATCAGGATAGTGAAAACCATAAGGTGGAAGCGAACACATAGGAAGAAGGTCGAATGGGCTGTTACACGGTACAAAACAAATGAACATAGCAGGGGAGCATAGGAATCGTTGGACCAATCAGATCAATGAATGAAAGAGACGGAGATAGATAGCGAGGATTAAGTCATGCCACATAGGTAAACGAAATAAACGATAGTGATTAGTAACCACAACGGGGGTGGAGAGTGTACAGAAGCCCTGATTGTTGTTGAAGTCCGGCAATTGATCTTAGCTGTCGATCGCAAAAGTAAATTCTCACATTACAATCAACTGTGGGGTTATGTGGGTTGATAACCCATGTGCTAGTCGAAGGGCCGCAGACTCGAGGATTGGATGGCTTTTGTTATCCAATGGATATCGAGTTTTAAGTTGATTAGACAATAGTCTTAAACACAGACCCAAACATTTATGGATCGAGGACTGATAATTCTCATTGGCTCCATGAAGGCGGTAACCGTTGCGTAAGTGATCCACCTGATATCACTGTGGACCATTGGATCAAGCGGATCTTGATCAATGGTTATAAAGTGTCAAGTTAATTTGTTGATCGAGAAAAGTGTAGCCATCAAATCGAGGTTAAGAACAACGGTGGAGATTGAAGCGAAAATATTTGTGGAGAGCGGACTCGAGGAGGTTATAGGTGCAGTTTTAATTTATTTAGAGTCTGGTTGTGTTATCTCACATCACTTATGAGATTCAATGAAGTCACAAGATGGTGTGATGCGATATTGCGACAGCCATTGATCTGGTGGACGAAAACAATGGTGGAAAAGGGTCATCGCATATCGCAATTCGGTAGTTCTGAATACATATTCTATTGAGTCCGATGAAACTCTGCGATTGCGATATATGAGGAGTTGGCTTATAGAGTGGGATTTGATTAATATGTGCGGTTAAAGAATTAACCACAATTATTATAAAGGATGAAGGGTTGAGATATAAGGTTCTGCCACAAAGGATTACCAAAGGGTTAGATTAGAGTTAGTTATTAACTTGTTCTGCATGAGATTAGTTAAGGGGAATTAAACCTTAATGTTATGAAGGTTTTACCAGGCAAGTCATTGAAATTCCTGGGATTGAGAAGATTATGCATTTTATATGCATACTGTGGGTATCGCGGTGTTTTCCCTGCGTTAGAGTGATATTAGATCTGAATAAGGAAATTTTGTGTTATGTTTTAAAGATGTGTACATAGGCAGGAGGAGATCAGGTTATTTGAATCTGATAAGTAGAAGACATGGAATAAGATGAGAGTAAGTGATATTATTAAGAAGAGATTGCAGAAGCATAAGGAAAGCACAGTGATGTTTGTTTTCTTGAGGAAAGTGGAGGTTCACTCAAATGTGAAGATTGGATGGAGAGCACTTGTGAAGCCATACAGGTATTATTTTATTTAACTCTAGTTTGAGTTTTGCAAGTTAAAGACAGAGTAAAGATTGGTAGAAGCAGATAGACAAAGAAAGTTGTATGTGTTCTAAAGAACATAGTGAATGAAATGTGGTAGTGAACCCGAAGAATCCAACTGAAGGTTTGATAGAGAGGATAAGAATGTTCTTAGAAGGAATCTTAGAAGCAAGCTTTTGAAAGCTTGAGAATGATCTTTGGTTTGAATATCATTGATACATAGGTGACAACAAAGGAAAGTGAGAAGATTGCAACAACCTAGAGCAAGGAGTGCTCAATTGGTTCTAGAGGAAAGAACCAGAGAAATGATAAAAGACTGAGCTCAGAGGAGAAAAGTTTAGTGAGGCATATGTAGCAAGAACGATACTTGTTACTGCAGAGGTATTGTTGCAGCTTATAAAGGAAATTCCATGTAGGATGTTGGTAGAATTGCTAAGGAATGAAGAAAGATGGTAAGAGTTTCTGAATGAAAGAAGAAGTGGTCAAAACATAGTATTTCATTTGTGATTGAAGTACAAGAGGACAATTGTGCTCTTAAAAGGTGAAGGTGAGTTGAAGCCTAGAAGGAGCAGAGAGAAGTTCTCAAAGTGGTTATAGAGAATAGAGAATCAAGTGCTTTCCAAAAGACCAAGTACATAGGAAAGCTTGGTCAGGTAAGTGGCAGCAGGTAGGACTTGTTGTTGCAGAGGCCTTAATTCAAATCATAGTAAGTGAGTGAGGAGCTCATGAAGATAGAGAAGAAGATGACTACTGATAGTCATAACAGAGATAACAAAGGTTCTGAGGAAGACCACAATAGAAGAAAAGTGAAGAAAGAGAATGCCAAGGTAAATGGCAAGAGAATGAGTGAAGAGGAAATTGAAAAAGAGATTGCTGAGATGAAAGAAAAACTCAATGTATTAAGGATGATACTAGAGGAAAACCAAAGACAAGGTTCAGCCTTGAGGAAAAAGGCAGTGAAATGGTCTGAGTTACAGAAAAGGCTACAACAGAGGCAAGCGAAGTGGTTGGTTGAAGAACTCAGAGAAGCTGAGTTGAGAATGGAAGTTTCCATTCGTGAAATAGAACAAGGTGAAGTTCTGGGTGACAATGAAGACTCGATGTCTATGGAAGATCTTATTAATCATATGAAAGATTTAGAACAACAAGGAGATATGATGACTGAAGCATCAAGTGAGACCGGAAGGTATTATGTTTTTAAAACTGATAGTTTGTGTATGATTACAAGTATTGTAGAAGAAGAGCAACCTTTTTAAGATGTCTTCAGAATAGATGAAGATCTAGAAGTAATAGGTTACAAAGAATATTTCTCAGAAGAGGAAGAATTTGACTAGATACAGTAGGAAGAGTCTATGGATGAGTTACTCAATGAGAGAAGACAGTCGTTTAAAGTTGTCATAGAAATGGATGATCGGGATCTTATTCTAATGAAAAATTAAGGAATATTGTCTCAGAGAGGTAATCTAATGAACTTGATTAATGTTATTGATGAAGAACAAATGCAGGAGAATATTAATGCAGATGATGGGACAAGGATAGCTCTGGAAGAAGGGTTACAGAGGGACATCAAAGAAAAACATATTGAAGAAGAAATACATCTACTCAAGGATGTTAAGGAAGAATAAGTATATGCTAAAGATTTACTAAAGGGAGAAAGGACATGTAATGATTTGAGAATATATACTTAGGATAGATTGCTAAAAAAGGAAGACAAAGAAATCGTCATGAATGAAAATCATAAGGAAAAGGAGATGGTAATGAAAATTAAACAAATTGACATTACAGAAGGAGGAGTTCATTATTGTGAACCAGAGAAAAGAGATGTCATTGAAATAGATGATACGGAGGAGAGTTTAAATCAACATACTGATGTGTTGATAAAGGAATTGAAGGAAAGCTCAAAGCAACATACTGAGATGTTGCCAGATAAGGAAAAGGTAATGAGGCCTTATATTTTTAATTCTAATAATTGTTTTATGATTACAGGATTTGTTGAAAATGAGACATAACATGTTTCAAACTGAGGAGCCAGTTTTAGAACTGAAGAAGATTGGAAGTTGCTAAGATAGACATGCTAATGAGGAAAAAGAAAAGAATGAAGATACTATGCTTGAAGAAGTTAAATTGATTGTTATAATCAGTTAAGAAAGTGAAGGACAGTTACTGCAGGTTCTCAAGGAAGAAGAAGGAAAATATGTTGGAACTGATGAACAACATAGTGATGTATTTGAGGGGAATCAAGTACAAAGGAAATTAGAGGACAATTTACTTTTTGGAAGAAAATTTACAGATATTGAACAAAGGTTGTTTGAACAACAACAAGAGGGTCAGGATGAAAGGGCGGTAGTAAGGATCCAACAACTTCAAAGAGAAGACAGTAAACAACAGTTTGAATATGAGTGGACAGAGTACAACAACAATTGGCAAAGTAATTATCAATCAAATTATAAATTGGAAATAAAAATTGAAAGAATAATAAGATTGATGATGAAGGTGCCTCAGAAGAAAACAACAGTAAGAAGACCAACGAGCAGCAGAAAGAGAAAGACAACAACAGACTGTCAAAGCATAGCTAGTGGATAAACGCAACATAAAGTGTGGAAACCTGGAGAACAACAACAAGAAACATCAAAAACCAAAGGCAAATTACATAACAAAGTATGGGATCCAGGGAGAGAAAGGACAAAAAACAATGTAAACTTTGAAACGGGAACTATAAACTCAAAACGGGAACTCTGGCCCAAAAACCCAAAAAAAACATCAAAAACAGTGCTAAAAACGAAAAGTGTGTATACTGGAACGATGTTTTTTTTTTTAGGTGCCAATTTTGAACGTGTTTTAAAAATGGCGGTGACTACGAAATTTACTACGAAATTTTCGTGAAAAATATAGCTTCAAAACGAAAGTGATGCTACTGGAATAACGCTTTTTTTTTAGGGTCAATTTTCAAAATTTTTAAAAAATGCTAATAAAACCAATTTTTTATGTCTCAAACAAAGTTAATTTTTAAGGAAAAAACACATTAATGTTTCTGGCAGAATATCATTTTTCTTTCCTAAGTATAAATTTAACATGTTTTCAACCACAACATGCTAGATACAAAAGAAATTGAAATTTTTTCAACTATAAAATTAAAAAACCATGACATTATGAACAAAGTATATCACTCAATGAAATCAAAAGTCTTTATTTGTATACTGAATAAAACATACATTATATCTCTAATTTGATATTGCATTGTAGATATTTAAACAATAAAATTTATCATACTTAAGACATAATCCAACCACATAAAAATGCTTCATAACTTCTCATTTAACAACATATGGAAAACATTAATTTTATTTGAAGATATGATGCATACATCAGTTATATAATCTGTCTTAAACAATTATTCAAAATCACTCATATTTTCTTGCACACCATCACAATTCACATCTTCAGATGAGTGACTGGATGTTGACGAAGATGTTCCATATTCTTCTCTTTCATCAACTAGTGCCCCATCTGAGTCCACATGCATGCCCAACATTCCAGGTTTCAAAAGTCTTCTAGATCTACGATTAGTTTCAGCAGACTCCCATGTCAACACTATTCCTTCTGGTAACAACCTTTTCAGAATCTCTATCGTCTTGAAGCGAAGAGTTCCTCTCTTTGTTAAATTGAAGTCATAAACAAGTATGTCAACATCCTCCAATTGTAATATGTCTGTGCGGCGGCGATTTATATTTGTACCCTTTCTTTTTCTTTTTCCACCATTTTTTTTGTCAACTACCATCTCTGGCTTATACACACCATTGAATGGGTGTGTATTTGTGGCATACCAATGTACTTCAACACTTGTAACATCCTCATTTTCTGTAAAGACCTTTATAACTTTAGCAACCCAAAATGGATAGCCTTTGGGATCTCCATCTGCTAGCACTGCAATCATGCAACCCTCCTTCATATCATGTATTGAACCCCTATAAAGGCCTTCCATGGCTTCACGTTGTGCACGAGATCTTCTGGAACCAATATACATCTCTCTTTCCATTACCTTTGAAGAATTAATAATACCTTGAGTTTGTTGCTGTTCAACAATGTTTACTTCCTCTTGTTCATTCGACACATTTTGTGGCCAAATAAATGGATTTTTCAAAGGTATATCTTTATACTTTCTAAAAATATTTGAAAACATGGCTTGAATAACTTTTTAAAAATATTTTGGTACGTGACTCAAATCATGTTTTTAAATATGCATGTTGACTAATTTATTTCAATCTCAACTTCACACATATACATATGGAAAGAAAGTAAATGAAAATTATTTTAGTGGATAATAATAAAATATTTCGATACTTAAAGAGAAGGCATAATTAAAAGTAAAAAAATCAAGGAGATTAGTATTTGATTTAATTATTTTATACCGAATTAATATGCACCATTAAAAAATATTACCATTAATAAAAAATTCAATGCGGAGATATTTTAATATGGAGGGTTGATTAATATTGAAGTTTATTTAAAAAAATGTTAAAAACATAAAAATATATATATATTTAAATGTGGGTATATATTATATATGATTTAAAAAACTATATAAAGCAATTGTAAAAATAAGTTTTTATAACTAAAACATTTTAAGTAATCCCACTATGGCATTTTTTAAATTATATTTTTTGGTCATTTTTGTTTGAAATCAAGCAAAGTGTGTTCAAGTTTAAGTTGTGTAGTGTACAAAATCCAAGTTACCAAATAAATTTTGAAGACATTAAATCCATTTTATACATTCAAAAATGTAATTTCAACAATACAAATATATATATATATATATATATATATATATATATATATATATCTTAATTACAGATTTATTAGACTTCCACAGGATTCAAATTTGTAGTGTGCAAATTTTTAATAGTTTTTTACTTTAAAATAAGTTTACACCTTAAGGGATTTGATTCCTCTAAATTCTTTCTAAATCTATAACTAAAATAGATTTATAGTGATTTAATATTCTATAAATACACATAGTATGTTATAACTTCATTGAATAAAAACCTTGTAATTAAAAAATATACCAAATTTTCTATACTAACTCTCCTTATTCATATATTGAAATTTTTTTTTTATTAAACTCAACATTATATATCCTTCCTTTCAAATTCCATACCCAAAAAAAACCACGTTAACAAAAAGAAAATTCATGGCCACCAAAATTCCATAATGTTATCCATCTCACCACCCCAAATAAAACTTTGAAAACATGAAAAATGTTGATTATTGTATCCGCATTATAAAACACTCTAAAGTGCTAATCAACAAACTAAGACTACCTTTATTCAAAACTTAACAAAATACAGATATAATATTACAAATGATATAATATATAGACAAAATCTCTCCTAATTGTTAAAATAATTTTGGAATAAAATCCTGAATAATATACTAAAAATAAAACAATCTCTGAATAGCCTGCAAGAAATTTGGAACTGTTTGCAAATTCTCTACCTTGGAATCTGGAAAGTTGTTGCAAGAAATTTGGAACAGTTTGCAAATTCTCTACCTTGGAATCTGGAAAGTTGTTGCAAAGTGTCTCAAGTTGTAGGTGTTGTGGGAGTGTTTAGAATCATCTTCAGAATCTATTGGCTACCAAGTGTTCATTAGACTTCCAACTATGGTCCTTTGGATGCTAAAAAAATCAAAAGATATGCCACTGAATGTTGTAGCTAATTTTGAGCTTGGAAAATCTCAACCTCTACCCTTTTATTTGGTCACTGTTTGACCTACTGATTGGATGCCTAAGGATACTCATTGTGATTCGAATGGCAATCTTGCAATTGTTTGCTATTTTGTAACTAGAATATGGATATGTGTTTACCAACTTCATAATACTGTGCCGCAAAACTGGGAGGGGCTCCTTCGTTTGCTGCCGGGTATTCCTTTATGCCTCATGTTAACTAAAATGTGCTAAGAAATCTGGATTTGACAATGCAATAGCTTTTTTCGAAATCTGAGGGTAAAATGGATTTTCAAGAGACCCATTATCAGCCTCCTATTTCACAGAATATTCATTTTGGGAACGCTGAGAATTGTCATTATTATGTATTTAACGATTCTTTTCATGATACTTGTTCTGATATGTGGACTCTTTTGCCTCATTTGAATCTCTAACAATTGATTTATTTTGTTCACAAGCATCCATAAATCCATATCCTGGGTTTCCATGCCTGGATAATTGCACCCTGACAAACTTTGGATGTGTATCAGGCTTAGGTTTTCTCCATTGTTGTAGTCATGTGTATCTTGAAAGGTCATATTCAATTGACTTTCATCAATATGCCCAGAAAAGTTTCCTTGTTCTGTTGAAGAGGATTCAACTTTAACCGATAAAGCCACACCAACATCATCCCTAGATTCAACTTTTTCGAATTCTAAAAAGTGAGTTAGCTCATTCCATTTAGATATGCTGGGACTTGAAGTGTGACCTTTTTGTGCCAGCAAAGAATTTGTGTGCACTTGAATTGAACATGATAAAGAAATAATGAGCCCCCCTGAATTTGGCATCTGCAAATATCTGTCTGTATTTATTGAGCACATATGACCGTCTTTGTTACCCTCTTTAATTTCGCGATAATGAATAAGAACAACGTGCTCATACTGCCTACTTCATCATTTTGAAAAGTAGAATATCCTTGGAAGACATAGGTAATGTCTGGTTTTATCCCACATTTGCTATGTTCTCCCTTGAATAAGCTCATAGCTTCGACCATCCTTAAACCAATGCACAAACACCTCCCAAAATCCAAGACTGCTCTTCTCTAATTACAAAATTTGTATGTTTGACCTCATTACAACTGGAATTTGCATAATGAAAAAAAACAACATTCATCTTATTCCAGCTTAAATCGGTCCAGATCACTAATAATCTCTTCACACTTGATAATGTAACACATAAAGTTACCAGAATACAGCTTTGAAGACTCTGATTCAACAACATGAACAATATCCTTATTAATATAAAAGTCAACATCCGCATTTGATATAATTCTTCCATCATGATCAATTGCATGAGTCTTATGCTTGTATGTCATTAGAGTTGTCCTTAAGGTAGACACATCAACGTCCATAAAATTCATGAGCTTCTCCATTGAGATGGATATCTACAACTTCAATATGCTCCGTAAACCTGACAAAAGTTGTTGTCGTCTTACATCTGATAAGAACAACTTCAACTGAAGCCTATATGCATCCTGGTTATAATTTACAAGAGGTTCATCATAGTTAGGTGTTGAAGGAGTAATAAGTTTAGGACAGGCATATGAAAAAAATTTGTCATACACAGCCTCATCACTAGTCTGCATTCTTTCCATCACGAAATCTGGATATATACCCTTGAGATAAGAGATGAAATCTCCCAAATCACTCAGAATTTGCCAATAATTCCTATGTTGTGCCTAATTAACACCATTCTGCACAAAATCCATGTTCCCCTGTTATAGACATTTTTGTGCCTTACAGCATAGAGCATGAAATGTCAATAATCTAAGGGATCCAAAGTCCCTAAACATGTTGTTATTACCCTTAGAGGAACAAGGTCAGCAAACCACAGCACTGCAAATCAGTTCTCCACTGAAAAACACTCAAAAACAGGTCAGTTTTGGATCAAAGCAGCTGCTCCACTAAGCATCTGCGCTGAATGTCAAAATCTCTATGGTGTACCTGCGCTGCATAGCAAGTGCAACAAAGGCTACCTGCGCTGGGCGTACTTTGACATGTGGAGGAATCTTTTTCTCAATGTGCCAGTGCCCAGGAAGCTTCCAAAAAGACATTTGATCAAAAGATTCGAGCTTCTAAAACTCCAAGTGGAAGGTAGAAACTCCGAGTGAAGAGCTGAAGAACAACTGGAGTTGAAGAGGACAACAAGTCACACATCAAGCTGACTTATCTTCACTCCAAAACTCTATATAAGGATCTCATCCCATGGGATCTGGAGGCCGGAATTTTGTGCAAAGAATTGCTGTTGGTTTACAGTTGTGAGTATTGGGTGATTGCTTGAGGGAGGTGAAGAAGAGATTTCTCTCCGTCGGGAAGGTGATGCTGGATTGGACCTCTCATAGTTGTATCACAGCCTGAACCTTACTTCCATATATTAATAAAGCATTTGAGGTTCTTCTATTCGCATGTGTTTCAATGGTGTATTGTCTTACTTGCGTCTTTGATTTATGCTAATCCTTGAATCGATTATGAATGCATGCCTCTTGTAGTTTCCTTTTCTTGTCTTATTTGCAGGATCTCGTGTAGCTGGGCCCGTGAAAAGACTTGGATCTGGAATCAAGCGGCAAACAAAGGAGATTGGATCGACCATTTGCGCAAGACATCGGTAAGTGGATCTCTTCCTTCTATCTCTTGCATGTCATAAAGAAGAAACTTTAGATAGCTTTGCTTTCAGCTGTTGCTAAGGAACTGTCACCCTTAGAGTGGGTTAGGGTCATTTCGAGTTGGATACTTTCCCCCACAACAGACTGGCGACTCCGCTGGGGATCGTGTCTTGTTGGTAGCTTGTGTTTCTTGCTATTCATTTCTTAAACAAAGGAGTACCGAATCGAACTGCATTCGAGTCCTTCGAATGCAAAGTAGAGGGCAACTACTCTAGCCCAGTGCTGGGCATGTTTATGATCTGAAGAGCTAATCCACAAGGACTCTTTGTAGCTCTTCGTGATAGTTTTCATCATCCTTTAATCACCCTCTAGTGTATACTTGACTGATAGCCTCTGGTTTGGCCAAAAACCATTGATTTTTGAGCAAACTGTGACCCGGAATCTGAGAGAGACGAGAGTTGTCTCATCAGTGCAGCTGCAACAAAGGCTACCTGCACTGCAACGCAGGTCCCGAAGGGGCTACCTGCGCTGCATCTCAGATTGACAGTGCAGCACCTGCGCTGATCCAGTTTTGCCTTGTGCAACTGGGGTTCCCCACTGTCTGTTACCCAGTTTTCAGTATTGTTTTCTAGCCTGTTGTCAACCTGTATACCCAGCTGAAACCACTTCTCTTTGCCTTCATTCCGCCTCAGTTGTATGAAGAAACCGTGATTGTTCTTATTGTATTTCTTGCTGTCATTCACAGTTTCCCATAGCGAAAGTGAACTAGTCTTGCTATGACCTCTTGGATCTAGACCTATGAGAAAGTGTCGTTGTGATTCTAAGAGTTAGTTTGTTGCTGTTCATAGCTGCTTGAGCATTTGCTTTCGTTATATGGTTCGAATTTCAGTATTTCTTGTGTTGAAACGAGTGAATCTTAAGGTGTTATTTTGATTATTGGACAAACACTTGTTGCTTTCGCTTGAAATTGAATTCGAAATTATACAACAGCTTTCTTTTTGTAATACATCAACATTAAGGAAGAAGAAAAGAAATACTTGCATTGTGCATGTGCATTTTGACAGTTTGCATGTCGATTTAGGAAAAGTGCATCAGTGTGTGCTCTATGATCTGTTTGAAAAGATGATGTCTTTCTTTTCCTTCAGTAGTTAAGGTTTTCATAAGTTGAAAGAATTGAAAAAGCTTGCTTATCATTCTTAGACTGCATTTAGGAGTTGTATCATACATCACGTGGTGATCCATAAAGGCAAACTGCTAAGCAAGATCAACCTAAAAAGAACTGAATTTATCTAACAACGCTTTGAAACATAACGAAACACAGTAGAGGTCTAGGTAGAGACGTGAACCGGCGTCGTTAAACATAGTGACTGTCGATCTCTACGAAGGTGGGTGATTCCTCCTGAGGGACGATAGCACTAATACGGACTTGTGCCCCTGCGTACCGTCGCGTATATTGGGGGACCCCTATAGGAACAAAGCCTTTATCCATAGGAAGCCGTGTCGGCTGCCCTACTGATCGCGATGCAGTGAACACAGCATTCACGAAGATCGACCACTCATACCGTAAAACGTATTCTGTGGTTTCGCGAAAGGTTTGGCACACCCTCTGCCTAGAACTCCAGAGTAGTTTCTTTTGGCCTTTTTCGAACTCTATAACTGAAAAAGTCCATCCGAGCATTTGTCACTTTGGGCTCGTTAATACATCGAAGGAGACTAGAGTCATCTTTAGCTTTTTCTCGACTCTTAAAAAGTGAAAAAGCAAGTTGTGTCTAAAAGCATCGTCATATAAAATTCATTCTAAGCGGAACATAATCACCCCTCATTCCTACGTTGATCTTTAGGTTGAGAACATGGAACGCACCAACCAAGGGATTCCACATGATGGGACCCCTAGCCCTTTCTCCTCTTGGGGAGAAGTTGGTGCGCCCCACATGGCCACATTGTCGCTTCCAGGACTGACAATTGGCCTGCCAGTTTGGCTATTCTCAACCGCTGTAGTTCAGACCACCACGGTTCCTGAACAGTCGAGTGAGCAGTTAGACCAGTCAAGAGCTACCCTCCAGCCTTCCACTTCTTATAAACCTTCCTCCGATCCTTCTTCTTCGAAAGGTCAAGCCGCCGAAAGCGGAGCTCCCATGGAAAAGAAGAAGGAATAGAGGAAGAAAGAAAAGAAGCAGAAGGAGCCAAAGGCGCCTGGGGGAAAGCAAAAGGTATCTAACGAAAACCCACACACAGCACGGACCGGGCCCAAATCGCCATGTGTCATATGTAGAGGAGACCACCTCCACCGGGATTGTCCCAGTATTCCCCGCATACTAAGGGACTGGTCCCCTCGTTTGCACAGTTCGGAAGTGTCAACCTCTGACAACCAGGTTGAATGCTTACCGTCGACCAGCGAAAGTGAAGGTTCTAGACGATGAAGGGGAAAGAGATTCCCCTGCGAACTGTGTGAAGGCAATCACACTCTTCGCCGTTGTCCCTTTTTAGACGAAGCAAAAAGAGTTTTGGAAGATCAACCGATTGCACCGTTGCTACTTCCTCCTGGATACCAAAAACTCGCGCCAAGTCCTTCGTTGGTCGAAAATACAGTTGCCCCGCTCACAGGGCCAGCTGAAGTGTCAGTCGCTGAAAGTGAACCTACTGAATCCGGACCAGACGAAAGTCCAAAGGTCGAAATGGCAGTTGACCCGGTTCTCCCTTCAGAAGTTTCATCTTCAAATACCATAGTCACTGAGGATTCATCTTCAGTTGACACCCTCACCGAAGAGAGTAAGGATGACACCGTCCAGATTCTCTTCATCAACACCGATTCTGATGAACATCAGGGCAATGTGCCCACTCCTTTATCGCAGGAAGGAGCATCGTCAGGGTCATATCCGGCCGTATATTCGGTCCCACCACCAAGCAACCTAGTTGTGTCCTTTGATTGGAACCAACTAGGCAGACCCCGGTTACCAGCCAGTATACCATTTAGAATTATAGTCCAAATATACAAAATGGTGATGGTCGGAACTATCATTGATGAAGGGGCATCTGTGAGTATCCTGTCCTCTATTGCTTGGAAAGCACTGGGTTGCCCGGCGCTTTTGCCTGAGACAAGAAATATCTCGGGTTTTGACAAAGGAACCAGTCGACCATTAGGGATTCTACCTAATGTGCCTATTACCTTGAAAGAGAAGGCCGTCAAGATGAACTTGATGGTCGTCCAAGGACCCTTGGATTATAACCTACTCCTTGGACGAGACTACATATATTGCATGGAAGCAATAGTCTCCTCACTCTTTCGAATAATGTGTTTTCCATACGAAGGAAGAATGGTCAAGCTCGTAGACCAACTTTCACTTCTGGGATCACGCATCGCAAATAGTCACATACCTATCCTCAATGGTCTATTTGATCAAGAAAGGTCTCTACCTCCGGTTCTTCTTCCTGATGAGTGCGAGTAATTCGGGAGAGGAAGGCCGGAACCCAGGGGGCATGCATCCTGGTCTGCTCTGGAGGCAGAAAAAACCTTGGGTGTAAAGTAGAATTTCCGCGGGAGAATATGACTAGTCCGTACCCCGTCCCCTCCTTCTTCTTCGTAAAACAGAAGAGCCGGCAAGAGCTCTCATGCGGAAGAAGGGGCAGTTAGGAATGGGGTTGTTCTGGAAAAATATTCTTTTGTTAAAGTTAAGTGTGTGGTGGAGCGTCGTCATTCACCTTTGTCTAGAAACGTGGGCTCTGCCAAAGAAGGGGATCCGTTTGCGGCAGCAAGTAGTAACCATCTTTGAATAAAAGGCAAGCCCCACCCATTAAAACAAATGTTTTGGAGGATAAGTAGGGGCAGCCTCCAAAGAAAGGGATTCAATTGCTGCAACAAATTGTAACCATCTTTGTGTAACCTAATGATAGACATCGCCGAAGAAAGTTTCTGTTTGAAAGGATTAGCAGAACGATCTTTGGGTAACCTGAAAGAGGTAAGCCTCACCTGTTGAAAACAAAGGTTTTTAACGGAAAAGTAGGGGCAACCTTGAAATTAGACTTACACCTGGGGGCATGCAAACCTCTTGGAATGCAAGCTCGAGCGACTTTTTAGTTTTAGGTAGGACTAACCCCGCTAACCCGTAGATAAGCCGATACCTGGCTTTCACAAAGAGAGGATATGGAGCAATACGTAGGGAGATGAAGCTCTTTAAAAAATAGCGATCTTCCATGAGACCTTACTACTTTATGACTGGTAAAAACGAGCAGTTTTGGCAAAGTTAATGCTCGTCAAAAAATAAACGCAAGATCCGAGCAGTTTTAATGCGGAAATTCATGCTCGTTAAAAAATAAACATAAGCTTGTGAGCAGGCTTTCCCCAGAGTTCAAGCTCATTCAGAAAAAATGAACCGGTAAATAACCATTTGAGACCGTAAATTCATTAGCCATAAAAGCCTTGGTCGTGTTTGTGTACCGTCACCTCCACTTTTCATTTGGCCGATCATTCACATCCACTTGATTGTTTACCTATTTTGAGGAACAGCTGCGAAGAGTGATCCCACCTAGCCATCCTTGTAATACTGCCGTGATTGGAAAATTCCAAACTGTACCTGGAATCTGCTGCTATCCCTGTTTATCACTCGTTCCTCAAAAGACGAGTCTTCTTTGAGCTCTTTTCACTGACTCGTAAAATATGAAAAGTTTGCCGAGTTTTGGCCTTCCAGCTCTTTAAAAGGACCGGAAGAGCTATCCCTCCTCTAGATTTTAATCTTTTTGGACCTAAGGGATTATTGCACAAAAAGATCGAGCGCTTGTCTAGTTCGGCTCGATAAAGATATCAAACATTCATCCCTTCTGTATTGTTTTATACTTTTTCGGACTTAAGGGATTAAATGACGAAAAAGGACCCCTGGAGTCCACTTTATGTACCCTGTTTCAGACTCCCTAAAAATGAAAAGGACCGAGTTGTCTTTGTCGCTGGGCTCGTTAAAAATATTAGATAGCGACAAACTTGTCTTTAGACGAGAACGAGTTTCTCTATCGCTAGGCTCGTTAAAACATAGCGATGGGCTTGCCCGAAGGGCAGGTTATAGAACAAGCATATGTTATCCTCCTCAAGCTTGACAAAAATAAAGAGGTACTGGTCAAAAATGACTGGGGAAAAATTGGGAAGAACCTCAAAGCTTAATGGTAGCAAGTCGCTCTTGGACATGACACTTTTGCCTCCGTAAATATCGGGTTGGGTTATTATCATTCACCGGTCCCTTCACCATGGTCTCGCCATACCATCCATACATGGGGTAATGCTACCGATCCATCACATCAATGTCGTTATATGTTCAAGAGATTTCATTCAGAAAGTGTCAACCGGGTCCCATCCACTACCGTACATCATCTTTCATCCTTCCATGACCGCCACCCTGAATCATATTTCACAGATCGTTTTCACCATCATCACGAGCTCCGTTCCGTGTCACTGATGTGGGATTCATTAAGGCCCTCCTTTGACGGATCACTTCTTGTCGACATCAGCTCATTATCCAAGAAGTTGATCTAGGAACACCCCCTCAGTACTTTGAAGCTTGCATGCCTTAATGGCAAGTTTCTCACTCCCGGCGATAGGTATACATTAATGACCTTCGACCAGGAGACTTTGCGTGGTGTTCGACGTCAGATCCTATATTCACACCACGTGAATTGTGCTACAGTACCTTGAGGGTCATCATCATTATCGGTGATTCCTCTCGCGCTTGTTAACAGTTTACATTATTGACTGGTAATCAAGCGATGTCTTTCCATGTTCGACTTCAAGAAATTCTCACATGGATCGACTTGTACTAGAGTGAAGATCGGACAAGTTTGAAGACCCCGGATCTAGTTTCATCCATCCGGGCTGCGATATATATTCAGGAGATAAAAACATAGACATGTGCAGCAGATGATCATCCTACTGAAAGGATGATAATTGAAAGCAGAGAATTATCAGTCTATTATCAGGCGATCGTCTGTTTATGTACAGCAAATGTATTTATAAAGCTGAGCATGGGAAATGCCCGCATCAGCTAGATCATGAAAAGAAAGTATGAAAAGATAATGTATTGTATTGTATTTTGTTACAGGTCACCTTCCGGCGATTGAATGAACTTTGGATCCTCCTAATAAAGCATTTCACCCGATAAACGACCTCATACTTTAGGGGGCAACTGTTATAGACATTTTTGTGCCTTACAGCATAGAGCATGAAATGTCAATAATCTAAGGGATCCAAAGTCCCTAAACATGTTGTTATTACCCTTAGAGGAACAAGGTCAGCAAACCACAGCACTGCAAATCAGTTCTCCACTGAAAAACACTCAAAAACAGGTCAGTTTTGGATCAAAGCAGCTGCTCCACTAAGCATCTGCGCTGAATTTCAAAAGCTCTATGGTGTACCTGCGCTGCATAGCAAGTGCAACAAAGGCTACCTACGCTGGGCGTACTTTGACATGTGGAGGAATATTTTTCTCAATGTGCCAGTGCCCAGGAAGCTTCCAAAAAGACATTTGATCAAAAGATTCGAGCTTCTAAAACTCCAAGTGGAAGGTAGAAACTCCGAGTGAAGAGTTGAAGAACAACTGGAGTTGAAGAGGACAACAAGTCACACATCAAGCTGACTTATCTTCACTCCAAAACTCTATATAAGGATCTCATCCCATGGGATCTGGAGGCCGAAATTTTGTGCAAAGAATTGCTGTTGGTTTACAGTTGTGAGTATTGGGTGATTGCTTGAGGGAGGTGAAGAAGAGATTTCTCTCCGTCGGGAAGGTGATGCTGGATTGGACCTCTCATGGTTGTATCACCGCCTGAACCTTACTTCCATATATTAATAAAGCATTTGAGGTTCTTCTATTCGCATGTGTTTCAATGGTGTATTGTCTTACTTGCGTCTTTGATTTATGCTAATCCTTGAATCGATTATGAATTCATGCCTCTTGTAGTTTCCTTTTCTTGTCTTATTTGCAGGATCTCGTGTAGCTGGGCCCGTGAAAAGACTTGGATCTGGAAGCAAGCGGCAAACAAAGGAGATTGGATCGACCATTTGCGCAAGACATCGGTAAGTGGATCTCTTCCTTCTATCTCTTGCATGTCATAAAGAAGAAACTTTAGATAGCTTTGCTTTTAGCTGTTGCTAAAGAACTGTCACCCTTAGAGTGGGTTAGGGTCATTCCAAGTTGGATACTTTCCCGCACAACATCCCCGGCCCCCTCCGCCCGCGCAGGGCCACCCCCGGGCCGCCCCGCCCCGCCCGACCAGCGGCGGGTCGATTCCGGGAATCGACCCGCCGCCGGTCGGGCGGGGCGGGGCGGCCAGGGGGTGGCGCTACCGCGCGCGCAACGCCACCCCGGGCTGCCCCGCCCCGCCCGACCGGCGGAGGGTCGATTCCGGGAATCGACCCGCCGCTGGTCGGGTGGGGCGGGGCGGCCCAGGGGTGGTGCTGCAGCGACAGAATGCCGAGAGTGTTGAGGGAATTATGAATCATAAAGTAGAATGGCAGAACTCGAGAGAGAATATCATGAGAGAAGCCCATATTTTGAAAACTCGCTTGATGCGCCATTTTCATCATCTCTTTGATATTTCCACGAAATACCCTATACCGTGGGCCTCCTACTCCTTGTGATTCGAAATGTTTCTGTATGTGTAGAGGCTTCCGCCATACAAATCTGATAACTTCCACCACTATTGTAACAACAACTACAGCGCAAGCTGCCAAACCAGAAATCCAGAAAGCTGCCTCCATTATCTCA
This sequence comes from Pinus tabuliformis, assembly GCA_031772625.1. Taxonomy (NCBI): domain Eukaryota; kingdom Viridiplantae; phylum Streptophyta; class Pinopsida; order Pinales; family Pinaceae; genus Pinus; species Pinus tabuliformis. The sequence continues at coordinate 483,085,926 of CM062805.1, read as the reverse complement.
ATATCGCTTCTCTCACTCACAATCTCAATATATCTTAATAGCCTAAGCCTCAGCATTATATAATTCTCCAAAGCATTATAAGCCACAAGTAAAGTAGATATGTTAGAAATGTTTCGTTTTCCACTCACCTGCAATTTCACTCACACTGTGACAGCGGACGCATGGATTTGTTGCTCTAAGTCGTCACCCAGCATCATCACCCGACACGTTCTTTGATGTGTTGATTGGTAAAATGTCCTCTTAATTTGAATTAAAAAAGGGATGGAACAGACTCACCGAATGGTTTTAGTAACAATTTGACTATGTTGGAGGGGCATTTCATAGATTGCGCATACAGGCATGCGCACATTCTGCAACATGTTTGTTGTCAATGAATGCATTTACCAGAAATGATTATCCAAAACTGCCCCCTCTGCTCGGTTTTGGAAAGCTGCCTCTATTCGATTGGGACGTTAATGGAATCTAAGTCTCCAGATTTAGATTTAAGTAACTTGCACCTTAATTAATGGAGAGCTTTCTGAAAAGCTTGTCGCCATTGAGATCTTGCCTTTCATGTAGTTGACACCCAAACAAACAAGTATCAACAAAACCGTGCCTATATTTTGATGATTCTAATGTATTTTATCAAACAAATACTTTTGAAATAGTTCTTAAATTTATTTCACCACATTGCATTATTGTAATACCATTTTGAAATAGCTGTGCATAATATTTTTTATTTATTCCACATGTAAAATGTTAGCTTTTGTTGTTGAATAGTCAACTCTTATATTGTTTGGCAGTATTAATTTTTTCTAATGGATGATAACAATTTTTTTATTAAAAACCAGTTGGTAAAAGTGATATGATCCGTTTCCAGGATCATCATCAAAGTATTTTTTATAACTTTTCATGACGTTTTGTTTAATTATATATCACTATTAATCCATTTTAATCAGAGATTTTGCAAGAGCTAAGAAATACGAACTTTTTCCTGAGTTTTTTTCTATTTTATATCAGTATAAACGCATCTTAATTAGACGTCTAGCAAGAGCCCGGAAGGACGCAATTTCTTAACATGAAAACTTCTTTTACATTGCAAAATGCCAATAAAATATTTGGGATTACAATCTATATATATATAAAAGAGAAAGCAGTTGTAATTTTTATGTTGTAATTTTGAATGTATAAAATGAAATTTATTTGAGCATAAAATAGTGATACTGCTTAAAATGTTTTAATTATAAAAAATATTTTTTTTCGATTACTTTATATAATGTTTATATTGTTCATTGAGTTGATAAGTTTATTTTACAACCCAGTATAAGGGAGATGTGGCTAATTCTACAACCCTTAGGAGATGTCTAATTTCATCCATAGTCAACCATGTGGTCAGCAATGTAGTCCATAAATAAAATATTCCAATGTATGTATTAATTAAATATTTAAATTTCAACTATGTATATATTATATATGATTAAAAAACTATGTATACAATATATAAAGCGATTGAAGAATTGTATTGTGCACAACTTAAGTACCCAATTAAATTATAGAGACATGAAATTTTCAAAAAATTAAAATCCATTTATACATTAAAAAATGTAATTTAAACAATGAAAAAATACATTTTCTGTGTGTCTATATATATCTTTTAGAAAATATTGTGGAAGATGACAATGATGAAACTCTAGAGGACGAAGAGTTTGGATTACGTGACATTGTTGATTAAATTTAAGTTATACCTGGAAATCAAGCTTTGCAATGTTTTGACTCTAACATTTCATGAAAAGAATAATCAATGAATTAAAGTTGTTATGTGTTCAATATTTGTAATTTGTGATTTTCGCATTGATTTTTAAGTTAATTATTATTTTTTGAAAAAAAAGTTGTTATTATTATTTTTTTGACATGAAATTCATAAAAAAAAAACTATTATTTGACCATTTTTAGTTAATATTTTTGTATAAAAATTGTGATTTTGACATGTTAATTCTAGCAAAAAATTATCAAAACGTTTAGTTTTTTTGTTATATTTATGTTAAAAATGGTTATTTTTATGTCCATTGTTAAAAAATGTTGTTTTTTAGAAACAATTATTTCATGTGGATTGAAAAATTAATTAAGGATGTATAAATATGTAGATTATCTAAAATTCAAACTATCGACTTTCTATTTTAAAAACGCAAAACAATAAAAACCCCCCTAAAAAAAAAATTAAGATAGAGAACAAGAAAATATGAATAAAATGACGACTTCAAAAACTATCAAATTTAGAAAATAATTTTTCACATTTCACACACTAGAAAATTAAAAGTCAAAAAATAGGTCTTTTAAAAAAAGGGTGTGATGCAGAATACTCACTTTTTAAAATCAGCATGAAAATCACTACCATTCTAAAACTTGATTTCATCCTTGAACATGAAAAAAAATTAAAGTTCCAAAAACCATGTTCTAAAAAAAACATGTGTATAATGGCAGAAGTTTCCTCAGACACGTAATTTTATTAATCAGAAAAAAAACAATTACATAATTGATTTTGCAAGAGTTTACACCCGAACAACCAAACACTCTTGCAATGAGATATTTATAAGCTCCATGTCCTAACTACCTCTAATTATGGATCACTTATTAAATAACAAGTGTCCATTTACAATAAATGCTATTCAAACCAACTAGCTAACTAATCTCCTATAATAGAGCCTAAGATACGATACATTTGGAGAGTCATATCTAGTTACAACAATATGCTAATTCTAAAAGTCTCCATTAAATAATTAAACATTCTAGAATAATAATTATTAATTTAATATCTTAAATTAATAATTATTTTATTCTAATTTTATAACCTATGATAAAATTTGTATTTTTGGATCATCTAACATTCCCCCCTATGATCCAAAGATACATTACAACAGATACCAAGTTCATCCCTGAACTTAGTAAATTTTATTCTGCCAAGCAGTTTCGTGAAAATGTCGGAGATCTGATCTTCGGAAGGACAATAAACTAGTTTGAGGACATCTTTGGAAATGAGAGACCTGATATGATGATACTTGGTGTCCACATGCTTTGTCTTTGAATGCAAAACTAGGTTCTTGGCAAGTTTGATGGCTGACTAGCTGTCAATGAACAATGATGTAGCTTCTCCCTGAGAAATGCCCAAGTCCTGCAAAATTCGGCGCAACCAAACAATTTCACATGCTGCTTCCCATGCTGAAATGTACTCTGCTTCTGCTGAAGAAGTGGCCACTGTAGCTTGTTTTTTACAACTCCAAGATACTGCTGCTGACCCCATATTCATTAAATAACCTGATGTTGATGCTCGATCATCAATACTCCCAGCAAAGTCGGCATCAGAATATCCACCAAGTACAAAATTTTTAGTCTTTGTGTAAAGAAGACCAAAATCTTTTGTTCCTTGGATATATCAAAGAACTCTTTTGGCTGCATTCCAGTGGCTGTCTCGTGGTTCCTGCATAAAACGTGAAAGAATACTGACGGCATAAGATAGATCAGGACGAGTATTTGTCAAATAAATCAAGCTGCCAATCAACTGTCTGTAAGTTGTACTGTCCACCTTTCCCCCCCTTCAAATTTTGAAAGTTTCAAGTTTTGCTCCATGCGGGTGAGAACGGGCTTGCAATCTTGCATGCCAAATCGCTGAAGAACCTCTGTGGCATACTTACTCTGAGAAATGAAAATATGATGTGGACGTTGGAAGACTTCAACTCCAAGATAGTAGTGAAGTAATCCCAAATCTGTCATCTTAAAACCTGCATGTAACTCCTTTTTGACCTGTGCAATATGATCATCATGATTGCCAGTGACGATCAAATCATCGACATACATAACAAGAATTACCAGATATTTACCCTGTTGTCGCACATACAAAGTATCATCAGATTCACTTCGTTGAAAACCAATTGTCTTAAGGTAATCATCTATCTTTGCATACCAGGCTCTGGGAGCTTGTTTTAACCCATATAAAGCCTTGATCAATTTGCAGACTTTATGTTCTTGTCCTTCCATTTCAAAACCTGGTGGTTGGGTCATATACACTTCCTCCTGTAAATCCCCGTTGAGAAAAGAACTTTTCACATCCATTTGATGAACTTTCCATCCTTTTTGAGCGGCCAATGCAAGTGTTAATTGGATGGTGTTCCATTTAGCTGTTGGAGCAAAAGTTTCTTCATAATCAATGCCTTCCTGCTGCACAAAACCCTTTGCGAAAAGTCGTGCTTTATACTTTTCAAGTTCACCCTTCTGATTATACTTAATTCTGTAAACCCATTTGCACCCTATGGGTTTAACATTTGCTGGACAATCAACAAGTTTCCAAGTGTTGTTATCAATTACTGCTTGATATTCTTCAACCATAGCCTGTTGCCATTCTTTATGTTTTACTGCCTCTTTGTATGTGGAAGGTTCAGTAAAATCATTTGCTATCAAGGCAAAATTGTCTTCACTTCTATGTGCCCTTCTGGTGCCAGTTTTATTCTGTTCATCAGGCTTTACATCTTTCAAAAGTTGAACTACCCATTTAGGAAGTTGGTGCTCACTTGTTTGCGCTTCTGTAAAGTCCCCATCATTGTAAAGAGGATTAATATAAACTGATGTTCGTCGTTCAGGTGAAGAATGTGGAGACTCACTGTCTGAAGAACTGCTGCTGCTTGGAGATGCGGATGAACTGCTAGAAGACCCAGATGATGTTGTTGATGTAGATGGACAGGATGACTCATCTTCAGAGGAAGGAAAATCAAGTTCATACCAATTTGGTGAAGTTGGTTGACTTTGCATTTTTCCATTTGTTTTACTTCCCTTAGTTTTTAATTTGTGAAGAAGATTTTCAATTTCTTCAGCACTCTTACTCTCTGTTTCATCAAAAATGACATCCCTGCTCACAATGAATTTTCCATTGGTCAAAAGAAGATACCCTTTCTTCTCATCAGAATAGCCAATCATTGTGCATTTTAAACTTCTTGAGTCAAGCTTAGTTCGTTTTTCTTTCGGAACTAAGGCATAACACACTGACCCAAAAAATCTAAGATGTTTAACTCGAGGTTTGAAACCAAACCAAGCTTCATAAGGTGTGATTCCATCTAAAGAAGTAGTTGGAGATCTGTTTCTTAAGTAGACAACTGTATGTATTGCTTCCACCCAATATGTTGGACTTAACCTCTTGAATGTTAACATGGATCTCGCCATTCCTAACAAAGTGCGATTCACTCTTTCGACTACTACATTTTGCTGTGGAGTGTAAACATTAGTGAGATGTCGCCTTATACCATTTTCACTGCAATAAGTTTTGAATTCATTTGAAGTGAATTCTCCCCCATTATCCGTCCTGAGAGTACCTATCTTTTGTTTGACTTCATTTTCAACAAGTGTGCGAAAAATTTTAAACTTATCAAATGCTTCTGACTTGTTCTTCAAGAAGTAAACCCAAGTCATTCTGCTGAAATCATCAATGAATAGTAAGAAATACTTGCATCCACCAAATGAGGTTTGTAGTGGACCACAAACATCACTGTGAATTAGGTGTAGCCGCCTGTTTGCACGCCATGAACTTGTTGGAAAACTTTCTCGATTTTGTTTGCCATAAATGCAAGCTTCACATTTTGCATTTTCCCTTTTGAATGTGGGAAGTCCTTTAACCATTCCTTGTTTCTGCAATTGAGAAAGACTCTGAAAATTCAAATGTCCATATCTTACATGCCATAGTCTGATAGGTGAAATACCTGTAGTCACTGCCCCTGCAAAATCAGAATGCCTTGGAATAACTATCCCTTTCATCCGTAACAGTTTTCCATCTTCATAACCTGTCATAACTGTTTTCAAGTTCTGTTTCAATGAATTAATCTTCACTATACCATCTTCCATAATCACCTGATGTCCTTCTTGTCGAATCGTGACTAAAGAGAGAAAATTTTTCTTGAAACTTGGGACATACCATACATTGGAAATCAATTTTTCTCCAATGTCAGGGAGAAACACTTTCACTACTCCTTTTCCATAAGGAGTATGTTTGGTATCATCAACAAGGAATATTGAATTAGGTTGGCATTCTTGAAAATTCCAGAAAAAATCACGTCGACAAGTCATGTGCTGAGTTGCCCTAGAATCCAAGATCCAGGCATCTTCATAGTCACTTCTAAGATGAGATGAAATTTGTGATGCTGCTGAGGAAGTAAAAACATATTCTGAGCTATCTTCATCTTGATCATTTGCAAATTGTGCTGAATGCTGCTGAAACTTGGGAATTTTATTAAGTGATGTTCGACAATCTTCAGCATAATGGCCAACTTTGTTACATCTTTGACATACAATTTGACTTAAGTCTCTTCCTCTTCCTGAAGATTGTCCTCTGCCTCTGCTTTGACCTCTATTTTGAGATTGTCCTCTACCTTGACTATTATATCCTTGTCCTTGAAAATTGCCTCTTCATTGATTGTTTCCTCTACCCTGAAAATTATTTCTTCCTCCTCTATTAAAATTGTTGCCTCTTCTTTGGCTTCGACCTCGATTATGTGCTACTTGATTCTGATTCCATCTGCCTCTTCCTCGAGAATCTGCTAATGACTTACTTGTGCTGGCTTCTGTGAGAAAACATCTTCGCCAACTTTCTTCTTCTTCCCAAAAGTTTTATCATGTTGACTTAACATTTCACAAAGTTCATCAAACTTTAGTTTTTCTAATTTCCCAGTTACTTGTAAAGTCTCTAAAAAATGCGTATAGGAAGAAGGAAGCCCAGCAATTACAATTGTGACCATAAAGCTATCATCAATTGCGGGAAAACCAACATTAATATTTTCTTGCTTAATATTCTTAAGTCTGGAGAGATATTCAAGAATATCACCATCTTCAGTTAATTTTTGTTGCAACAATTTTAACTGTAGATCAACCTTCTTTGATTCTGGCTGAGTATCAAAGAGGTCGTTAAAAGTTTTCAAGGCAGTCCATGCATCTATGGCATTCTCTATATGTACATACATTTCATCATTCATAGACGATTTAACAAGAGCTAAGGCTTTAACATTCTTGATTTCCCATTTTGCCAGTGGATGTGCATCTGTGGGTTTATTCGGCTTAACATCTCCATCACATATTCCTTGCCATAATTCATTGTAAATGAGTGTGCTTTCAATAAGACGATGCCACGTTTTATAAGATTTGGTGCCTTCAAGTTTGTCGGAATCAGAAAATAAGTTAATCAACTTAGACATTTTTATCGTTGAAGAGATGCACCAAGAAGCAGAACAGAAAGTACAAGATAGTCAACACAACACACCACGCAAAAAACACAATCTATCGGGGCTTGGCCTTGACCCTCGAATAGTCGTCAAAACAGGAGAATATTGACTAAGCTTTGCACTTGGCTCTAGTCAATTTCTCAAATTTTACAGGGAAACTTTCAAAATTTGAGTTTTTACAATGGTGTTTTTGCACAACCTGGTAAAAAAAAAAATTACCCCCCCTCAAAGTAAAATTACTTTGAGTTACATTTATCTCCTTCGAAAAATTTCAAAAAAAACTCCTTATTGCTCCAAAAATTACAAATTGCTATTGCACCTTATTTCTCCACTAAAATACAAAATTTCAAAATATAATTACACCTTATCACTCCATTAAAAAAAACAAAACTCCACTTATCACATCATTAACATTACAAAATAAAAAATATTCCTTCTCTCTCCAACAAAGACTTTTCAGATTCACCTTTTAAAAAAAAACTGTCGAACGCTGGATCTTTTCACTTGTCAAATGCTCGCTGGCTGGCACTGGAGTTCTCGCTGGATCTTTTTACTTGTAAAACACAGGATCTTTTTACCAAGTATTTCATTTAGCAGGTTTTCGCATACGAACTTTGATGGTCTAGGCCTTTACGCTAGGAACAATGGCGTTTTTGAGCTGAATTGTGTGAAATATGGCAATTTCAAAATGTTTTCGTTTCGGACTATATCTACTGCCCCTCTGGTCACTTGCATTGTTAGCTGAACGACTGCTACTCCTACGACCATCTATTTCTGGGCTTTGTCTCCTTGCCCTCCTAGGACTGTGGCTGTAACTTCGACTTCTTGATCTCTTTTCAACCTAAACTGCACTACGACCATCTGTCCTAGGTGACCTGGGGGATCGACTATAGCTGCGACTTCGGCTGTTGTAGCTTAGACTGCGACTTCTTCTACGACGATGCGACAATGACCTAGAACATGATCTTGAAATAGACCGCTCATGCCTGGTTGATTTTGGACTGTTTTGACAGTTTCTTTCAATATGACCACGCTCACCACAACGATAACATTTGTTTTTCCAATCCCCTGCTTTACAGTCTCGAGCCCAATGGCCATCATTCCCACAATTGAAGCACCGCCCAGACCTAGGGGGAGGGCCCCTTCCTAGATATTCTCTAGTTTGACCAGCTCCTCGTTTAGCCAACGCTCTCGCAGTCTCGGCACCAATATCAGAAGTATTAATGAAAACAGAATATGATGGAAAGAGTCAAGAGGGAGCTGAAAGCTTTGACGTACAAACCATTGAAAGAATCTTATGATGCTCCTGTCAAAACATGCTTTGAGGTGCAGAGAAAGAAGCGAAAAATAATGGAACAGAAGGACAAGGATGTATCAAACCGGACATACATGCCTTATGAAATTGATACGACTTTTTATAAGAAAACATTGATATTCAAACTATCAGCAATGTATTTTTAATCAATCCGTCATTAATTTCTCCATAGCCATTATTCGATGATCATTCAGGCTCTGCGTGACTAAGTGTGAAGGCTGAGTAGAAGCAAATTTTTTATAATAAAAAAAATGAATTTTAGATTTTAAAAAATCTAAAATCAATGATAAAATTTATTTTCCTTTTAAACAAAACTGTACAATTTCCATACCAATGATTTGTTGGCCAACTGAATGGAGTTTTCCAGGACTTTGTTGAGTTGGAATCTCCTCAAATCCACTGCAGCATTACTGGAGCTCTGATACCACAATAATGGCAGAAGTGTCCTCAGACACGTAATTTTATTAATCAGAAAAAAAACAATTACATAATTGATTTTGCAAGAGTTTACACCCGAACAACCAAACACTCTTGCAATGAGCTATTTATAAGCTCCATGTCATAACTACCTCTAATTATGGATCACTTATTAAATAACAAGTGTCCATTTACAATAAATGCTATTCAAACCAACTAGCTAACTAATCTCCTATAATAGAGCCTAAGATACGACACATTTGGAGAGTCATATCTAGTTACAACAATATGCTAATTCTAAAAGTCTCCATTAAATAATTAACCATTCTAGAATAATAATTATTAATTTAATATCTTAAATTAATAATTATTTTATTCTAATTTTATAACCTATGATAAAAGTTGTATTTTTGGATCATCTAACAGTGTATTCTGCATCACCACTTTTGAAAATCGGGTCATTTTTTTGCTATTTCTACGAAACGGGTAACAGTATCAGTTCCCGTTTCAAAGTTTACATTGTTAAAAGCACATGATTAGGATATCATGATTATTTTAACCTTGGAAGTCTGATGTAGGAGCTTTTTGCTCAACAATTTCATCATAGTCTAGTTAACTTAGAGGTCTTGTGTTTTCAAGGAAGTTGGATTCCTATGTATGTAATTATTAATGTTTTAAGTGATTGGAATAGGAAATAATTAGATATTGTGAGGATATTTGTAAATTCTCTCAAATGTAGGAGAACATGAGTGATTAATGATGATAAGGGAGTTGGAAATCAATTGTAACTCTTATTGGTCTCATTATTTGAGGAGCTAGAGAGGATTCTTAGGGATAAGTAGGAGTTAAAAGTGGACTTAGAGGATATTGAGGAGTTAGTTTAGCAGATTAAGGATCTGAACCAAAATTAGTTCAACAAAACCTTTTGTATAAATGTAAGCCTAAATGGCATAGTCGGTGAGTAGTTAGAGGAGTAGTTAGAGAAGTAGTTAGTGTGTCAAAGAGTCAGTTAAGCCTATGGGAAGAGAAGAAAAGGCCACTGATATAGAAGATCAGGCCAAGGAAGAAATTCCTATTTAAATGTTTGTTGGTTAATATAGATTACTCGATTCAGAGTTTGTATAATGTGTACTATGCAACTGAATTATAATCAATGTGTGACTAGAGTAATTCTACGTAACTTATGTTGCAAGTGTACAGAATCAGAGAAGGGGTAACAGAGAAGAGTGTATCAGGTTTACACATAGTCAGTATTGGGGAGATCCTTCAATATTCTAGCAAAGGTCTGAAGTGTTGGGTTGTGTTATATTCTTTCCACGTAGTTAATAGGGGGTTTGAAGGGCACCTGTAACCCCACTTTATGGGGTCCGAGGCAGCGCCCCGGAAAATTTTGGTTTTGGACCATATGTTAGGTTGGGCGGACCCACCTATGGTTTTGTGCATGATTTTCGCACATGTTTTTTGGACGCGATGGTTTTCAGTCCATGGTATTGGACGCGATGGTTTTCGGTCCATGGTATTGGATGCTTCGGCATGTATAAATATGTATTGTAACATTGAAAGGAATATAATGAAAAATCAAGCTTGTAGTCCCGATTTTGGTATTAGAGCTGTTTTGGCTTCAAGGGGACGCCTTTGTTGCTAAGGGGTTTCGCTCGGGCCTGTGGTAGACCCTGTTCAGTGGGAGATCTGCGAGATCGATTCTGGTGGTGAAAGAAGATGGCGAGCAGTGGAAAGATATAGATTGAGAAGTTCAATGGTCAGAATTTTGAGTTGTGGAAACTCAAGATGGAGGATCTGTTGGTGGATAAAGATTAGTGGATCGCGGTAGATCCGGGTACTAAACCATTGGGAGTGACCGATGAAGAATGGAAGAAGTTGGATTGGAAGGCAAAGAGCACAATACGATTGTGTGTCTCAGATTCAGTATTGCTGAATGTATCAGGGGAAGCTACGACAAAGGCTTTGTGGGTCAAGTTAGGGACTTTGTACCAATCTAAGTCTCTGGTGAATAAACTGTTCCTACGGAAAAAGTTGTATAACCTAAGGATGAAAGATGGAGACTCGGTGACAAAGCATCTGAATGCGTTTAATACTGTGGTAAGTTAGTTATTATCTATTGATATTAAAATTTCAGATGAAGATAAGTGCATCAATCTGTTGTGTTCTCTACCAGATTCGTGGGATAGTCTGGTTATTGCAATAGGTAGCAATGCAACTACTTTGCAGTTTGATGAAATAGTCTCAGCCTTGTTGACGGAGGATATGAGACGGAAAAATATGGACAACCAGAATGGTGATTCCTTGTCTGTACGAGGACGGTCCCAGAACAGAAACAAAAATAAGTCATCGAGTGGGAGATCTAAATCTAGCGGGAGATCTAAATCTCTAGGAAAAACTACAAAGGTGGTGTGCTGGAAATGCGGAAAGGAAGGGCACTTCAGAAGGGATTGTAAATCTAAAGCTCCTGATAAAGGAAAAGGATCTGATGATGCTCCTTCTGCAGAGGCGAAAACCACCTCAGATGAAGGTGGGGATGTGTACTTGGCTTCTTCAAGTACACATGTAGATCATGAGGCATGGTTGATTGACTCAGGAGCATCCTTTCACTTCACTCCCCATAGAGAGCGGTTCTGCGAGTATGAGAAATACGATGGTGGTGATGTCTTCTTAGGAGATGATAGGAAGGCTAGAATCATTGGTCGGGGAAAAGTAAAGTTGAATTTGCAAGGTGGACGGGCTAGAACACTTCCTGGTGTTCTACATATTCCTGCATTGGCCAGAAATCTAATTTCTCTAAGCAAGTTGGATGATGCAGGTGTAAAGATGGTGTTCGAGAAAGATACCTGCAAGATGGTTCGAGGAGCACTGATATTAATGTGGGGAGTTCAGATTGGAACTCTGTACAAGCTGCAAGGTAGCACTGTTGTTGATGGGTGCAATAGTTCTATGGTTCCTGAAAATGGATTAGAGAATCTAGTGGTCTCTGGAGAGAAGACCATGTTGTGGCATCAAAGGCTTGGACATATTGGAGAGAAGGGCCTTCGAATACTTCATGGTAAAGGTATGGTAGAAGGTATGAATAATAGCTCTCTCGAATTTGATTTCTGTGAAAATTGTGTATATGGGAAGCAGAATCAGGTGAGTTTCCCCTCCGGTGGTAAGAGGACGAAACAAATATTAGAGCTTGTGCACAGTGATGTGTTTGGACCTGTGAAGGTTCCATCACTGGGTAAGTCTATGTACTATGTAGCATTCATAGATGACTTCTCAAGGAATACATGGATATATTTTCTTAAGAAGAAATATGAAGTCTTTGACAGGTTTAAAGAATTTAAGGCTTTGCTGGAAAATCAGACAGAGAAGAAGATAAAGGTGCTGAGGACAGATAATGGTGGAGAATTTTGCAGCAAAGAATTTGAAGAATTTTGTAAGAAGTGTGGTATAGCACGACAAAAGAATACTCCATATACACCTCAGCAAATTGGAGTCGGAGAAAGAATGAACAAGACATTGATGGAAAGGGCAAGAAGCATGCTCAGTGGTGTCGGGTTAGGACAGGAATTCTGGGCAGAGGCGGTGGATACTGCATGTTACCTGATCAATAGATCACCTTCATCAGCGTTGGAGGATAAGACTCCACAAGAAGTATGGACTGGTAAGAAACCCTCTCTTTCACATCTAAGGGTACTTGGACTTGATGCATATGTACATGTTCCAAAGGAGAATCGAACCAAGTTGGATAGTAAATCTGAAAAGTGCATCTTTATTGGATATAGGGATGGTTTAAAGGGTTATAAGATTTGGAACCCAGTCACACGAAAGGTTGTGTATAGCCGAGATGTGTTGTTCAGAGAGGTAAAAGATGTTATTCAACATGAAGTCCAACCAAAGGAACCTGAGAAGATAGAGTTTGAGCCAAAGGAGGAAGAATCAGACTCTGCAGTAGAGGAGGAATCAGAAGATGAAGAGACACAAACTCCGGCTGTGAGAAGATCAGTTTGAGAAAGAAGGCAGCCAGAAAGGTATAGTCCATCTACTTTCAGTTCAAATTTTTCTTTGTCTGTTACTGATAATGATCCCAAAACTGTGAAGGAAGTAGTGGATTCAGAGGATGGAAAACTCTGGAAAGAGGCCATGGTCGATGAAATGGCATCTTTGCACAAAAATGAGGCTTGGGATCTGGTGGAGTTTCCGGCTGGAAGGAAACCCATTGGCAGCAAATGGGTGTTCAAGAAGAAGACAAATGCAGAAGGAAATGTGGAGAAATACAAAGCTCGGTTGGTAGCAAAAGGTTATTCCCAAGTGTCGGGAATTGATTTTGGTGATATTTTTTCTCCTGTTGCCAAGGTAACTTCTATTAGATTACTTTTATCTGTTGCTGCTGCTTTTGATTTTGAGGTAGAACAGATGGATGTGAAGACAACATTTCTTCACGGGGATTTGGAAGAGGAAATCTACACGAAGCAACCTGAAGGCTTTGCAGTGAAGGGTAAGAAAGAACTGGTATGCAAGTTAAATAAGTCTCTGTATGGGTTAAAACAGTCACCAAGGATGTGGTATCAGAAATTTGATACATTTATACGGGGACTTGGCTTCACCAGAAGCAAAGCAGATCATTCTGTGTATTTTAAATTAATTGGTGACCGTATTATTTATCTGGTATTGTATGTGGATGATATGTTGCTGGTTGGAAATGACAAAGAAATTATCCAGGATTTGAAGACCCAATTGTCCTCCAAATTCGACATGAAAGATCTTGGTGCTGTAAACTATATTCTGGGCATGGAAATTAAAAGAGATCGGTCAAAGAGGAAGCTCTGGTTAAACCAGAGGAAGTAGGTCAAGACAATACTCCAGAGGTTTAATATGCAGGATAGTAAACCGGTGAAGGTTCCTATTCCTGTAGGTGTGAGTTTATCGGCTGAACAGTGTCCCAAGACACAAGAAGAGGAAGAGGACATGTCCCGTGTTCCATATGCAAGTGCAGTGGGTAGCCTGATGTATGCAATGGTCTGTACTAGATGAGACATTGCACATGCAGTGGGAGTATTGAGCAGGTTTATGTCAAAACCTAGGAAGGAGCACTGGATAACAGTGAAGCGGGTTTTCAGGTATTTGCGTGGCACTAGTGATTGTGGTTTGTGCTACCAAGGAAGACCAGGATTGGATAGAGTGTTGGATATTCATGGCTTTGTTGATGCAGACTGGGCTGGAGATCTGGATCAGAGAAGATCTACAAGTGGGTATGTGTTTAACCTATTTGGAGGTGCAGTCAGTTGGATGAGTAAGAAACAATCTGTAGTGGCACTATCAACTACAGAGGCAGAATACATGGTAGCCACTCATGCAAGAAAGGAAGCAATTTGGTTGCAGAGATTGTGTTCAAGTATGGGGTTAGTACAGGGTGCTATAAGAATAGACTGTGATAGCCAAAGTGCAATTTTCTTGGCAAAGAACCTTGCTTATAATTCAAAGACAAAGCACATTGATGTTCAGTATCACTTTGTGAGGGATATGATAGAAGACAGAAAGGTGTTGTTGGTAAAGGTGCACACTTTGAAGAATACTGCAGATGCATTGACAAAATCTGAGAGCTCTGAGAAGTTCTCTTGGTGTAGAGAAGCAATGGGAATCTCAAGGCTGAAAAAATGACTAAGCTCTCTTGTGGCCCGCTGTGGAAAGAAAACAACAAGTGGGAGATTGTTGGGTTTTGTTATATTCTTTCCACGTAGTTAATAGGGGGTTTGAAGGGCACCCGTAACCCCACTTTATGGGGTCCGGGGCAGCGCCCCGGAAATTTTTGGTTTTGGACCATATGTTAGGTTGGGCGGACCCACCTATGGTTTTGTGCATGATTTTCGCACATGTTTTTTGGACGCGATGGTTTTCGGTCCATGGTATTGGATGCTTCGGCATGTATAAATATGTATTGTAACATTGAAAGGAATATAATGAAAAATCAAGCTGGTAGTCTTGGTTTTGGGATCCAGGGAAAAATCTCTGTGCATATGTGTTTTATGGGTTATGCTCTCGCACTGTTTATTTTCTTTGTTTAAGAATTCATATGCAAGTAATTTCTGTACAGGGTTAAAACCTACATGAAGGAGTGAAATAACGGAGTTGAAGATCGGAATCAGGACAAGTGAAAACCATTAGGCAGAAGTGAATACATAGGAAGAAGGCTGAATGGGCTATTACATGTTAGGAAACAAATGAACGTAGCAGAGGAGCACAAGAGTCGTTGGATCAATCAAATCAATGAATGAAAGCGAAGGAGATAGACAGCGAGGATTAATTCATGCCACATAGGTAAAAGAAATAAAATATGGTGATTAGTAACCACGGCGGGGGTAGAGAGTGTATGGAAGCCCTGATCACTATTGAATTCCCGCAATTAATCTTAGCCGTCGATCGCAAAAGTCAATGCTCATGTTACAGTAAACTGTGGGGTTAAGTTGGTTGATAACTCGTGTGCTATTTGAAGTGTCACAAACTGGAGGATTGTATGGCTTATGTTATCCAATGGATATTGGGTTTTAAGTTGATCAGATGATAGTCTTAAACTTGGACCTGAACATTTATAGATCAAGGACTAATAATTCTCATCAGCTCCATGAAGGTGGTAACCGTTGTGTAAGTGATCCACCCAATGTCGTTGTGGACTATCGGATCAAGCAGATCTTGATCAATGGTTATAAAGCATTGGTTTAGTTTTTTGATCAAGAAAAAGTGCAGTCGTCAGATCGAGGGTAAGATCGACAGTGGAGATTGAAGTGAAACAATTTGCAGAGAGCGGACCCGAGGAGGTTATAGGTGTGATTTTAATTTATTTGGAGTCCGGTTGTGTTATCACATATCGCATGCAAGAGGTGATGAAGTCACATGATGGTGTGATGCGATATTATGACAGTCATTGATCTGGTGGGTGAAATCAAAGGTGGAAAAGGGTCATCGCGTATCATAAGTCGAGAGTTTTGAATACATATTCTATTGAGTTCATGAAACTCCGGGATTGCAATATATGAGGAGTTGTCTTATAGGTGGGATTTGGTTAATATGCATGGTTAAAGAATTAACCACATTTATTATAAAGGATGAAGGGTTGAGATATAAGGTTCCACCATAAAGGATTACCAAAGGGTCAGATTGGAGTTAGTTATTAACTTGTTCTGCATGAGATTAGTTAAGGGGCCTTAAACCTTAATGTTATGAAAGTTTGGCCATGCAGGTCATTGAAATTCCTAGAATTGAGAATATAATGCATTTTATATGCATACTGTGGGTATCACGGGGTTTTCCCTGTGTCATTTGACCTACAGTAGTCCCTATATTTTTTGTTAAAATCCTACTACGTCTGAGGCCAAGTTATGATGTTATCTCCAGGTAAACCCATGAACCAATGTAATGCTACATCCTCGAGGGTAGATGGAAACAATTTTAACTTTTTCTCATCCTTTGTATAGTCATAGGTTCGACATATAAAAGAAAACTCAAACAGGAAAGTATCAGGGTCCTCTATGGTCAAGCCAAGGGAATGAGGTAGAGCAGAGGGGCTTATATTCTTCATTTTAATGTTCACATTGGTTTCCCTAATGGGGAAGGCACTCCCAATTCTCTTTCTATTTCCTCTATCATCTTGGTTTTCAACCATTGGTTTAGTAGGAATGGGTTCTTCCTCTTATTATTCCCTTATAGGTCCCTCAAATAGGTAAGGTTGCTCACCCAAAGGGTTTTCCAATTCACCGTCAGTGAAGAAGAAAGAAAGTTGACTATTGGATGCAGTGGGGGTTTTTGACAAGAATTTTCTGGAATTATCCCTATTCCTACGAGGCATGAAAGGAAATGCTTTTGGTTTTTTGTAAGATTTTTCTTTAAAGCTGGAAAGTACTCTACAGAAAGGAAATTGTTGATTGAATGAAAACCACTAAAGAAAAGGAAACTACCTACTGAATTGAAATTTCTAAATGAAAGACTAATGACATAAAGAAAACTACCTGTAGAACGAAATTGCTTAATTGAATGAAAAACTACTAATATGAAGGAAACTACTTGCTAAATTGGAATTCTACTTGAAGAATGGAAAGGAAAGCAGATAAATGACAAGTGCAAGAAAGAAACTAGATTACTTTTGTAGAAATAAAATAATGGAAGAAAATTGAAGACTAGAAGTAGAAGAAAAGAAAGTTAGATACTGTAAATAGAAGAAGGATTAGTAATCACTCCTACTCTAACACCTCCCCGGAAATGGTGCCAAAAAGTGATGAGCTTAGGTACTACAACAAGAATGCTACAACTCCTAGGGTTACCAGCTTTACTTATCAACCTGGAGTTCGTACAAACTTGGAGGTGACTATGTTATATACAAAACTAGAAGTGAGGTTACTACCTGTTATCACTGCTCATCTTGAAATAGACCCTAGGGGTTCCAAGCCAAACTTCTATAGCGTCAGAAGAAGCTTGATTTTGATGGAAGGAGAGAAAACCTATTCTAGGGGAGAGCTATTCTACTATAGAAATGAAGAAAGCAATCATGTAATGCTAAACTCACACCAGACCCTAGCTAACCAATTAACCAACTATGCTAAGCAGAATTACTAGGTCAATCACTAATCTAATGATAATTATCTAAATTTCAGAAGTAAGAGCATCAAAACTAGACTAAATGGTAAATAATGGAAACTAAATTGATTCTGTGTCTAAGCGGAAGAAGCAATCGGAGGTCAAATTGGTGAAAAGAGGACATGAGGGACCAACAATGCCTAAGAACTGTTGGATCAGGTGGATGAAAGGCAAACAAATGGTTGAGGTCGGATTTACATAGGGTACGTAGGTAGATGGCGAACCAGGTGAACTAGCAAGATGAAAGACTAAGATTATATCGCGTGGGTGGAGTCAGGAGATGGATAGACAAGATTAATTGGTAGACGGATGGTGGAGATTAGATCACGGGCAAAAGAAACGTGTGGAAATAGTATCAGGTGATGTAATGGCCATTAGATTAGGAGACAGATCGACGGTGGAGATTGGATTGCTTAAAGGAATGTGCGAAAATGAGGGAGAGGGCTTAAGGAGCGATAAGCAATATATCACGTGCCCTCAAAGCTGTAAGTGGTTTCCTAAAATTTTGCATGATTAGCCTCCTCGGCCAATACGTAGCACAAGAAAACCACCCATTTTGATTGCCCTCGGGCAGATAACAATCAGACATAAATCGATGCAATATCGTGCGATGGTCGTTGGATCTAGCAAGGCATATCAACAGTGAAGGTTTGACCGAGCTGGTTAGTGAGCAGGTGCGTGATAGCCGTCGCAATTGAAAAGGCAAAGTGATGGTTGGGATTTAAAGTGGAGAAAGTCAAATGCTAAAAGTGAATTCTAGCGGTGATTGTTCATTTTTACTATTTGAGGCGATCTATGGTTAAAATACATTTGGACGTGGATTAACATCTTCCTGTTAGCTTTTCATGTTGAAGGAGAATGAAAGGGATGTGAGGGAGATTAGATGATGGGAAGAGAGAGAAGGAACAAATGACCATTAAAGGAACATAGTGATATGAAATGAGCTTAGTGAATGTGTTAAACAACAAACTCCCTGTGAAAACCAAAACCCTATTTTTTTGGGGTTGTTGTAGGGTTTCTTCCTCACGTCGTGGTCCCAGAGGGAGGAGGTGATGCTCAGACACCTGTGGGAAACCTTGTGGATCTTTCCTTTGCTACCATGCTAATTGAATGAAAGCATAAATGAAGCAGACTGAAACAAAACTAATCTTCTCTACCCTGCTGTAATGGAAATGTAGCTACTTAAACAAATAAATAGAAAAGTAGGAAACTACTCAAGTAAATGAACAGAACTAGAAATCTATGCTATCATGTTGTAATGGCAATGAACTTACTAAAGAAAATGAACAATCAAACCATGCATCTATGCTACTGCTATAATGGAAATGAATTAATTCAACAGAAGAAAAGAAAGCTATGCCACTTAACAATAAAATAAAGAGGAGCTTTGGCTGCTAGGGTCGGGCCCTAACCCAAGAGCTTCAACCCTCTGAGTTAACTCAGTGTTGGCTCAAAACAAAACTCATCTCCATTATAAATAAAATATTGTTACAAGACTTGCAGCTTAAGAACAAAGTAGAATTCTTGCCAACTCTTGGTGACTATTCATAACTAACTAACTAAAAAATTGAGGTCTGAAGCCTCTCTACTTATACATCTAAAGTCTCCAATGACTTCCTTCAAAACATTATGGAGGCACAGCTACCAATTCAAATGGTAAAATTGTCTTTTCCCTTTCATTAGCTCGACTGCCCTCTGGTACGGAGGCTTGGCTCCCAACTCAAGATGAACTCATACTTTCACTTGCTTGGCTACCTTCTAGTAAACCTTATTTGGTTGTTTGTACTTTCATTTGATGGAGGGATATTTGAATGGAGGGGCAGTAAATGAGGAGGATTTACCTCCTGTAATTCCTCTCTCTTGTCCCATTCGATTTTTTATAAAGGTCTTTACAATAGCTCCTTACTTTTATCTTTTATTCCTACATTTCCCTTGCTTTTATCCTTTATTCCTACATCACATGCACATTAGACCACAAAGAAAAATATCCAACTCTACTCATCTCATAAACAAAATATAATCAAAAGTATGCAATAAGTTGTGAGAATAGTTGGTTTGAGTAAGATAGGAGGTGAGTTAAGGTTAATCAAGGCCCATATAATTACTCAATGATGAGGCTCATCACTAGGGCTAAAAGGCAGCGATGTAAAGGTTATAAACATCTACTGACAATAGTGGCACTACTTATGGTAGTGAACTTTATGTTTAATACTAAATCCTGCTGATTATTTTATATTCTCAAAATTTGGTTGCCGACAAGGTATTCTATAGGAAATGTATACCTTGTTATAAATATGTAATTTATGAGGAAAATTTTCACAAGTTTGTAAATAATGACAAATATGATTTTTGTTTCATGTACAAGGGATGTGTTTGATGATAAATTTGAATTCTAGCATCTTCTTATTGTCTAATCTTTATTCCTTCATTTTTACAAATTTCGTACTTTTAAAAGAGATAATTTTTTCACCTAGTGTGTCGCCAATTGTTGTGGCAAACAACAACAACCCTATTTTGTATATAGACATAATAAAGTGGGGACACTTTCTTTTATACTTTTTATTTTAAATAAAAAATTTATTACAGTAAAACTTTTGAATTTAGTTTATTTTATTAAAATAAATAAATTAATAAGGTCCAATGAAGAAATTAAAAGAACCATAGTAGCCTAGAATTTATTTCAGGCTTTAGGGTCTTTCTTTTCTTTTAGCATGTTTTTGTATTTTGGTAATTTTATTCATTGTCTTTTATTATTTTAATCAATAGCCAGTGCATAAAACTATGGCCTTTTCTCTTTGTGCAAACTATATTTTCATTCAACCGTCCCTTAGTGAGATGACATGCTTTTGGCCCACACAAAAAGCAAAGCTCCACTGGCCACGACAACCACATCATAATATAAGTCATCCTGCACCTCATATCTAAGGTCATTCATTTCTTGTTCCTATTTAATCTTTCATGGTTCCCTTTATATGTATGAGGTGTCCCAAGCCCGCATCAAAAGCGCATGTTATAAAAGCCTCATTGGTTGCAATTACAATATCACATTACAACTCATCCCACTCAGTAAAGCCCAAAGCTTATGTTTTTTTCCCCTTTAAAAATTTCAGGGAGGAGAACTACTTTAAACATATTTACTGTGTTTTCCATTTGGTCATGATTCTTATGCACTAGGTTGTTTATAGTATCAAAACCCCAAGATGTTTGTTGCCACGCAAGATTACCTTAAGAGAATTGGAGCTTGTTTTTTCGAAGAATTATTCACATACATGAGAATTTGTCAAAGAAATCGAGACCCTCATTTCCTTCCTCTTTATATACCTAACAAATTTATCTCCCGAGAAATTTCCTATCAGATTATGGGGACAAAGATTACTCTTGAACTTAAAAAGGATTCTAAAAGGTTTTGGCCTCAGTTTCCTTTGAAGGTTAGTATTTTGTCCCTTACCAACTATTAGCATGCATAAAAAGATATTTTTGCCTTAAATGAGCTAAACCTTGCAACCACTCCTTTCATAGATTTTGACCCTTCCAATGTGGCTGGCTATGTAGTCGATGAGGTGCACATTAAAAATTATGGTCATGAGAATAATGAATATGATGATTTGTTTTATCAGGATTCGACATATGAATCAATTTGTTTCAAAGGCAAGAAGTTGGTGCCAAAAAAAAACATCATTTCATGGTATACAGAGATTCCAGATGGGCTTCATTTCCCATGCATTTTCTTAAGCTTCCCAAAGGTGTTGGCTTTGTAGAAAAGACCAACAACTCTACATCAGGGACAACACCTCAACGTTCCATAAAAATGCATGTTTCTTCAACCAATCAGTCTTCTTTATCCAATCTTACTCTTACTATTATGAACAAGGAATGGAATGAATATTAAAAAAGCATAGTAGCTCAAAGTGAAGCTAACAAAGAAAATGATTCCTCATTCAAGATGCTACTAAATAAACCATACATGTTACTCTTGAGTCAGAAAATATTTCTGTTACACACTCTAATCCTATTGACAAGACTCCTCTGAATACTCAGCTCAATGTTGAATTCATTCCTAGTCACCCTACAGTTGAGATTCAACTAAATGTTGAAGAAATCCCTCCTATTATTCTATCATCCACAATAGAGAGAAGTAAGGAAAGCTGAAAAAGAAATATCACCTACAAACATTGCACCCTTAGAATTTGGCTAGAGGAGTACTTAACAAGATCCATATGAAAAATTCGAGGAACTGGCCCAGTATTCAGGAGCATATGCTTTGGCCACAACTCGTAGAGAATCTCATGTCATATAATTTGTTCAATATAAGGATGATAGGATACAAGAGCTAGAGAAACCAGTGACCTAAGCATAAATAGAATTGCAAAAGCAAGTTGAGTTAGTCAAAGGTCAACACTCTAAGAAAAGAAGTAGTGAGATGAACAAGTAAAGGAATTGCTGT
Organism: Pinus tabuliformis; assembly: GCA_031772625.1. Lineage (NCBI taxonomy): Eukaryota > Viridiplantae > Streptophyta > Pinopsida > Pinales > Pinaceae > Pinus > Pinus tabuliformis. Next base: position 483,063,896 of record CM062805.1, on the reverse strand, counting down.
GAAGTTTAGAGCAAGAAAAGTTAGTGATTTGCAGTATAACTAAGTTGAAACATGAGACCCTTCAACTCCTCACTCAGTTTTCTAGACAACAACAAATATTTTGCAAGAAACTGCGCTTAATGCAGGAATATCACAAGCTAAGCTATAAATTGGTTAATGAATTAGTTGACAATGAAAATTAGTATGAACAGGCCAAGAAAACTCTTAGTGATCTCTTGGAATGGTAGGAATATAAGAAAATAATGCAGGCAAAACTACCCAAATTTTATGACACAAACAAGTCTCTGGTCCTTGGAAATTGGAAAGATAGAATTTGTTTAACCAGAAAATTGGTAAACAATATGTGAGAGATCTCATGCTCCATTTCTCTGTCTATCGACCAACCTCTTTTGGAGGAAAATTTACTTTCAAATTATGAGGATACACTCCGAGATGTCGAAGCATTATAGAAATCTTAGGTAGATGAAAGCATAAAGTTAAGTAAAAAAAAGAATTTTTTTTGAAGGTTAATCTTGAGTTGATCTAATAGTTTTTAATCAAGCCTCATGGTCATTTGCGAGTTATAAAGACTCTCACTAACTTAACAACTCAAATTTTTCCACTTATTCATAATTTTTTTTTCACTTGTCAGTTGAACATGAAGCCATGATCTCCTCAAGAACTAGCGCCCCTTTCAGAAGTATATCAACTATGGAAACAAGTTACTACCTCATCATCAAGTTGAAGTCTCTCTCATTGGATTTTATTTTCATATGTAATTATTTTACTATTTTATGTATAGTTCGTTTTTTCTTTAGTTGATATAATATCAAAGGATTAATTTTTCCATTTTTTTGCTTGTAAAAGACATTATAAATAAGGCTCTTGAACTCACGCAAGGGGTTTTGAAAATTTGGAAAAAGATATTTAGTTGCACCTGTTAGTGCTCAAATCTGCCTCAAGCTGAGTAAGGCAAAACTCGAGGCAACATCATACCACGCTCAGCCTCGTAGCTAGCCCTACGAGGACAGGAGAGGGCTCTCTCCGGGTCTATCTCGGCAAAAGGTTTTCAAAGGGGCTGAGATGACCAATAAGGAATACTGATCTTAGGCTAGATATTAAGTGTAGAGGTTTAAAGGTGATTTTTTGGGATTTTTGTTGAATCAAAGGGAAAAGCAATTTTGGGTGCGGGGATGAGACACAGTTTCTGTAGAGGTTTGATTGGAGCAAGGTAGGAAATTGTTTTGATGCTTTTAAAGTGATGAGGTGAATAGATGAGATAGGTGAGGAGCTAAGGAGATCAAGCAAGCGCAAGGGTTCTCCTTAAACTGAAGAAAACATGGAAAATTAAACAAATTTAAAGGCAGAGCATAGAAAATTTATGGATTCTACCTTAACACTTCATTCGTTCAATTGCAGAAGATGAGAGAGGGAAAATGATACACATAACAAACTTACAAGTACTGAAAGAAGCACACCATCAAGACATAAAGCCACAAGAATTCCAAATAGTGCTGCAAATCCCTGGTCTTCCCTTTGCCAAAATGCTGAAGTAAAATGTACAATAAATTCTCCAAGCCTCTTCCCAAAGAGTCCAACCATGAAAATGACTAAGAAAATACATAATATAGGCAACCTAACACATTCCCTTGCCTCTAGTGGTCGAGCTCATCATCCTAGGAGCTGTTTCAACCAATTCTAAACAAAGCACTATAATCTAGGCAGTCAAAACAACTTGCCTCTATAAGCTAGGAAACCAATTCATTCATTAAATGTTTGCTATTTTATGAATGAATCATCTAGAATAGGTAAATAAGAGTCAAGTTAACATAAAATTACATTAATTACATCAAGGAGGGTGAAAAATCCCATCACAAGTCAAAACTGGTCAAAACTGGACGAATTCCTGAGCTGGAAGGTGCAAAATGTGGAAAAAATCCTGATGCGTAGCGCGCCTGAGCCCTACGCGTAGCGCGTCTTTCCACCTACTTTTGGGGGCACTTCCTGGCATCCAAATTGAGCTCAGGTTGGCTTGTTGGAAAGCCCTGGATGTCTAATTTCCAACCCAAGTGGAATTTTCCAATTTGATGTCCATTTGCCCCTCCAAAAGTGCATTCTCCCAAGGCTGCTACCTGTGTGTCCAAAAAGGGGCAGTGAGGTCATTTTTTGCATGTTTTTTGACCTTTTGGGGACCCAAATCTTGATGAAATGCCTTGGCAGTGGCTGAGCAGGTGTATTTCATCATGAAAAATCCAAAAATGCAAAACTTTCGTGATTTGTACCTCCCAATCTTCAGGGTAGCGCGCGGCGCGCTAAGCGTTGAGCCCAAAAACCTGTTTTTTACATAAAAATTTCAAAACTGACAAAATTTTCCCCAAATTTCTTGAAATTTGGGCTGGGGGTCCCCAATCAAGTACTATGCTCAGTCAAAGAGGCTTTGGCCAAAATTTGGAGTGGATCGGGCCTTTTCCGCCGTTTTAGTGTCTTGCTCAATCGCCTCTTAAGGATCTTAATTTTTTCTTTGCAAACATGCATACGGGCCCAGTAATGATTCTTCATGTGACGAAGCAAGTCTTTGTCTCTATTGGATTTCGCCAAAAACCCCTCCAAGTGTCGGTTGACCTTCTCAAGCATAAATTTCCGTGCAACAGGTGTCAAATCACCCGGTCTTTTACGGGCCAACCTACGGTCTTCACGGATTCGTTGCAGCTCTATAAGTGTGTGATCATCCCCTAACTGTTTATTGCGCTGCTCCAGATACCTGATATATGAAGCTGTCTCATCATGACTAGTATCAAAACCTAATGGCTCACCTGAAGGCCTCTCCTCATGCTTGGGCTTCTTGCCCTTATCCTGTACCTGTGGTGCTGCTGTTGAAAGCGAGGCCCCTTCCACACGAGGTGGAGATAACACCCGTTGTGCTGATGAAGTCAACGAGACCCCTTCCCCCCGGGTGGAGATAGTACTCATCGTGTAGATGCAAATAAGGCCCTGTGTCCTCGCTGATATGTCACACATGCTGGAGCGCTGACATGCTCTATCTCAGGAATGTCAAACTGATGTGAAGGCCCTCCTTCATCATGAACAATCTCAGGAGGTGGCTGTGGCACTGTGAAAAGGTCACGAGAAATAAAATCCTCCCAAGTACCTTGCTGTGCCAACTGATGCATCACTATGATTTTGATTAATGCATAATGATAGATGCTTTTATGCTGATGTGCTGGGCTCTTCCTTTGTACTAAAGGCACCATCCTCTCTATGTTGCGACACATGAAAAATGGAATGTTCATCATACGTACCCTTGCAAAATGCATCAACAAACGAACATGGTACGCGTAGAGACGTGAGAATCTGCCCTCGCAACTAAAATATCGAATGATGAGTTTCATCAATGGTGCATACTCATCCCTTAGGAATCTGAAAGGAAAAACTGCAGTCAAGTGTCTTACACATCCGGGCTTAATATATGGCTCATAGTGAAATCTGTCTAACTGCTGGCATTTACTCCATTCCTCCCCTACATTTGGTATCCCAGTGGCCTGAGCAATAGTCTCGGGTGACAAGGTGAAATTCACTCCAGCAAGGTTTACATGACCATCCTGCAAATGTAGAACAAATAAACGGACTAGTTCCCGATGATGCTGGATTTGTGAGATTCGCTCACAGTATTCAAAACATGATAGATACCGAAAACATTCCATTGCAAGTGTACAAGCTTGCAATTGAGCCAAAGAGGTAGGCTCCTCCCTAACATGCCGACCACCTTTGCCACCTTTGTGATACCTCCTTGGCACACTTACCTCTGGTGTAGAATCACTATCATAATCCTGCTCATAAGTTGACTCAGTCTCTGACATGTTATATATGTTGATATACAACTGTGTGCCAAAATTTGACTGTAGACTTTTCCTTTCTCTCAAAATGTTGTGACCAAGGGGACATAAATATACAAGGGAAATGTTAGGAAAGGGGAAACATTAGGGAAATGGGGACAATGGAAACAAAACCAGGAATTTAGGGAAGGGAAGGGACATGAAAATTTTGAAGTTTTAGGGTTTGGGATGAAGTAGGGTATGAAAATATGTTTGTAGTAGAAGGGAGGGGTTTACGATTTATTTGAGGGAGAATAGTGTAAGGTTTTAGGAGGAATTATTGGGGAAAATATTGGTAAATATAGGGGATGGGGAATCAAAAGGAAATAGGAAAATGAGAATCTTGGTTAACATTTACTTTTGAAACCCTACAGTAATCTTGAAATTTAAATCCTTACATCAAATTAATGGACAAGGAGGGTTTTTATACTTGGTTTTCCATGGCAAATATATCATAATCTCTTACATAAACCGTCCAAAAACCCAGAACAAGCCGTGAATGTAAGCCTACCTGTGATTTGATGCTTGAGAAGAGGTGTTTTAGTGATTTCTGGCCAAGTTCTGGGCATACACTTCAATGCGTAGCGCGCCTCACCCAACACGTCGTGCGTTCCTGATGCATAGCGCCCGTGCAAAATTACACTGAAAATTTCGGCTTGATGCGTAGCGCGCCACCGATGCGTAGCGCGACAAACCTGATGCGTAGCGTGCCCTAGAAACGGCCCGATTTGCCCTCAAATTCATAAAATCGCCTTAGCACATGCTCTTTGCTTTTGGAATGTATAATGGGTTGCAAATGAGGAGAAATATCTTCATATAGACTCCTTGTTGATTTTTGTTTAACCTAAAACCCATTTCCTTATGTTTGGCTGTTGACACTTTTTGAAAATTAATAGGCTTTGACCTTTTTTATTTCCCCTTTAAAATTGGTTGAAATAATGATTTTCTCTGATAATTTTTTGCAGGGATAGCTCTGATATGCTTTGGCAAAGGAGACCAAGGCTACACTTGAACGATTGAAGAACCGAAAATTTTGACAATTTTTACAAGAATGAGATGGCGACTTATCTTCAAAACAGAGTTTTGAAGAGAATTCCTAATTCAGTTGTACAATGATGAAAATTATTGAAGTGATGATCTATCGAAGTCATCCCTCTGGCCTGCTAGTCTTCTAAGACTTTTCAAGACAAAATTGACTCAACCCTAGACCTAAGACCTAAAAATTTAAAACATGATTGTAAATGACCTTTTGAAAACTTATTTTAATAAACAGGCCTAAACCAGCAGTGCCAAGCACGAGGGGAATGAATGACACAACCCACTCCATCAGAGTATTAGCATGCCTAACGAAATGCAACTGACCAAAACTAATGGGACACCTAATCATGAAATGCAAAAGCGCTTTGATCTCTGACGGAGGGATAACTAGACGGACTCTAACAGCACCATTGTACTCAAGTTTCTTTTATTGATACATTTGAACCATCTCGATTCCATTATGAAAAGGCAAAATGCAAAATTGGTACTTTTATCTTTTGTATTTTTTGTTTATCTTTAAAGGAATCAAAGATATATATCTATATATATATATATATATATATATATATATATATATATATATATATATATATATATATATATATATATAGATATATATATATATATATATATATATATATATATATATATATATCTGAAATTTAAGTGTTGTTCTTTGTACATAGATTTTATTAGATTCAAGCATAATCATTATTGATATGTGTAGATATGCCCTTTTTGGCACATTGAATTATTTCTATTTCATATGTGAGTGTGTTAAACATTAATTTGATTAACTAATCAAATTAACATCTTTTAACTGTGATTACTAACATTATATATTGTAAATATTTATTTTAATTACTATAGCACTATCATTGTATCACATAAGTATTTATAATACCCAGGTTAAATAGATTAGATAATATAATATTTCTAGATTTTTCTTTAGTTTAGTTATCAATTCGCTTCCATTTACTCTTTTCCATCTTCACTTAGAAATTTTGTTTCGGGTAACTGGACCCATTGAAACCAGTCAAAGCCACCATTGTCAATGGAAAAATGTATAATTTGGGATCTTGACCAAGTAGATTCTGAAATGTTGATGTAGTCAGTTTTGGACATCAACACAACCTATAATACAACAATAGTACCTACAAACCAGATAGATAATCAATTTTTAACTTGAAAAGAATGCCAAACTAATAACCAAATTGCAGCAAAATGGAAATGAATGAGAAAGGATGAGTTGAATTCGATTTTAAATCTATCTATTGCATCAAAAGAAAATCTAGCTTGCAGCATGCATATGACCTATATCCATGGAAGCTTAAAGAAGACTGCGATTTGACCCCTAGATATGCAAAAAATAGAGTATGTAAAGGAGCACTACTCTATGATCTAACAACTGCAAAGGAAGGTAGCCATATGTTTTTGACTTGATAATACATATTCTTCAACCACACTTCCCATAAGAGAGGTGGTAGATATACCTGCACCAACAACTTTTATAAGAAAAATTTATACTAAGAAAGGAAATATATGTTACTATGAAAGGAAACACATAGATAAAATACACAAAAAGAGAGTAGAGCCTCTGGGTTGTGCCCTAACCTAAGGGAACTCAATTGTCTGAAACAAACTTAGATGTAAGGTAACTATAATATTTTCATTGACATAAAGTAGAGTTTGAGTACATCATGCAAAGGAATGGAAATGATGATATCAAGCTCTCAGCTCTTAGTAGCTCCTATCTACTACAAAATTATGAATCCTATTGATCCCTTAGGCTTGCTTATCTATACAAAAATGGCTGAGGGGCAGGCTCCTTGCAAAGAGGGATGATTCCCTCCAAAATTTGTAAAAAATTTGATCTAGTTCCCTTAGATCCTCACAATTTCTTGAGTGCATTGACTTCTAGCAAATTTTTCGAGTTGTATGTGAGTGATTTTAGGGATCAAGTCGAGTTGTAGGTGAGTAAATTCATGTGAAAATATTTCCACATCTTTTCCAGTTTCTTCTAACATGCCTTTTCATAGTAAATGCACTCAAATGTGCTATTTTCCTGAACATAAATAACATTAGGCCACAAAATATGACAAATATCCTTTAATCTCCCTATTAGACACATTATAGTAAAACCTATGTTAATAAATGTGAGAAAATAGGAAATTATAGGTCGGATGATGGAAAAATGGGCCTTATGATGTACCTATTAATGAGGTACATCAAATATTGTGGGCCTCCAGTTGATCATGTCGATATTCCTTGGGCCATTTCTTTAGCTGATTCACAACATTATGTACTCTTTGGATTTGGGTACCTCTTTCCTTATCAATTTCCTAGAGTGGAAATAACTAGGCAGAGATCTTTTGGAGTTGTTGGAGGCATGTGTTATCTTGTTTTACCATGGCCCTATAAGAATCATGCTCTTCAAGTATAATAATTTTAATCCTCCATGTTAGTACCCTCTAGCCTTAGAGTTCTATTGTGAGCCTTTAATAGATTGACTTGTTGCTCCAATTATGTTATGTATTCATCCATTTTCTTTAGTTGTTTAAGGAGGTCTTTCAAATTTCTCTTATTCATTTGTGAGAATGTGCTTATTGAGGCAATAATAAGAAATTATTTTCTAGTGTTTGGCACAATGAACATTACTATGGTGACCAACACTAGCGGCACATGAGGAAATGATAGGGTATTCTACTTGTCCTCCACTATCCTATTCAGTGTGATCATATTTGAATCTACATATGTTAACTACTTTCTTCATCTTGCTTTGTGCGATTCCAATCTTTGTAACTAGTAAATGACCAACTGTAAGGATAGGGGATATAGATGAACTTGGTCAATTTCCATTGATGTTACGGTCTAGTGGGAACCTTTTTCTTATGGTTCTTGTTGGGCTTCGATATGTTCCTCCTTCGCTTTGGCCTTAGTTTTTTGTTTTCATATATTATCTTCTTTTTCTTGTTTCCCCCTTTCTTCTTCTTCTTTTCTCTTTTATTCTTTCTCCATCCTCATATTTTCCTCTTTATTTTTCCTAAGCTCAAGTTCCTATGCTATTTTAACTACTTCATGCTCGTATTTTAGCTTCTCATTTTGTGCAAATATAGCTACTTCATGCTAAAAAACATACTTTGGAAAAGGGATTCCCTCATAGGTTTGGTATCTCATTATTTGCTTAAGAAGAGTTATATACAATATTGAAAATGAATAGTAAGAAATTTAAGGAAATTTTATATTTCTCTTCCTCATCCCATTTCTTTGATTTGTAGTCCCAATTTTATTTGCATTCCTTCCAATGATTTTTTACTAGAGAGCTAGAATCATATATTTGGAATGTCATATCCCTAAAATAGAAGAGTGCTAGGGATTTAGATTATGCTCTATAATTTTCCATGTCTGTTAACTGATGAGATCCCAAGTGTAATGGCATGTGTGGCTAGGGAGACTTATTGTTGCTTGAGAGTGCTCCATATACCCCTATGATTACCTAATATGCTAATTCTCGAAACATTACTTATATAATTACAAATGTAGGTAGTAAGTGAGGAGGCAAGGTTTCCAAAAATAATCTTAAGTATGTTCCATCATGATCAACACACCAAACACTAATCTAGGAAATCAATTGCTTGGTTGTTATGAATACGTAGGGGGAAGGTATGTTAAACAAGATTTCATATAGTAGGATGAAGAAGTCTTGTCATATTTTGGTGTATGACTAGATGTATTGAGACTCCTAAAGGAATTTACAATATATGTGAACTAGCTCCTCTTGAAATTTCCACTCTCATCCCATTTCCATGAATACATACCTTATATAGATGATCTCCAAGAGGTAGAATGCCATGAATAACTAAGGTTTTTTTCCTTCCTTTGGATTATTATATTTCTTGTAGTTGTCACTCAGGGAGAGAGACTGAATATAAACACAATTGAAAATGGTTCCTTCAAATGTTGACAAGTACATTAATGAAACCCATCCTTCAAATAATGTCTTTGCATTATGTTGACCATATAACCCATGTAACATAGAAACTATTAGCTAAAAGGGACTCTTCAATATATTTTTAGGATACTCCTTGTTTTCCTAAGACTTCAAGGTTCCTTTGTTGGTGCACCATGTCTTTAGTAACTATCTAGGTAGGATCTTGAAATCTAATAGCTAGTCCTCACACAAGGTCATTTCTTCCTTGGGAATATTATTATAGGCTCAATTTCAACATGATTTCCATGACTGCCTCTAATCATGGCTCCCTTAAGAACAATATGTTTCAAAATCCATTCAATTTCCTCTACACGTGGAAAGAAAGGGGGATGAGAAATCACCTTGTTCAAGAAATACATTTCTAAGGACTATGAGGGTTGGTTGTCCCTTTGGAATAGTTGATACATATATAGCCAGGCATATGTTGTATCTTTGTCAATGAAGCATGCATTTTCTTTGAACTTAGGGCTAAATGAGACAGTGGAAGACTCTTCATCTGAAGTCTCAACCACAACAAATTTTTAGGTACTTTTACTTGAAAGATACACAGTTTCCATGCATAACCCATTAAAAATAAAACCATCCATAGTACACATTAGCTTACAAATATCACATCCAAGGAACTATTAGGGATGGGATTCAGGTTAACTATGATTATATACTAGGTTATTCATTTTCCCCATTTTTAACCAAACTAAATGATGTAGGTTTCTATGAAAAGGAAAAAGCTAGGATGGTAAGGGTGACATACAACATGACTATGAATAATATTACATCTAATGAAATCCTGATATTGAGTAGGATGGATCCATATTTCTCCAAATAGATGTTTATATATGCTTCAGGGTGTGATCATAAGGTCTTTGGGAGTGAATTGCTTGTGTTCATTCACCAAGTGTTGATGATTAAATCTAGGGATAAATTTTAATTGAAAAGGATGCACTAGGGCATGAAGAGAGTGCTTGTGACTGAAAACCATAGGTGATTTGTGAGTTGGGGTAGAGAAGATAAGGTGATTTGGGGAGAAGTGGTAAAATTCATGATATTTTAGAGACATCATGGTATTAATGGCATAGGAATATTGAAAAAGGGATTAGGAACAAGCTCATGGCTACTAGGGTGAAACTCTATGGATTAATTGATGAAAAAAACTAGGTGAGATTATAAAACTATAGATTACGAGGATCTTTTCGCCATGTTGAGAGAACTTACTAGGTGTCATGGTGAGTTATACAAGGTTATTCTAGTGCATGGAGAGCATGAGAAGACTTGGATTCGATGTGAATTTAGGTAGCACTACCATATGCTTAGGAATTTTTTTTATAATTGTGTATTTAATGGGCAAATTAATTGAAGTGGAATTATAAAGTGAGAAAGATAAAATATAGGAAAATTCCTTTATAAAATAAACAAAGAAGACAAATTTGAAGTTGAGTGAGCATAATTTTACCCATACCAAAGCTGAGTTGGATAACATCTAGCACTAATGGTAGTGACGAAGTGATTCTCCCAATTAATGCTCCAAATTATAATAGGAAGAAGGGATAACTAATAACTATGAAGAATGAGGGTGATAGAGGGCCTTTTATAACATTTTCCTCTTGAATTGGTCAAAAATAGGTGAGTAATAAATGCTCTTTAATATATAATTCCATATTCACTTAAGCCAATGATGTATTGGAGAGAATTTGACTTCCATAGTTATATGGTTGAGACAAGAAAAGACAAGGGTTGTATTGCTAAGTAACCATATTTCAAATAATATAGTACTAATATTATCACTTACATAATGATAGATATTTGTTTCAAGGAAGTTATCAAGGTAATATTGCTAATTCAAGTCACTTTTTCTTGTTATGTCACTAGACTAATGAACACTATAGCAATATAGCATTATGATGACCTTTTCTATAGTGACGCAATGCTAAGATGAGCCTCCTCAAAGAGATCTAGTAATGATATGATCATTCGTGGAGTGATATAACACTAGAAAGGTCAGCATATGAGTGATATAAAATTGGAAGAAGGAGGCTCGAAAAGTTGACAAGCCAAGTTGAGTCCCTTTGAAGAACTATATCATTAGCCAATTCATCATTGGAGTGATACAATGCTTGGAAAGGAAAATTTGAGAGAGAAAATTTTATGTCCCTATAATACTAGTGTAGCCCCCATATTGTTATTGTTGTGCCCATAGAAGCCCACTATTTTGTTGATGGTGTTGGATGTCGCCAACATACAGGAGGTCTCCCTGAAGTGAAGTCCTAATTATACCTCACACCATTTGGTATAGGATCCCCATCGAGAAATAAGGTCTTCCCACCATTGTAAATGATTTTAAAGGAATGCCTTGGCTGCAAAACATACACAAGAGGTCATGCACATAAATTTGTGGTATCAAGTATGTAATATTTGTGTGGCACCAAAGGTAAGGTGTAAAAGGATCTTCCACGTAAGAGAGATAAGAGACGGACCTCTAATAGAAGAGTGTTAGTACTATCCTAAGAGAGACACATGAGAGAAATTGAAACAAATTGTTGGTTAACCTGAAAATTAGCACACTAGCTAACAACAATCATATAAAGACATAACAACACCCATTCAACAAGATTCATAGATAAATAAATGAAATAGTTAATTATCTTTAGTATTCATAACAGGACAGATACAAAAAACATCTAAAGAATAGTCTTACAATATTTACGATGCAAGCATGAAAGAGTGTTGGCTCAAAGAGCTTTTGACAATTAATGAAAGATCCAAGTACACTATTACATTGATGGAACACTAGCTCCAATAGTGGAACATGAAGCTACAACTTTCTTCTCCAAAGAATGATCTTATCCCTTATTCAAAACTAGAGAGGCCAAGGTGAGCTCTCTAAAATTCCAAGCACTTTTCTTGAGTTATGAGGGCTTATTTATAACAAATGGTAATGACCTTTGAGCTTCCTCATGACTCTTTTACTTCCAAACCTATGCACATCTATGTGACTCTTCATGTTCCACATGTGTCTCTTAGACTTCTTCTAAATTTGGACTTATTATTCATAATTGACAAATTAAATCAAGATGGTGGCTATATAAGAAAAAAATATAATAAGACAAAAAACCTCATGGGGAAAAGGAAAAATCAGTAGCTTGAACATGGAGTTCATTTTTGATGTAGGAGATCCATGCTTTGAGCTTTGTCATGATAAATTTAACTTTAATTGGCAACTCTAAAATATATCACATATTCACCTCCAAAACATCTAATAATATGGATTGGGATCTTGGTTTTATGTTATTCCACATCCATGATAATTTCATGGGAACTTTAGTTGCCTCAACTGCATATTGTAGAATAACATTCTTGGTGATCTCCAACCCTTCGTGATTTGTTTCTTTCTTGATTTTCTTAACAAACTTCCTTGCTTGATTTTATCTCCCACATGATCACATCCTTTCCTCTTACTTGTCCAAGCGAACCCACATAAGGTATTTTACGTTTTTGTGTCAGGGACTCTAAACCACTATGTAGTTAAACATAAGTAGCTATGGTGTTGGTCACTTGCTCAGTAAGGTGGGTGTAATCCTGAGTATGAAGTCTTAATTGTGCTCTATGCACCTCGGTTGTTATCCCATCTTTCTAACAAACTTATCAAGAACATTAGGATGCTTGACACCCTAATCCTACACCAAATCTCTAACTCTTCTTGTAACCTTTAGAAGATTCAGGATATCTTTAAATTTATTTTGAATTTGTACCAATAGTGTCACCACCTCATGCAAGAGAATCATCTCAATGTATATACTTCATGGTGTATTCCATTGGCTTCGATTATTCATATATAACTAATCTCAAATTCATTGTACTAATACTAGTACAAGACAAATGTTGATTCTCTATGATAATATGATAAACCTATTGTTTTGTAGTAGTAGCTACTTTTGAAACTATGCATTCTCACACATAAGATACTTTGTATTATCTTGCATTGCTATCGTGAAAGACAAATTTTCTACCATGACTACTCAAGGATTTATCCTGGTATTACATGTTATAACCTTCTCTGTGGATATGGATAATAGATTAACATAATCATTGGGAAAGTACCTCTGCATTTCTTGAACTATCCTTTTCTTTAGCTAGTCGAAGGTAAAATTTTATAGGTTCATAAAACTATCATTGGGTGGAGGAAAAATTCCCATCTTGCTAGATGGGAGATGACCACTAGTGAGAGGAGGTTTTAGTTGAGTACTAGGCTCTTTTGCAACTAGTTCAATAGCATCCTCCTCCTCAAATTTTCCTTCCATTTCACAGGTCATATGTTCTTCCTATATTACATGTGCAACTTCTTCCTCCTATTTTTTCTTCATTTCTTCTTCTTATAATTGCTTCTATTGTTCCTCTTCCTCTACTCTTTTCCTTTCCTCTTCAACTTTCTTCTACTGCTTATGCAAGTCATCTTTCTTCCTCTTTTATTCTTCTTATTTTGGTAAGAATTCCTCCTTTATCTTGTGTTATTATTTTATCTGCTTTGTTTCTTATAACCTTCTCTTCTTCCACTCCTATTTCTTTTGTTGCTCTGCCTCAATTGCACCTTTGTGCATTGGATAAAATTTTAACTTTATACTACTCTATGCCAATAGATCATTTTTTAGCCTCTTTCTTAGTGATACAACATTGAAGTGGGAAGTGAATTCCTATCAAGCATCCTCCATCTGAACATTTGGTACCTGTGAAACCTAGGAGGACCCTTCCTGATATCCTGATCGAATCTTCCTTAATGAATTGGACCAATTCTTTATTTTCTCATCTTTTGGGATGATTATAGGTCTGTATGATGAATTCTATTATATCTTATCACAATGTTGTCTGCAATTTTCCTAGGATCATATCTATTAAAACTCATTGTTCCAAAGTGAATAAACCTGAGTTCTTCAATTTCAACATCAACCACCTTAAGGCTCTTGAGCTCATAAAGTCAAATCCCTAAAAGAAAACTAGTCCAAGGATCCATTTTCCTCCTCTAGATCTGAGAAAAAAAATCCATTGTTAAACAGATAGGTTACCTATTGCAAGACTAGGTTATTGGTTACATACCAAGGCATAAGGTGAAGTGTTCTCTTACACTTGAAACTATTAGGAAAAATACTAGGAAGGGGGGTGAATCAGTATTTTTAAAAACTCACAACAACATTTTTTCTTTTATGAAATGTATACATGACTTTATTGAACCCAACTAGCGTATGTACATGGCTATTGTAAAAGAAACTAGTGTATTCCTAGTAAACTTTGTAAAACAACTAATTCTTTATATGTTAAAATTTGAACGAGAATGTAAGAGATTTATCAGGCATTTGATAAGTAGTAAACAGGTGTAGTAACAAAAAAAATAAAGTAGCACACATAAGTAAACACACATGAGCACCAGGATTTAAGGTGGAAAACCAATGTGGGAGAAAACCACAACTGTTGTCATCTCAATTTTCAGAACTTATTAATATCAAAAGTTGCTTACATTCTTGTACTAGTGTAGAATCAAACCAGTATGCATACACCCACTTGCTGAAGGTTACAACCTTCGCTCATTCTCTAGATCTTACTGGAAGGGAGCTCCAACCCCCAGATTTGATCACCAACAACTACTGGCAGGAAGCTTTGACTTCCTCACTGAAGTCTCCAAGCCTCAGCAACATCCATGGACCACATTTCATCAAATTTTCAAACTGGATCCAATATCAACACTTATGCTCAATCATCACTGTAAAACAATCATCAATCTCTAACACGAATAATCAACAAATCATTGAAACCCAAACAACTGATACATAATCAAAACTTCACCAATCAACTGGAACAATCAGATCACTGTAACCAATACATATAACTAAACTCAGAATGTTGCATCAACACACAGAATCAACTATAACCCTAATCATTCATTTTGCCAAAATGTATAGCTACTTCACTTAACAAAGCCCACTTGCATACGTGCTTTTCTAGAGAGAAACATGTGTATAGATCTTAATATATTGAAAAATGAAAATTTGACCACTACAATTTTTGAAAAGAACACTTTTTCACACTCGGATCTACTGCAAAGCTTTGAACCAATCACAAAATTGTCTTTGATCTTCAATCACAGTCAACAAGTAATATTAACATTCATCAATCAATTAATACCCAAATTCAACTTCGTCATTCAATCAGATCTACTTCAGACATTATCACTCAACCCATATCAACATGAGGACATTATTGATAGACAACAAAGAAAGAGAAGCACTAATTAGGTTGATCAATCACTTATGAACAGAAACTTCTCACTTTTTATAAGTGACTTTGCAGAAGTGAACCCGCGTGTATACACGCTTCTCATGAAACCAACCAACGTATAGATCTGCAAATTTTGACCTAAAATTACGCAGCACTTTAGAACTTCAAATAGACCGATATCATAATAATCAAAGATAAAAACATGTGCTAGTACTTAGATCTAGTCAATCCTTGAACATAACATACAATGAACAATCATTTCAAGTCTCGTGATCCTGATCCATCATTGTATTCATCAGTGCATAATTATTTGATATCAATGTGACAATTATGGCCCTTACAATGCAAATATACTTCAGATTGAAGTATTCATCAAAAACGATTTCACTTGCACACTTAGCCACTAGCACACATACCCCTTTTATCTTCACTTATTTATATAGTTTATCCCTCATCCAATACCATGGGTCAAAACAACATTAGTGTTGGTGGTAATATTTGATGGGATGAATATTCATTGTTGCACTCATTACTATGGGCCAATACCATGGTAAGGACCACTAATATTTAAAATACCATGGTACAAAAACCATACACTACTTTTCTTCATTGAACTCGCATGCATACATGAGTTGTCTTAACAGAACCCGCGTATATTTCTTGAACTTCCAACTTTATCATTCCTCTGAATTGATTCCTCTTAATTGTCATGCATTTTCTCACATTTGTATTCATTCTCATATTCTGTTGTATTCATTCTATCACCTCTAAACTGACCTGTGAATTCTGTTATAAGTGATTTTCCATAAAGGACAACACATGCATCATAATGCCAACAATCTCCCCCATTGGACTTGATGGAAACCACTTTCTTGTTTGGTCACCACAACCTATAAATAACATCAATCCAAGGACAAATCTTTTCAATACATCAAGCTATTTGTTAGCCTCCTGTTGCAACAGGGTTTCATCTTTCATGATTGACATTTTACAGGCCAAATATGTCATACTTTGCAAGCTGCAGTGTTCCATATTTCCAGAAGAGACCAAAGAAGAAAGCCATAAAATGCGTTACTCCAAATGCCACTGTTGTATCCCAATTTTGATGAGTTGTTCCAGTTTTGAAGAGTTTTTAAAAGGGAGGTCCAAATAGTCTAATCTTGGTCTCCCTAGGTTTCAATTTCCTGTTTTAGAATATAGAGAATGTATTTGTCCAAACAGTTTAATCTTGGCAAATTTGTAGATAGGTAGAGAATCAAAGGGACCCAACTGCTTAATCTGGGCCCTGGCAGAGATAAGGGTAGATTTAGATAGGAAACATTCAAAAGAAAATTTGTAAAGCTGGGTCTACAAGTCTAAGTGCACCCAAATCAAAAGAAGAAAAAATGTTAGGTGAGTAGGCTGGGTAAGTAGCTGTGTGGTTGCCGAATGAGGATGTATGATCAATTTTGTGTTACAGAGTGTTTTATCTTTTCAGATCACAGTTATAAGGTAGTTTTCATCTGGACGAGCTCATGCTGGACATCACTAACTTCCCCTTCTTCTAATTCCCCAAGTCACTTACTAATTTCCCCAAAGAGGTCAAGATCTGCTTGATTCCTCTTAGTTTCATCAGTCTCCATGTCATTTGTCCTGGTGAAGATCTGCTTCACTCAAGGATTCTGTATTTCTCATTTATGAGTCACTTTTCCATTGAGGATTAGCCTAAGGTCCCCTACCTTAGCGCCTTCTTATCATCTCCATATTAACTACTAACTCTAGTATATAACTCCCTATCAATTTTCCCCTTCCCCTACTAAAACTATGTATATAAAATCCCCTATGTAAATATCCCCTCCCTGGCAATATAGCCATATTTTTCTAAGTCAGGGAAAGAACAGTCCATCTGGGGCTATTTTTAGCCCATCCATGTCATAGCAGGAGTTAGATGACACCTGGTCATGCTAACAACCTCTCCCCTAGCCCTAAAACCCCCAAAAACCCACATTTCCGCCCTTATCCTAAGTTTTTGTGCATAAATTGTTAAACCCCCGCTCATAAACCCTCAAAAAACCCATGTTTACCCCTTATGCTAAAGTCCCGAGCGTAAATACATTAACCCGCCCGTTTATTAACCCCCAAACCCACTAAACCATAGTTTTACCCCCCGCCGCGCCGTATTAAAATCAGAATATTCCGTGTATATTCCCGCCCCTTATCCCTCTGCCGCCTCACCTTCGCCGCCAACCGTTGGATCGCCCGCCCCACAGATCTACGGTGGGCGGGCTTTTCCATCTCCCAAGCCGCCCGAAGGTTAGCGTCCGGGAGATGGGCGGTATTCCCGTCGTACTCCCGCCACGCGTCACCTTCTGGGCTGTGGCGGAGCCCCCTCCCCCGAAACCACCTCTGTCCAAAGGCGGTGTGCCCCAAAACCAGAAACCGCCTCCTGCCTAGTGATGTCACCTGCTTGCGTCACCCCCTGCCGAGTCACCTCGTCACGTGTCCTGCCACCGTGTCCCCTGCCGTACTGCCACATCACCTCCGTACGTGATGACGTCATCATGCTGATATCATCTTGCCACATCATCATGCTGACATCATCGCTGGCGTCACCCGTCGTACGAGGTCCGTCATGCTAACGTCATCAACAATTTTAGCGCGAAGGGCGAAAATCGCACTCTGGAGCCCCGAAATCAGTTTCTGAGGCAATTTTTGATGCGCGATTTGCGCCTAGCGCTAGGCCAAAATGGGGAATATTTAGGGAATCTTTTCATCACGCAGCCCCCAACAAGCCCGAAAGGCGCCAAATGACCCATTTTTCTTTGCGAAGCTTGCCGAAAGGAGCAGAAGGCAGTTCTAGAGGAAACAGAGGCCGAACAACAGCCATTAATTTGTGATTAGACCCACAACAAAGGAGAAAAGTGACCCGATTCATTTGTCAGAGAGTATCAGAGGAAATAGAAGCAACAAAGTGTACCAGTTAAATTGTTTAATAGAAACCTTCAGTTCCCAAAGCAGATTAACATTGAATGGCCGCCAACAAAATCAAATCAGGCGGTGAAAGCCCATCCCAGCTCTCAAATCACAGTTGAAGCATTTCAGGCCACCAACTACAATGGAGCAGAGACCCACGCACAGTTATTGCAGAGACAACTGCACCAAGCCACCAAGGACAACACATTTACTCAGTCCCCATACGATGGCCCTTAGTGTAGCTCAAGATATTTTATCTATTTATTTCTGATAGGATTAGGTTAAAGTAATCATATTTATTTCAGACCTGTTTAGGTCAAACTGTAAATAAGCAATTTTGAAGAGTTTTCCGTATATATACCACCCATTGTATTGTTTCAAGGCTTGGTCAAATGAGAATTTCCACTAGAGACTCACATTGTATACCTGAGTTTTTCTATAATCAAAGATTGCTAAAAGCTTGGAGAGCAAACTGTCTGTTGTAAATGAATGTTTTGAAGATCTAAAGATGGAATTCTTGTGCTGCGGCCTGAAGCAATAAGTGCATCTTACCTCTATTTTATTGTTTACCACTATCTAAATAGCAGAAAGAAAGAATAGCTTAGGATTTGTTTAAAAACACTCTATGCTCAATTTATGCTATTTCTTTATGTTTTCCTCTGAATGAATTGGTTATGAATATGAATTCCTTCTAGCTCATATTTACCTCCATTCACCTTTGTTGGCCAATTATCTAGGGATTCTTTACTGCCCCTAGGTAGAGCTCTGTTACCTCCCTCTGTTAAGCTGATTGAGAGATTCTTAACTGCCTCTCATTACTTAGCATTCACCCCCATCCTTTAAACCTGAAGACATTGTCTCATGTGCAGCTATCTTGCTCCATTTTCCCTTATTGTGACCAAGAAAACGCACCAGCAGTCCTCATCCTCGACTCCACGCCCAATGGTTTGAAACTTTCAGATTATGCTTTGCCTCTCGACCTGAAAACATCAATTTTCCCACCAAAACAAAACAAAAACCCTCTGAACTCAATACCTAGCCTAAAACCCCTTTTCAACAAAGCTAAATCAAAAGAGAGAGCCCTCTCCGATTTCAGGTGGGCTAGAACCTGCAATCCAAAGTTGGTTTGTGGTTACCTCGGTCGTATCCCTTACTGTAACCTGGGGACAACCTGAGTGATAACATAATGGCGACTCCCCTGGGGAATATCCTCAGTTAATTTCACAAAGAATGTTTGTAAAATCCCCTGTTAAAAGGTCGATTTTCTAATTGCTGTATATTTCTTCAAGCTACATATGAAGCCTGAATGTCAGCTAGGAAGCCTTTGAAACTGTTTTTGTTTTACATTGACAGAAGTAAATAAAAGCTGCTTCAGTCAACCTTCATGCTAGTTTTAAGCTATACACAACCTTTCCAAAATCCGATATGTCCCTTGTTACTTACAAAATATTCCCGTAAAAATACCCAAAAAAGAACGAATTTGGAAGTTGGCTCCCAAGAAGAATCCACGATATACAAGATCAAACCCAGATCCAGACCCTCCAGCTATTTTTGAAAACCCTAACATAATCCCAAAAATCCACAGGAAGCAAGAAAGACAGGAAGATTTTGCTGATTTGTGTCCTGAAACAGCTTACCCTAGCTCTGTTCCAACTCTTGTCAAGGTTTTATTCCGGTCTACCCCTGTTTCCCCTTGTTCATCATTCACATCTCATAGCACCCCTTCGACACCTCCATTCGCTGCACATATTCCCATTACCACTACTGTTGTTTCCAGCGTTCCAGTTACTCCTGTGATCCCCGTTACACCAGTTGTTCCCTTAATCCCTGTTGTTCCACTTATCCCTGCCAATATGGCCAATAGATATGCATCCCTGCAATTACCTGCTAATGCTGGGGCTTTACCTCAAGAGTACCAATTGAAGATCACATATTTTGATAGTACTGGCCCTTTTACTGCCCTTCAGCATACTAAAAAGATGCAAGATTATTTTGAAAACTACGAGATAGATGATGATAGTGTGAGGATGAGAATTTTTGTTCAGAGTTTAACAAGTGATGTAAGAACCTGGTTCAGATCACTTGCTGCAAATTCCATAACCACCCCAGATGAGCTTTACCAATCCTTTACTAACACATGGGAGAAAAAGAAAGACCCCTTGTACATACTAGCAGAATATGATACAATTAAAAGAGGTCCTCAAGAGACTGTTTTGGAGTACTGTGCAAGATTCAATAATGTATATAATGCAATACCACAGAACTTAAGGCCTCCACCTGACCTTGCCTTGTACAAATTTCCGGATGGTTTTGACCCTGATATGGCATATCAATTAAAAGAAAGAGCTCCTCAGACCCTTGCAGACATGCAAAACGTTGTTGTCAGTGTTGAAGCCAACTTAATTGCCAAAAGAAACAGAGCTAGAATGGAAAGAAGAACCACTTTTAAGGAAGAACCCTCAGCCTTTGACCAGAAGCTTGATGCTATTATTAATGGCCTGCAAAGGCTGGGAGAAAGAGTAGAAAATGTCGAAAGGAAAGCATCATGGGAAGGACAACAGTCCAATACCATAAGGAATCCAAATTTTAGGAAAACACAGAACACAAATGCTGGTAGGTCTAACCAAGACCATGACATAAGACCCCCTTTTCAAGACAACTATGTTGAAGGATCTACTTCTAGTGAACCCATAGAGGACACTCACATGAACCTGATGGATCTAAAGGGTGAGCATAAAACTTTCCTGTCCCAAGAAGACCAGAATCAGCATGACTGTAATGAGTTTCAAACTAAATCTGGTGAGTCTTTTGATTTTAAACAAGGATATGATATTGCTGTGTATGAAGTACACAAACAATATAAGCTGAGAACTAGGACCATTGATATTTCTAAACCTAGTAAAACAAAGGATGGCAAACAGCCCAACAAGACTAAAGGCAAGGCTGTCATAACAGAACCAGCTGATACAAATGTTCCAAACCCGCATCAAGTGACTGTAGAAGACATAACAGAAATACAGCCTTCCAGAGATCAGCCTTTGCCACCTTCTTCCTCGAAAGAAAGCTCGAACAGTGTTCCAAAAAACTTTCCTGAAACCGAAAAACCGCAAGCAATCAGTCCTCATAACGCTGATAAACAAGAGCAAATCGCAGATAATTCAAATGAAAAGGAAAAAACTGCCATTATCAACACCAAGACTCCATTGGAAAAACCATTTAATTTAGAGGCAGAAATAGCTAAGTTGAAAATATCCATTCCCCTCTCAGAACTTGCCAAACACGATGTATATAGGCAACAAATTCAAAGATCACTTCAAATGCCAGAGGTTAAGGATGATGTAAATGTTTTAGATGACACCCCAGAGCTGCTGTTTGGCCCAGAAGTTAATGGAAAATCAACACATGGACCTGTCCCACCCTTTTATGTCAGTTTGCATATACATGACAAAATCTTACACAACGCTATGTTTGACTCAGGGGCATCTCACAATCTTATGCCCAAAGCAGTTATGGAAAAACTGAACCTTGACGTTACAAGACCTTACAAAGATTTATACTCATTTGACTCAAGTCAAGTGAAATGTTTAGGCCTCATCAAAGACCTGTGTGTCTCCTTAGTCCAATATCCCAACAAGACCATCCTCATGGATGTGGTGGTTGCTGACATTCCACCAAAGTACGGTATGCTCCTGTCAAGATCATGGGGAGCAAAGCTCCAAGGATCCCTTCAATTAGACCTTTCCTACGCTACTATTTCAGTCTTTGGGCAACCAAAGAGACTGTACAGAGAAATGCTCATGAAATATGTGGTGAGTAGTGAGAGCAAGCCTGAAAATTTTCCCATTTATTCAATCCATTCTGATATGGATTCCTTTATTTTGTTTAATGATGACACGAATTCTCCAACTGGTGATGAGCCTTTGGCTCTGGAACAACAAGCGCAGATCAATGAAGAATCGGTTGCACTTACTGGTGAAACTGTCACTACAGTCAACACAACCAGCATACAAGAAGAACCTCCCCAAACAGAAACTTCAAATCTGCCCAATCCTAACTTAGCTGAAACTTTAGGCACTAACCACAAGCAAGAAATCACTTGGTATTTAGAGTTTGATGGCTCTGTTAACAAGTTAGGAGCAGGGGCAGGTGTCTGGATTCACAATACACACAACAATCATGCAGTAGGTCATGCCTACAGACTAAATTTCAAATGCACAAATAACATGGCGGAGTATGAGGCTCTGCTGCTAGGCCTTAAACTGCTCAAAGCTCTAGGAGCTGTAAAGGTGTCTATTTTAGGAGACTCTGACTTAATCATACAGCAGATGAAAGGAAATTTTGTAACCAATGACAATAGAATGAGAGCCTATAGGACTACTGCCACTAATATACTCAAGGCGTTCACTGAATTCAAGCTTGACAAAATTTCAAGAGAACATAACATTCATGCACACAGCCTAGCCACCTTCGCAAGCACATGCAAGCTTCCTTTTGACCCAAATCATCACTTCACAGCTGAAACAAAACATAGGCCCACTGTCCCGAATAACATCAGAGATTGGCAAGTGTTCGAAAATGACGTCCAGATTAATAATTTCCTTACCCTTGAGCATGAATTTTTAAATATTAACATTGATGCAGATGCTATGACAGATCCAGAACAGCAAACAAATGAAAATCAACAAACTATGACTGCTGCAACAGCAAAGCAAATCCTGAAACCAACTATTTTTGACAAAGAAAACATAGAACAGCTGAAACAAATGCACTTGGAGGAAACAGACAAAACAGAGGCAGAGATCATTGACATAAAGGATAATTTTCTGCCTGCTGGCCTCACCCCTTTAGAAGACATGTTTGACGCTAATGATGTGCCTAGAAAGCCAAAATTGCAACCCATTAACACTGAAATAGAAGAACACAACATTGGGACAAAAGAGAATCCCAAAATGATCAAACTGTCCAAAAACTTGCCACCTGATCAAAAGCCCAAGTACATTGATTTGTTCAAAGAGTTCCAAGATGTATTTTCTTGGAGTTATGAGGATTTGAAATCCTATGACACCTCGGTGATCCAGCATACAATTCCCTTAAAACCAAACCAGAAACCCTTCAAACAGAAACTTAGAAGAATTAACCCTATGCTCCTTCCACCGATTGAGAAGGAAGTAAAGAGGATGTTTGAAGCAGGCATCATAGCACCCATCAGATTTTCTGAATGGGTGTCCAATCTTGTTCCTACAAGAAAAAACACAGGTGAAATCAGACTTTGTGTAGATCTCAGAAATTTAAATCAAGTCTCCTTAAAAGACCACTATCCTTTGCCCAAAATGGACCACATCCTACAAAGGGTAGTGGGGTCATTTAGAATCTCCTTGCTAGATGGATTTTCAGGTTTTAACCAAATACTTGTTCACCCAGATGACCAGGACAAGACAACCTTTACCACACCGTGGGGAACATTTAAGTATGTGAAGATGCCATTCGGACTCAAAAACGTTGGTGCCACCTTTCAAAGAGCAATGGATATTGCTTTTTCCAAAGAAATACATGACTTCCTAGTTGTCTATCTTGATGACTTGACCCCATTTTCCAAATCTGATGAAGAGCACCTCAAGCATCTTAGGCAAATATTCATGACATGTAGGAAATATGGCATTTCCTTGAACCCCAAAAAGTCTCTCTTTGGCCTTGAAGAAGGCAAATTACTTGGCCACATCATATCAAAAGATGGGATTAGAATTGACCCTGAAAGAATCCAAGCCATCCTCCAAATTCCATATCCAAGAAACATAAAAGAGCTGCAAGCATTCCTTGGAAAGATCAACTTCCTAAGAAGATTTATTCCAAATCTAGCTGAACTGATAAGACTGTTAAGCAACATGTTAAAGAAGGATGCCAAGGTAAAATGGTCTCTTGAAACCAAACAAGCATTTGAGAGTATCAAGTCTGCCTTAACCCAAACCCCTGTCCTCACCAGCCCACAGTTTGACAAAGATTTCATCATATTTTCGTTGCATCTAATAATACAATAGCCGATGTCCTTTTGCAAAAGGATGAACAAGGAGCTGAAAAGCCAATCGCTTTTTTCAGCCGAGCCTTAAGAGACGCCCCTTTGAAGTTCCCAATAATGGAAAAACAGGCTTACGCACTTGTTAAAGCCATCAAGGATTTCAGAGTGTACATTTTGTATTCACACGTGATTGCCTATGTTCCACACGCTGTTGTAAAAGACATATTGACCCAAGAAGGATTAGAAGGCAAAAGAGGCAAGTGGATTGCAAACATCCTTGAATATGACATAGAAATAAAACCAACCAAGCTAATAAAGGGACAAGGTTTAGCTAAACTGATGTCCGAAACAAACTTTCAAGCCTTAGACATTAACCAACTGGACAATGAACTGGAGCTGGCGACTCCACAGATCAGTGAAATATTTCTGCAATGCCCTTGGTACGCTGATATTTGCTTTGTATTGTTAAACCTGTGTGCTCCCCCAAGATTGTCCAGGACCAAGAAAAGATTTTTGAAAATGAAGTCTTTGAAGTTCTGTGTTATTGATGGTGCATTATTTTGGAGAAATCATGAAGATGTAAAGAAGTTTGCCATGTCATGTCACAAATGCCAAATCTTTGAGGGTAAGAGAAAGTTGTTACCCCTGCCCCTTAAACCCATCTCAACCGAAAAACCTTTTCAACAATGGGGTCTTGACTTCATTGGAGAAATCCATCCCTCTTCCTCAGGCCAGCACAAATGGATCCTAACAGCCACTGACTATTTCACCAAGTGGGTTGAAGCCATCCCCTGTAGGCAGGCCAATGACACCATCATTATCCAATTCCTTGAGTGCAATATCCTTTCTAGATTTGGCTACCCCGAAAAAATCATCACTGATAATGCCGCTGCCTTTAAGTCCAAAAAGATGATCAATTTCTGCCATAAGTTTCATATCACCCTGGGCCACTCTACAACATATTACCCTCAAGGTAATGGCTTGGCCGAATCATCTAACAAGAGCCTCATCAACATCATAAAGAAACTGTTGGAAGAAAACAAGAAGAAGCAGCAGAAAAAGCTGGTAAATTCCCTATGGGCAGACAGACTTTCGAGCAAGAGATCCATTGGGATGAGTCCTTATGAGCTAGTATATGGCATGGAAGCCAGGTTTCCTTCATCCCTGGGCATTCCTACTATCAAGCTGTTACAGGAGATTCAGGGTGAACCAAATGACATTCAAAGAAGAATCAATCAGACCATTCATCTTCAGCAAACCAGAGAACAAGTTTACGACAGAGCTCAAATCCTACAAGAAAAGCTTAAAAATATGTTTGATAAGAGAGCTAAGGCTGAGGATTTCAGTATTGGTGACAAAGTTCTAATATGGGACTCAAGAAGGGAAGACAAAGGCAAACATGCCAAGTTTGATTTCCTATGGAAAGGGCCATTTGTTGTTTCTGCTGTTCAGGGAAATAACACTTACTTTCTCAGATCTATAGAGGACGACACTGCCGAAGAAGGCCCTGTAAATGGCCGTATGCTGAAACATTACCATGATCCCTTTTAAAAGATACGGTGCAGCTTTGTATATATCTTTTGTACAGTCTTATTTGTATATATCAGCACTCTTTTTTTATTTATAAGCAGGCCGATTGTTTAAGGAACAGCAGTAAGTTTTGTAAAGATACAGCCGATGCAAGTAGTCCAGTTCTAAAAGCTCTGTCTCTACACCAATTTCAGCAAAACAACAAGAGGAAATCTGTCACATTATAAGCAAATCATGGTAGAAAAGAACTATTTGCAGTCATTGTACATAATTATCAAGCACGTAGAAGAAAGCAGGTGATGCTATACAGTTCACAATAGTTCAGTTGAGGAGGAAGTTGTTAATAGTTCAAAGTTTTACATTTTTAGCAGCCAGAACAAATGCTTCCAGTCTACAAAAACCATAGAAGATCAAGGCAGTCTGACCTACTGTTCTTGGCTTTTCACAAGGAAAAGCCATCCCCAAGTGGAGCCACTGTTAGCCTCCTGTTGCAATAGGGTTTCATCTTTCATGATTGACATTTTTACAGGCCAAATATGTCATACTTTGCAAGCTGCAGTGTTCCATATTTCCAGAAGAGACCAAAGAAGAAAGCCATAAAATGTGCTAGTCCAAATGCCACTGTTGTATCCCAATTTTGATGAGTTGTTCCAGTTTTGAAGATTTTTTAAAAGGGAGGTCCAAACAGTCTAATCTTGGTCTCCCTAGGTTTCAATTTCCTGTTTTAGAATATAGAGAATGTATCTGTCCAAACAGTTTAATCTTGGCAGATTTGTAGATAGGTAGAGAATCAAAGGGACCCAACTGCTTAATCTGGGCCCTGGCAGAGATAAGGGTAGATTTAGATAGGAAACATTCAAAAGAAAAATTGTAAAGCTAGGTTTGCAAGTCTAAGTGCACCTGAATCAAAAGAAGAAAAAATGTTAGGTGAGTAGGCTGGGTAAGTAGCTGTGTGGTTGCAGAATGAGGATGTATGATCAATTTTGTGTTACAGAGTGTTTTATCTTTTCAAATCATAGTTATCAAGTAGTTTTCATCTAGACGAGCTCAAGCTGGACATCACTAACTCCCCCTTCTTCTAATTCCGCAAGTCACTTACTAATTTCCCCAAAGAGGTCAAGATCTGTTTGATTCATCTTAGTTTCATCAGTCTCCATGTCATTTGTCCTGGTGAAGATCTGCTTCACTCAAGGATTTTGTATTTCTCATTTATGAGTCACTTTTCCCTTGAGGATTAGCCTAAGGTCCCCTACCTTAGTGCCTGCTTATCATCTCCATATTAACTACTAACTCTAGTATATAACTCCCTATCAGTTTTCCCCTTCCCCTACTAAAACTATGTATATAAAATCCCCTATGTAAATATCCCCTCCCTGGCAATATAGCCGTATTTTTCTAAGTCAGGGAAAGAACAGTCCATCTAGGGCTATTTTTAGCCCATCCATGTCATAGCAGGAGTTAGATGACACCTGGTCATGCTAACAACCTCTCCCCTAGCCCTAAAACCCCCAAAAACCCACATTTTTTCCCTTATCCTAAGGTTATGTGCATAAATCGTTAAACCCCCGCTCATAAACCCTCAAAAAACCCATGTTTACCCCTTATGCTAAAGTCCCGAGCGTAAGTACATTAACCCACCCATTTATTAACCCCCAAACCCACTAAACCATAGTTGTACCCCCCGCCGCGCCGTATTCAAATCAGAATATTCCGTATATATTCCCGCCCCTTATCCGTCCGCCGCCTCACATTCGCCGCCAACCGTTGGATCGCCCGCCCCCTAGATCTATGGTGGGCGGGCTTTTGCATCTCCCAAGCCGCCCGAAGGTTAGCGGCTGGGAGATGGGCAGTATTCTAGCTGTACTCCCACCACGCATCACCTTCTAGGCTGTGGTGGAGCCCCCTCCCCCGAAACCACCTCTGTCCAAAGGCGGTGCGCACCAAAACCGAAAATCGCCTCCTGCCTAGTGACGTCACCCGCTTGCGTCACCCCCTGCCAAGTCACCCCGCCACGTGTCCTGCCACCGTGTCCCCTGCCGTACTGCCACGTCACCTCCGTACGTGATGACGTCATCATGCTGATGTCATCATGCCACATCATCATGCTGACATCATCGCTGACGTCACCGGCCATAGGAGGTCCGTCATGCTGACGTCATCAACAATTTTAGCGCAAAGGGCGAAAATCGCACTCCGGAGCCCCGGAATCAGTTTCTGAGGCAGTTTTTGATGCGCGATTTGCACTGCGTCGCTGGATAAATTAGGCCAAAATGGGGAATTTTTAGGGAATCTTTTCATCACGCAGCCCCCAGCAAGCCTGAAAGGCACCGAATGACCCATTTTTCTTCGCGAAGCTTGCCGAAAGGAGCAGAAGACAGTTCTAGAGGAAACAGAGGCCGAACAACAGCCATTAATTTGTGATTAGACCCACAGCAAAGGAGAAAAGCGACCCAATCCATTTGTCATAGAGTATCAGAGGAAAGAGAAGCAGCAAAGTGTACCAGTTAAATTGTTTAATAGAAACCTTCAGTTCCCAAAGCAGATTAACATTGAATGGCCGCCAACAAAATCAAATCAGGCGGTGAAAGCCCATCCCAGCTCTCAAATCACAGTTGAAGCATTTAAGGCCACCAACTACAATGGAGCAGAGACCCACGCACAGTTATTACAGAGACAACTACACCAAGCCACCGAGGACAACACATTTACTCAATCCCCATACGGAGGCCCTCAGTGCAGCTCAAGATATTTAATGCTTTTATTTCTGATAGGATTAGGTTAAAGTAATCATCTTTCTTTCAGACCTGTTTAGGTCAAACTGTAAATAAGAAATTTTGAAGAGTTTTCCCTATATATACCACCCACTGTATTGTTTCAAGGGTTGGTCAATTGAGAATTTCCACTAGAGACTCGCATTGTATACCTGCGTTTTTCTATAATCAAAGATTGTTGAAAGCTTGGAGAGCAAATTGTCTGTTGTAAATGAATGTTTTGAAGATCTGAAGATGGAATTCTTGTGTTGCAGCCTAAAGCAATAAGTGTATCTTACCTTTGTTTTATTGTTTACCACTATCTAAATAGCAGAAAGAAATAATAGCTTAGAATTTGTTTAAAAATACTCTATGCTCAATTTCTGATGTTTCTTTATGTTTTCCTCTGAATGAATTGGTTATGAATATAAATTATTTCTGGCTCATATTTACCTCCATTCACCTGTGTTGGCCAATTATCTAGGGATTCTTTACTGCCCCTAGGTAGAGCTCTGCTACCTCCCTCTGTTAAGTTGATTGAGAGATCCTTAACTGCCTCTCATTACTTAACATTCACCCCCATCCTTTAAACCTGAAGACATTGTCTCATGCGCAGCTATCTTGCTCCATTTTCCCTTATTGCGACCAAGAAAACGCCCTAGCAATCCTCATCCTCGACTCCAAGCCCAATGGTTTGAAACTTTCAGATTATGCTTTTCCTCTCGACCTGAAAACATCGATTTTCCCACCAAAACAAAACAAAAACCCTCTGAACTCAATACCTAGCCTAAAACCTCTTTTCAACAAAGCTAAATCAAAAGAGAGAGCCCTCTCTGATTGTAGGTGGGCTAGAACCTACAATCCAAAGTTGGTTTGTGGTTACCTCGGCCGTATCCCTTACTCCAACCTGGGGACAACCTGAGTGATAACACTATTCTCCAAAAAAGGGCAAAGGCATGACCAATCTTAAATTAAGACTTCCATATATGAACTACTAAATATTCATATTGACCATGCTCGCCCTGAGCACATGCTGTATTCACTGAACATTCTCCCCTTGAGCACATGCCAAAATATCTAACGAATATAAAATGAAGTATATAACTATGACTTTCCTATCAACAAGAACCCATACTTACATTAATCATGCAACCAACTGGGATTACATATTTGACATGATCTGAAAAGTCCATACAAGACTAAATATGACAATTATTATATCATAGACCTTTACATGACCTTTACATCAAATGATATACATGATATTTAAAGACCAAAAGATCTTAAAAGTAACATAATATAACAGCCAGAGTTCCAACAATGCATTATATTCTGCAAGGCTACTGCTCCCCTTGAACATGTGATACCTATTCATATCCAACAACTCATTCATCAAATCATCTTCATCACTTAGATAAATATCAATGAGAAAAACATAACTCAATACCATATCACCAGACTGTACCCATCGTCATCAGACCAAGAGAAATCAAATCATAACTATCAGAAGCATGTCAGAGGGTGATCTTGAGTCTGTCCCCCTATTTTTCTATCAGAGAAAAACATACACATCTCTCTACAAATAAACACGTGTATATACGCAACTATACTTCATGAAACTCATGTATAGCCAGCAACCTTATGATTTTCCACATGTAGACTGAGCAAACTAATTTAACAACAACGTGAAATAGAGACAACTCCCATTTTCTATCTGAGATATTCAAATGCTTCTCTAGCAAGAGGTTTAGTAAATATATCAACAACTTGTTCTTTGGAGGGAACATACTCCAATTTAGCCTTTTTCTCAAGAACTTGTTCTCGTAAAAAGTGATACTTAATAGGAATATGCTTGGTCTTGGAGTGCATAACATGATTTTTCGAAATATTAATAGCACTTGTATTATCACATAGGATGGAGATGGGTGGAGAACATTTGATTTCTATATCTTGTAATGTTTGCATCATCCAAAGAAGTTGTGTGCAACAAGATGTAGTAGCTATGTATTCTACTTCTGATGTAGATAAGGCAATGGAACCTTGTTTCTTGCTGAACCAAGATACCAATCTGGGCCCCATGTAAAATGCACTTCCACTCGTGCTTTTTCGATCATCAACATGTCCAGCCCAATCTACATTTGTGTATGCATGAAGGGTAAGATCTGCATCTTTAGGATACCATAGACAAAAATTTTGGGTGCCTTGGAGATATGTGAATATTCTCTTTACAGCCTGGAGATGTGATTCCTTTGGATTAGCTTGGAAACGTCTAAAAATCCCAACTCCATGCATGATATCTGGTCGAGTACCTGTTAGATAAAGTAGAATTCCATCATATACCTGTACTCTGGTTGGTTTACTACAAGAGAATCATCAATATAACTGAGGCTACATCCAATCATCATGGGAGTACATACAGGTTTACATTTTTCCATCCCATACTTCTTCAGAATTTTCATGAGATATTTTTTTTGAGAGAGAAATATGCCATCTTTTTCTTGTTGTACTTGTAGACCATGAAAATAGGTTAGTTCCCCAAGTAAAGACATTTCAAATTCTTGTTGCATAACAAAAGCAAAGTTTTGACTCATAGATTCTTCATTACTACCAAAAATGATATCATCAACATAAACAACAATAATTATAATTTTCACCCTCAGTTTTTGTGTACAAGTTGTTGTCTGCGGATCCTTTTGTGAAACCTTGTTGTTGAAGATATTTGTCAACACGATAATACCATAACTGTGGAGCTTGTTTTAGCTCATATAAAACCTTTTTGAGTTTGCATACAAGATTTTCATGATTCCCCAAAATGAATCCTCCTGGTTGTTCAATATATAATTATTCTAGATTTCCATTAAGGAAGGAAGATTTTACATCCATTTGATAAACTTTGAAATTTTCAAAACTTGCAAATGCAAGAAACATTCTTATGGCTTCAAGTCTCAATACTGGTGCAAATGTTTCTTCAAAGTCTATACCTTCTTGTTCAGCATAACCTTTACAAACAAGTCTAGCTTTATTCCTAATGACTTCTCCATTTTCATTCAACTTATTTTTGAATATCCATTGTCCCTATAACGTTTTTATCATGAGGCATTGGAACCAATTCCCAAGTATCATTCTTTTCAATTTGATCAAGTTCTTCATTCATGGCCTTAACCCAACATTCGTCTTTACTAGTTTGATTTACATTTTTTGGTTCAATGGTGGATAATAAATCTATATAACTAGAAGATCCTACAAGATTTCTTCTTGTTTGTACCCAGATTCCTTTTCTCTTAGAATTTGAATTTATGGGTGATTATTTTTAACATACCTGGATGGAGTCTTTTCTTCGTTTGATGTATCTTCTTCTATTGCTTCATTAGTTTCTTTTTCTATATCACTGGGACTTGATGTGGGAAAGCATTCATCATCATCCTCTTTTGTTGATGTTACTTATTTGGGCCCTGTGCGTGCTTCATTAATCACAACATCAATGCATTCAACAATTTTCCAAAGTCTCTTATTGTAACATTTGTATCCTTTAATTCTAGATGTTTAACCAAGAAGTATTCCTTCATCTGCTCTAGCTTCAAACTTACCAAGTTTTTCATCATTATTTTTTATGAAACATTTTCTTCCAAAAACTATACAATGCTTTACAGTGGGAGGCTTACCATACCAAAGTTAATATGGAGCTTTATCACTATTCGTGCAAACATGAGCCTAGTTGAGAATATTTACTGTAGTATGTGCAACTTCACCCTAGAAAGTGTGAGGAGTTCCAGACTCATCAAGCATAGCATGAGCCATTTTTTGAACAATTCTATTCATTTTTTCTGCCACACCATTTTGTTGAGGAGTTTTAGCTACAGAAAATTGTCTTTTTATGCCATGTTGCTCACAGAAATCAAATAATTCGTCTGATATGTACTCTCCTCCTCGGTTAGATTTGATACATTTGAGTTTTAGATCTACTTAATTTTCAACTAATTCCTTGATGACTTTAAATTTATCAAATTCTTCATATTTGTGTTTCAAAAGACCGATCCAGCGCATTCTAGAGAAGTCATCAATTAATAAGATATATTATTTTTCTCCACGATGTGACTTTTTCCTTACTAGTCCACACAAATCATTATGTATAAGTTCAAGCAGCTTACATGCTGATACTTCTTTGGAATTGAATTTAACTCTAGTTTGCTTACCGAATTGGCATGACTTACGTATTGTACTTTCGGTATGGCGATATAGGGTAGATCACAAACAACTTTGATCCTGCTTGATTTTCTTATTTGGGAGAAGCTTAGATGTCCCAACCTTCTATGCGATAACCAATTTCCTTCTGCCTTGCCTAGTTAACATTGTTCTTAGCCACCTTTCAATATATACAGATTTCTCGGGGTTCTTGTTCCTTTCATTATGGACTTTTCTATTTCAAGTTCATGAACCAAACATTCTTGTGATTGGAATA
Organism: Pinus tabuliformis; assembly: GCA_031772625.1. Lineage (NCBI taxonomy): Eukaryota > Viridiplantae > Streptophyta > Pinopsida > Pinales > Pinaceae > Pinus > Pinus tabuliformis. The sequence goes on along the minus strand of CM062805.1, from coordinate 483,031,051 downwards.
CCACCTCATTTCTTTGATCACACATTTGGATAACACTCAACAATTTATGCTTCAATCCATCAACATACATAACATTACTAGCTTTAACTTTTTCTTTTAGAAAAAAAAAACCTTTACCCTTAATGACAGTAGGTGAGTCATTTCCAAAAGTAACATTATTTTCTTTCTCTAAAGAATTGTATGAAATAATTTTATCTTTATCACATATCATGTGTTTGGAGAATCCGCTATCAATGTACCATTGATTTTCTTGTCATTTTGCAAACAATTCTATGCCACATATTTTAGACTGTAACTCCTTCCTTTTCCATACCTTAGAATTTTTTGATAGTTTCTCCTTTTGAGATGTTGGCTATAATTTGTTCCTACATTCAGATTCTTCATGACCAAAATTATTGCAAATTGAGCGTTCAATTTCATCTATAATAGGTAAGAAGATATCATAGGAGTTCTTCTTGACTCCTGTCTCATTCCTTTGTTTTCTCACTTCACTAGTCATGATAGTTTTGTATGAAACACATTGAGCAGCCTTATGACCAAAATTATGACACGAGAGGCATTGTCCATGAAAGAAGAAATATTTGTGACCATAGAATATTCTGGTGTTTCTTACCTTTTGACTAGAGCTTTTGTTGTTGTTCATCCTTGGATTGGAGTGAACATGATTTACCTGTGGAATTCCTTTATTATTTTGATAAGGAATATAGTTTTGATGGTTGGGATTTACTGCATTATTGAAGCTTTGCTGACTGATTTTTGTTGTATTACTAAAGCTTTGCTAACTAAACTTTGCTACATTTAGATAGCTTCCAGTGGTAGCTGAAGAATTTTCTGGTTGAGGTGTTTCTCCAGTGTATCCAAGACCTGTCTTCATAACATGAGAGCATTGTACCTTGATAATTTCATCTAAGGTTTAAGATCCTTTAGAAAATCTAAGATTTAGAATTTTTATTTTCTCAAGTTCCTACCTTAGACTTACTACTTCACATTATAACTTCTAATTATGATTTTCTTTTTCTAAGAGTTGATGCGTCAAAGTATCTATGGCCACCTTGTTTTCTTCCAAGAAAATTTTGAGTTGAGTAATTTCTTCAAAGAAATCCTTTTTTTCTAATGCATCCACAAATTTATCATTAGACTAATTAGTATTTTTCTCAAAATCCATGAGTAATTTAATATCTTGATCAAATTCACCTTCTTCACTATTTGACAAGACATCACTATCTTCATGAGTATAATAACTTCTTCTATTGTCAAGCCGTCTCCTATTAATTTTTGCATAATCTATCCCTTTGTCATGGTTTTCTTTATGAGGACATTTAGAAGCATAATGACCAACTCTATCACAAAAAAGACATTTGAAGGGAACCTTACCTCTGAACCTTCTGGTGCCCACTTGAAGTTTCTTTACAAAGTTCACTTCATTTTCTTCTAATATGTATCCTGATTCCTTGCATTCCTCCTTTTCTTTTCCTTTTGCAAATGCTTTAAATGCAGATTATTTTCCTTCTAAGGGACCTCTTTTCCTCATTTCAAAAGCATTCAGGATCCCATGAAGTTGAACAACAGTAAGAGTTTGAAAATCTTGCTTCTCTTCAATGAAAGAAACTTTGATTCAAATTTAGGAGTTAGAGATCTATTGATGATGATGGACCTGCCAACATGTCAAGGGGATCTCCCTGGTAAGAAGTACCAATTAGAACTCAAACTCTTTGGTGTAGGAGTCCTAGCAGTGGGTTGTAAAGCAATGTCGTGACCATAATGTCGCATAGAGGCAAGTAAGATAACTCTGTCAGTAGCAAGGGTGTGACTGCTGCAGTGAGTTAAGGAAGGTGTATGAGAGGTTCTATGTTGGGTCCCTATAATACTAGTGATTACCCCATTACTATTGTATTTATACCCCCTATTTATATTGTTGTGCCCCTATTACCCCCATATTGTTATTTCTGTGCCCCATAGAATCCCTCTATTGTTATTTTTGTGGCTTTATATTATTATTGTTAGGTCGGCTGGATTATATTGTGACTCCTTAGACTCCTATATATAGAAAGGAAGTTTTGTCATTTGTATCATCCAAGAATTTTTCATTTATGTAATGTAAAGGAGGTTGCCCCCTCGAAGAGGCTGAATTCTAAGGCGTGGATCTCTCTTTTCTATCTTTTTGTGAGCTGGTTTCATAACATTTGGTATCAGAGCTTTGGATTCTAGGGTTTCGTTGCTCCAAACAGGTCATCGTGGAATTTTCGCTATAACTTTTTTTCTGTGACGTTTCAGAAGTCGCAAAAAAAACCCATTTGAGAAGAAATCGCGCTGAACCTTGGGTCGAAATTTCAGAGCTTTTTGCACGATATTTGCGGAGATATGATCTGAGGAAGTTGGTCTTTTTGCAGACTCCTGAATTACATTCAAAACAGGTGACCTGGGGAAAATCGTCATAACTTTCTCTCTGGGAATCGGATTGAAATTTTGTAAGAAGGTACAGAAAGAGGACACACTGTAGTTTCTTGTATGTGTGTTTCAGATTCAAAGGTTGAAACAGTGACTCGTGGCACGTCGTACAAGTTCGCTCTACTGAACCAGTCTAAAAGCAAGTCACTGTGGGAGATTTCACATAACTCTTCCTTGGAGAATCCAATTTGGCTCAGACTTGTGGCATTGGAAAGAGGACGCAGAAAGCTACTACAGGTAGCAATTTCAGAATTGTATGATGTGAAATTACAGAGATACATCAGATTCAATATCAGGCTTCTATAAAGTGAAAAAAGGTGTGTAGTTTTTTATTTTTTATTTTTGTGTAAGCTTGGTTTAACGGAATTCAAAGGGCATAGTAAAGCATTATTATCGGTAACTGATGCCCCGAGGAAAGAAAATGCAAACACCTAGTAAGGAACCTGAAAGCTCTAGCATGACTCATGAAGAAGAGGAAGAAATGCTACATGATATATCAAAATTACAAGAACAAGTGCAACAAATGTCACGCTCACAAAAGCTAACAGAAGCTAAAGTAAATGGCGTGGAATCTAAGATAAAGGGCATGGAAGCTAAGATGGAGGATTCTATGGCAAATTTGAAGATAGATTTGAAGACAAACATGGAAGAATTGAAGAAGTTGCTACAAGAAAGGGTCACTAATGGTGAAAAGGTAGTAAAGGAAACTCATGATGAGAACAAAAGAAATGTTAATCATGATTCCATAGACTCTAATGTTGGATCGAAGACTCACCATGTTCCAAAAATCGATATGAGGAAGTTTGATGGCAAGGATCCCGCCACATGGATATTACAGATGGAGCAATTCTTCGATCTCAATAATGTGCAAAACACACAAAAGGTACGTATGGCAACTTTATATTTGGAACCAAATCAGTTTGTATGGTATCAATGGCTTTGTTCTCGTAAACAATTTATCACTTGGGCAATTTTTACGGAAGAATTGATAGCACATTATGAGGATACAAAAAGCAACACTTTTTTTAGCCAATTGATAAGTCTCAAACAAAAGGGTTCAATAATGGAGCACATTGAGGAGTTCCAAAAATTGAACATAAGGGTAAAAGATATTCCAGAGGAGCATAGGATTGATGTGTTCATAGGGTCTTTAAAGGATAATATCCAACATGATGTGCGCCTTTGGGAACCTGATTCATTAGAGAAGGCATTCAGGTTAGCAAGAAAAATGGAAAGCAAAATTATGGCAACTAGGAAGCATACCATTCACAACTATAAAGACGGAAGTGTTGTTTCCCATAGTCTTCCACAACCTACAAGGTTGACACCACAACAATTGGAAGAAAAAAGAGCAAAAGGGCTTTGTTACAATTGTGATAGCAAATACACAAAAGGTCATAAGTGTGCTGAGAAGAAATTATTCTACATAGATTGTGAAGAGGAAGAAGAAAAGGAGCAAGAAAGGTCAAAAGAAGAGGATATATTCCAGGAACAAAGCCTAGATGAAGAAAAAATAAATCCGACCATATCTTGTAATGCATTGGCGGGAATTACCACTCCTCAAACCATCAAGATAGAAGGACAAATCAAGAAGAAAAAGGTAATAGTGTTGATTGATTCAGGAAGCACCCACAATTTTATTCATTGTAGGGTAGCAAAAGAATTGAATTGCTTCCTATATCCAGCACCAGAGTGTCAAGTGATGATTGCAAATGGAGGAACAATAAATTGTTCTGGAAAGTGCCATAATATCAAGCTATCCATGGGAGAATATGTATTGACTAGCCCAATGCTTTCCATTCCAATGGGAGGTGCTGATGTTGTACTAGGAGTCCAATGGCTACAATCCTTGGGTACAATAGCTTTTAATTTTCAAGAACTTTTCATGAAATTTTCTGTGGAAGGAAAGGAAGTTGAATTAAGGGGTATTGCAGGGAAACCAGGAAAGATAATCAGCTCTAATGGCATGACAAAGCTTCTAAAAAAGGAGCAAAGAGGTGTAATTGCACAATTATGTTCGCTAGATGTTTCCACATTGGAATCATCTATTTCTCCAGATCTCCAAAAAGTCTTGGACAATCATTCCAAGGTATTTGAGACTCCCAAAGGTCTCCCACCTATGCGTGATCATGATCATGCTATTCATCTGATTCCAGGAAGTGTTCCTCCAAACATCAGGCCGTACAGATATCCATATGTCCAAAAAAGTGAAATTGAACGTATGGTTGCAGAAATGCTAGAGGCTGGTATAATTCAACCGAGTCAAAGTTCTTTCTCAGCTCCAGTAGTATTGGTGCACAAGAAGGATGGATCATGGCGCATGTGTCCAGATTATAGGGAGCTCAACAAGCTCACTATTAAAGATAAGTTCCCCATTCCTGTTATTGATGAATTACTGGATGAATTGCATGGATCAATTTACTTCACCAAGTTGGATCTTCGTTCGGGATATCATCAAATCAGAATGAAGATTGAAGACATTCCGAAAACGGCATTTAGAACTCATGAGGGTCATTATGAATTTTTGGTCATGCCTTTTGGCCTTACCAATGCACCTTCAACATTTCAAGGTTTGATGAATTCAATTTTCAAACCATTCCTTAGAAAATTTGTGTTAGTATTTTTTGATGATATACTAATCTACAGCAAGTCTTGGAAGGATCATGTTGAACATGTTGACAGGGTGCTACAACTATTGGAGGAGAAACAATTATATGCAAAAAGATCCAAATGTTTCTTTGGAGTCCAGGAGGTGGAATATTTGGGTCATATTGTATCTCATGAAGGAGTTAAGGTAGACCCTAGCAAAATTAAAGCCATTAAGGAATGGAAAATCCCCACATCCATAAAGCATCTGCGAGGATTTCTTGGGTTGACAGGGTATTATCGCAAGTTTGTTAAGAATTATGGGAGAATAGCAGCACCTCTAACAACATTATTGAAGAAAGATTCATTTTCATGGACTTCGGAAGCAACAAAGGCCTTTGAACATCTTAAAGAGGCAATGTGCCAAGCACCGGTCTTAGCTACACCGGACTTCACAAAAACCTTTATTGTGGAATGTGATGCTTCAGGAAATGGAATTGGTGTTGTTCTAATGCAAGATGAAAGACCCATTGCTTTTGAAAGTCGTCCAATCAAGGGAAAGTTTTTAAGCAAAGCTATTTATGAGAAGGAAATGTTGGCAATACTCCATGCACTTAAGAAATGGCGACCCTACCTAATGGGAAGACACTTCAAGGTAAAAACGGATCATGATAGCCTTAAATACTTTTTAGAACAAAGATTATCCTCTGAAGAGCAACAAAAGTGGGTCACAAAGATGTTGGGTTATGACTTTGAAATCATCTACAAAAAAGGGAAGCAAAATGTGGTGGCAGATGCACTCTCAAGAAAGGATGAGGATGTGGAAGCATTGTTGTGTGCCATTTCTATTATCCAACCAGATTGGATAAACGAAGCAAGGGAGGAATGGAAGAATGACGAAGAAGTGTGGGCACTTATTCGAAAGCTACAACAAGATTCCAGTACTTCTGATACATTTAGCTGGCAAAATGATTCGTTATGGTACAAAGATCGCTTATACCTCTGTAAGAATTCCCAGCTAAAACAAAAGATTCTTATGGAATTGCACACTTCTCCCTTAGGAGGGCACTCAGGATTTTTAAAAACTTACCACAGGGTTAAGAAGGAATTTTTTTGGGATGGCCTTAAATCAGATATTCAAAAGTTTGTGGCGGAATGTTTGGTTTGCCAGCAAAATAAAGTTGAAACAATTAAGACACCAGGTCTATTACAACCTTTATCCATTCCAAGCCAACGTTGGGAGGAGGTTTCAATGGATTTTATCACAGGTTTACCCAAGTCTGAGGGAAAGAGTGTCATCATGGTGGTAGTTGACAGACTTACCAAGTATGCACACTTTTGTGCATTATCACATCCATTTAAAGCCAGTACAGTTTCTACTGCATTTATGGAAACAATTCAAAAGCTACATGGAAACCCAAAGATTATTGTAAGTGACAGAGATCCCATTTTCACTGGAAATTTTTGGACAGAATTATTTTCTTGTCTTGGTACTCAGTTAGCTCATAGCTCATCTTATCATCCTCAATCTGATGGGCAAACTGAGATAGTAAACAAATGTTTGGAAGGATATCTTCGTTGCTTTGTATCTGATAAACAGACACAATGGGTCAAATGGTTGCCTCTGGCTGAATGGTGGTATAACACTTCCTTCCATACAGCAACAAAAATGACCCCATTTATGGCACTTTATGGGTATCAACCACCATCCATCACATCATATTTAAGAGAAAATTCTAAGGTTCAGGCAGTGGAACATCACATCGAACATCAACAACAAGTCCTCCAACTCTTAAAGGATAACCTCGTGTTGGCACAAAATAGAATGAAACAACAGGCAGATCAACATCGCAGTGAAAGAAGTTTTGATGTAGGTGATTGGGTATTCCTACGGCTACAACCATATAAGCAAATGTCCCTAAAGCAAGCTAAGAAGGATAATAAATTATCACCAAAGTATTATGGTCCGTACAAGGTGTTGGAAAAGATTGGTACTATGGCATACAAATTGGAGCTTCCTGCAGCTTCTCGATTGCACCCAGTTTTCCATGTTTCATGTTTAAAGAAGGTTATAGGTGACAAGCTCCCAATTCAAACAATATTGCCAGAACTTGACGAGGAAGGAAAAATTATATTGGAACCGGAAGCAATCACAGAAACAAGAACTCGACAGCTACGAAATCGATCAATTTCAGAGTATCTTATCAAGTGGAAGAACTTATCCGCTGAAGATTCCACATGGGAGGATGAGAATTTTATGCAGAAGTATCCAGAACTGCTCAAGCGTTGAGGACAACACTTTTTTGGAGAGGGGCATGTTGGTCCCTATAATACTAGTGATTACCCCATTACTATTGTAGTTATACCCCCTATTTATATTGTTGTGCCCCTATTGTTGGAAATAATACTGAGAGGGGGGGGGTGAATCAGTATTATCAGATCAATCAAACTTTTCAATTTCATACTCAGAAACATATACGCTACTTCAATTAAGTGAACCCGCATGTACACGCTACTGTGTCTAATGAAACTCGCGTATATCCAGAGATCTTATAATTCAGTTAGCTTAATCTTCAGTAAATGCATCAGATCATTATTAAGCATATTAACAGTAAACAGGTGCAGAATAACAGAACATAACATCACACAAGAGCCACACACATGAACACAAAGATATAAGGTGGAAACCCAATGTGGGTGAAAACCACCTGCTGCAAGTCATCTCAATCTTCTTCTTAATAAGAAAATCCTTTTACAATATTTGTACTGGTGCAGTCTTATACCAATACGGGAGCTACAACCCCCTTTGCTCTTGTACTAGCCGATCCATTTACTAGTACGCAGGCTGCTACCTGCTACAATGCTCCAAAGATCTCCTTTAGCTTTTGTACTAGCTTAGATACTAGTACGTAGGTGCTTGCCTACAATCTTCTCACCTCCAGGTACCACGTTTCATCAATTTTCAGACTGGATACACTGAAGCACAACACATAATCTGTAAGGCCACTTTTCATCCAATTTTCATACTGGACCCATAACTATCATTGAAGCTCAAAACAATCATCAAACTCTGAATCACTGAAACCCTGTTAACAACAGTCACCAGAACACAGAGAAGACACAGAACTCTGTAATAACCATCAGATCCATCTGCAACTTCAAATATTAAGATTTACAATGTATACGCTACTTCGATGAATCAAACCCGTGTGTATACGTGCTTTTATCAAAGCAAACCCGCGTACAGATCTAAAAATAATTTCTATCAACTTGCAGCTGTACCAGACATCAATCATACTCATAATACTTATAGAACAATACATGCGTCAGTATGTAGATCTAGAATAAGCATCATAAAGATAGTTCATTTCAAACCATTTGATCCCGATCTCTCCTTAGATCTAGTTCTCCATCAACCGATGAGATCTGATCCCGATCTCTCCTTAGCTCAGATCAAGCAATGCATCATCAACCCATAACCTGCATACTGGATCTCATACTTCTTCAGATATTCAAGACATTTCAGATACCCTTGCCTAATGATTTCCTTCTCCTTATATAGCCTTAGGCCTTGCTCAATATCAAGAGCCAAAACCATAGTAACACAATACCATCAACTTCAAAACTAGGGATCGACACGCCCGTCGAGACACAATGGTCCGAAACCATAGGCACAACTTCCAAGGACTAACCGCCATGGACCAAAGGTACTTTTCCACATACACGCGCTTTTGCTGAAGCCAACATGCGTGTACACGCGACTTGGGCTTAACGAACCTGCGTGTATGAACTTTCTCTTCTTCTTATAGTCTGATCATCAATTCCTTGCTGCTGACCTTCTGTACTATGATTTGTCATCAGTGAGGTTTGCCATCAAGGACAACACTTATCTCATAATGCCAACAATCTCCCCCTTTGGACTTGATGGCAAAGCTAACTTGTCACACTTAGAATTAGTATCTGATTCCTTTGAGCTGTCCTCCATCAGTCACATCTGATATCTCTTCTGAAGATTCATCATCTGATTCCTTTGAGCTATCCTCCATCAGTCACATCTGATATCTCGTCTGAAGATTCATCCAGTTATACATAAGTGAGATATTCTTCCATCAGTCACATCTGATATCTCTTCTGAAGATTCATCATCTGATTCCTTTGAGCTATCCTCCATCAGTTACATCTGATATCTCGTCTGAAGATTCATCCAGTTATACATAAGTGAGATATGAGAGGGTTGCCATCAAGTACAACACATGCATCATAATGCCAACAATCTCCCCCTTTGGACTTGATGGCAACAACACCAAATCACTCTCCCCCTTTGACATCAAGGGCAAAGGGGTGGACCAAGATATTCTCTTCCTTTGCTGAATCATTCCACTGTCCATACTCCCCCTGAGTACCTGCTGAAATCTCTGAATAATCTCCCCCTTTGTATATGCCAAGGTGTACCAATCTGTCAATGCTCCCCCTGAGTACATGCCAAGTCTCTGTACTGCTGAAGTGTGCTGTTCATGCTCTTCCTGACTGTAGGCAAGATCTGCAAAAGATGTTCTTCAAGAAGAACATGACTCTATACATCATAAAAGACCTTCCTATCACCAAAGACTCATACATACATCCATCTCTCAACTAAGTGAGGATATACAAAAATTGACTCATCCACCCAACCAAGTGGGGATACATCAAAAGTTTACATATGACAACCAATCATATTGCATCAATCATCCCAGGCATAGTGGGGAAACCAAAATAGGCCGTTACATGACCTTGACACCATAAAAGAGATATCACAAGAGAGATATATGACATAGAGACAATAGATCTAGACCAAGACTTATGAAAGTCACCAGCAGCATCTGATAATCACCATTCAGATCAGCAACCAAGAGATCCTTCTGTTCTCCTTTCGCCTTTGTTCCTCCTGAAATCAACACCAAATGTGAACTAGAACCAAAAGCTTTAAGATAATGCCAACAATGCATCATTGGAAGATTATCTGCTCCCCCTGAACCTGTGCCAGATGATCTCTGTCAGACCTATATCAGACTTTTTGCAACCAACATCTGTCCCTGCTGATTTCCTTCAAATCTCCATATACGCGTCTGTATACACATAAACAGGCGTATATACGCATATATCCTTTACGCAACACGCGTACACAATATACGCGACTATCCCCTTGTAAACCGGCGTATGCACGCGGATATCCTTTAAACAACACGCGTACACAAATTTCCATATCAGCAACCTGTAAATGTCATGTAGAGAATAGGTCATCAACCTATAACAAGGTATGTCTGCATCAATTCATCCCTTTGAACAGAATTCAGAGTCATTCACATTGTATCATGTGTGAAACCACCATAGCCATTTCATCAAGCTCTACATGATCCAAGTATCATTACTTGGGAACATCTGCATCAATCAACATATGTAAGGATCAACCTATCATCATATAGATAAGAACTCATCACCATGTCTTCAATAAAGCAACTTTGAGTAGTCATCCATGTATCAGCACTATGTATCTTGAGCTCAAATTCTTTTGACAAAGATTCTTGATATCATCATCAGCAACAATCCTTATCCGCATGAGTGCCTGCATCATAACTGTATGATATTTATGCATATGACAACAGCAGTATATAAGTGACTCATCATCAAGTGAGGAAGATGTGTATTCAAGCTTTGTACTTCTCCTTGTTCTTATGAAGATCACCATGTAAGCACCATATATGCATCATCAAAGAATCAACCATAAATCTGATCTGAACATCTTCTATGTAACTCCAAGAATCAAATGAGAGTTTATCATAGACAACTCACAATAGCAAGATATATCATTTAGCCATATAAGAATCATCACCAAGGATTATTAACCATAATGCCAACAATGAATTACTAAAGGCATATGCTCCCCCTCAACCAGTGCCATCTGTTAGATCTGATCATGCATAAGCATCAAAACATCATCATCCTCAAGTTAGGATTAAAACACTTCTAGACATCATACAAGTACCAAAACATTTCCACGCATCCTCAGCAGACTGAAGCTATTAACCAATAGAGCAAATAATGGACTGAATCATATCAGATCCCTTTTCTGAGCCTGTGCCCACTGCTTTTCCTCAGACTGATATATACGCGACTTTGCAGTGTCGAACTCGCGTGTATACGCGACTTCCCTTTAAGGAACTTGCGTATGAGATTCAGGACACTGAAGGTTTACACTTTCAGCTCCCCCTGAGTCTGATATGTCTATGCTGTGCTGTGTCTCAGTACATTGTGCTGACTATACTTCCTTCTTCCTCCATATCTTCAAGTGTGATGAGGTTTTCTCCTTTTGATGTGATGTCCATCCTTTGTTCCTGCATTCCTTTGCTATATGTCCAAGCTTGTTACATGCATAACATCTTACATGTTTCATATTTCTCCTGTAGCAATCAGCAGCTTTGTGACCATACATATTGCAAGCAAAGCAATATCCATTAAAGTACCTTGATTGAGATGACCTGTCCGCATAATAGTCTTGAACTCTTCTTCTTCTACATCTAGCTGCAACATGTCCAAGATTATGACATACATAACATTCAATATTATTCATAGGAGGAGTAAAAGATTTTCTTTGAGGAGCCTTTTTCTTTGATTGTTGATGGGGTTGACCTTTCATCTCCTTGTTGATCATTTTAGTTTTCTCTTTAGAGTTCCTTGCCTCACCTTGTGAGCTAGATTGACCTTCAACAGATTCATGAAAACCAAGACCAGTCTTGATAGCAGGAGACCTTTGACTATTAAGAATATCATCCAAGGCTTTAGTACTATCTTGAAATCTCAAAAGTTTATCCTTTTCTTCTAATTTACCTTTCAAGATATTTACCTCAACTTGAAGTTGTTCCTCCTTTTCTAGACATTGTTTCTTCATGTCTTCTCCATCTTTCCTTCCTTCTTCCAACTGATGCCTTAGTTTGAGAATCTCCTTTTCTTGTTCTTCATTCAGATCCTGCTGTATTTGACGAACTCGGAAGGCACATTCTAGTTGAGATTTTAAGCTGGTGACTTCGTTTTCTTGTTTTGCAGTAGCTTGGAGTAGATCTGTATTCTGCTTCTTTGATTCTTCAAGATCTCCTTTTAGTGAGAGGATTGTAGCTTCAAGATTTTCATAGTAGCTGGATCTATCTTTGAGTTTCTTGATGGTTGTGTTTTTGTCATTGACTTCATTTCTTAGAGAAGTTGCTTCAACCTGCAACTTTTGATATTTCTCCTTGAATAACTCTCGTTGAGCCTTAGCAGTATCATCCTTTATGTTCAGAAGATCTTCTTGAGTTCTAATTTTGCTTCTTAGTCTTCTAAATTCTGCTTCTATCTCATTTCCTTCTTGTTCACCCATAAGAGCAAGTTCAGTAGTTTCACTATCACTTCCATCTGTCTCACAAGGAAATATGGCTGGAACATCAGAGGATAACACATTCATACCTGATAATGATTCTGAATCTGATTCTGAATCTGAAGAGCTTCTTATACCCAATCCCCAATCGACTCTCCCACTGTCATAGATCTTCTGAGATGTCTTCTTCTTCTTATGAGCTTTCTTCTTAAGCTTCTTTCCCATTGTTCCACGGATCTCCTTCAAGCGATCAAGCTTCTACCAAAGGACCTGCTCCGATACCAATTGTTGGAAATAATACTGAGAGGGGGGGGGTGAATCAGTATTATCAGATCAATCAAACTTTTCAATTTCATACTCAGAAACATATACGCTACTTCAATTAAGTGAACCCGCGTGTACACGCTACTGTGTCTAATGAAACTCGCGTATATCCAGAGATCTTATAATTCAGTTAGCTTAATCTTCAGTAAATGCATCAGATCATTATTAAGCATATTAACAGTAAACAGGTGCAGAATAACAGAACAGAACATCACACAAGAGCCACACACATGAACACAAAGATATAAGGTGGAAACCCAATGTGGGTGAAAACCACCTGCTGCAAGTCATCTCAATCTTCTTCTTAATAAGAAAATCCTTTTACAATATTTGTACTGGTGCAGTCTTATACCAATACGGGAGCTACAACCCCCTTTGCTCTTGTACTAGCCGATCCATTTACTAGTACGCAGGCTGCTACCTGCTACAATGCTCCAAAGATCTCCTTTAGCTTTTGTACTAGCTTAGATACTAGTACGTAGGTGCTTGCCTACAATCTTCTCACCTCCAGGTACCACGTTTCATCAATTTTCAGACTGGATACACTGAAGCACAACACATAATCTGTAAGGCCACTTTTCATCCAATTTTCATACTGGACCCATAACTATCATTGAAGCTCAAAACAATCATCAAACTCTGAATCACTGAAACCCTGTTAACAACAGTCACCAGAACACAGAGCAGACACAGAACTCTGTAATAACCATCAGATCCATCTGCAACTTCAAATATTAAGATTTACAATGTATACGCTACTTCGATGAATCAAACCCGCGTGTATACGTGCTTTTATCAAAGCAAACCCGCGTACAGATCTAAAAATAATTTCTATCAACTTGCAGCTGTACCAGACATCAATCATACTCATAATACTTATAGAACAATACATGCGTCAGTATGTAGATCTAGAATAAGCATCATAAAGATAGTTCATTTCAAACCATTTGATCCCGATCTCTCCTTAGATCTAGTTCTCCATCAACCGATGAGATCTGATCCCGATCTCTCCTTAGCTCAGATCAAGCAATGCATCATCAACCCATAACCTGCATACTGGATCTCATACTTCTTCAGATATTCAAGACATTTCAGATACCCTTGCCTAATGATTTCCTTCTCCTTATATAGCCTTAGGCCTTGCTCAATATCAAGAGCCAAAACCATAGTAACACAATACCATCAACTTCAAAACTAGGGATCGACACGCCCGTCGAGACACAATGGTCCGAAACCATAGGCACAACTTCCAAGGACTAACCGCCATGGACCAAAGGTACTTTTCCACATACACGCGCTTTTGCTGAAGCCAACATGCATGTACACGCGACTTGGGCTTAACGAACCTGCGTGTATGAACTTTCTCTTCTTCTTATAGTCTAATCATCAATTCCTTGCTGCTGACCTTCTGTACTATTATTTGTCATCAGTGAGGTTTGCCATCAAGGACAACACTTATCTCATAATGCCAACAATCTCCCCCTTTGGACTTGATGGCAAAGCTAACTTGTCACACTTAGAATTAGTATCTGATTCCTTTGAGCTGTCCTCCATCAGTCACATCTGATATCTCTTCTGAAGATTCATCATCTGATTCCTTTGAGCTATCCTCCATCAGTCACATCTGATATCTCGTCTGAAGATTCATCCAGTTATACATAAGTGAGATATTCTTCCATCAGTCACATCTGATATCTCTTCTGAAGATTCATCATCTGATTCCTTTGAGCTATCCTCCATCAGTTACATCTGATATCTCGTCTGAAGATTCATCCAGTTATACATAAGTGAGATATGAGAGGGTTGCCATCAAGTACAACACATGCATCATAATGCCAACACCTATTACCCCCATATTGTTATTTCTGTGCCCCATAGAATCCCTCTATTGTTATTTTTGTGGCTTTATATTATTATTGTTAGGTCGGCTGGATTATATTGTGACTCCTTAGACTCCTATATATAGAAAGGAGGTTTTGTCATTTGTATCATCCAAGAATTGTTTATTTATGTAATGTAAAGGAGGTTGCCCCCTCGAAGAGGCTGAATTCTAAGGCGTGGATCTCTCTTTTCTATCTTTTTGTGAGCTGGTTTCATAACATTCTAACACATGGGGGGTGAGATGAGTGTTCCCCTTGGCAACCTGTAACATTACTCAGCTAGGAAGGGAACACACGAGTGAAGATGCATCACAATATGGAAATAAGGTCGGTCAACAATCCAAAGTGATGGTTAAACCAACAACATATCTGCAACAAGATTCATATAATTGCATACAAAGCAGTTCATACACAACTAAATAAGTTAAACAACATACATTGCTAAGAAACCGGAACAGTCCAACTACAATAACAACATATGCATGAAAATGTGTTGCCTCTTATTATATAAATAAGTGTAAGTCCCAATAATAAAATACATCCATGTAAACTTGCTAGCCCCAATAGTGGCACGTTACAGCCACATCTGCCTACTCCTCCAAAGAGATGAACTAGCTCTGTGCAGTGGAGAAACCAAGGCGCATTACAATAATGTCCAAGATTTCTCCAAGATAGTCTTATCAGAAGCTTGGTTAACCAAAACCCATAAAATGAGTTATAAGGGACTATTTATAGAAAAGGGTGGGGTGACCCTTGACATTCCACTTTGTGATTGTTCAACTACCCTCATGACTCCTCACCTACTCTATTATTGTTACATCCACTATTGACACTTGAGTTACACTTGACATGAATCAACATTACAATGCACATGTACCCATGTGAACACAATGGCTTGAGCAAGAGAAACTAGACGTCACTCTGACTTAGACAACTATATAAGTCCAACTACTAAACATCCTCATGTTGATCAATAGTAACATATTGATGCCAAGCTATGTAGTCTCTAATAGTGCTTGTTTTTTCCGCAATGACATCTGTCTGAAACCTAACCTTTTCCTCCATAGAATCTGGGTACACTGCTTGGGCTCCTTTTTCCAACTCATCTGAAACCATGCACATCATCGTCTTCAATGTGGCCGGACCAACAAAATACTTGTGCATCATGTCTGCACTAATAGGTAAGTTTGTGTTGGTGGCGATGCACATCAACTGATTGAAGTACGAATCAAGCTCTAGTTGGACTTGCTTCTTTATATTTTCCTAGGTGAGAGTCCATATTGATGGGATTGCATGTGAGCTCACCACAACATTCATACTCTTGAATACTCATGCATGGGTGGCCTGTATGTTGGTGATGAACTACAGGAGCTCTTCATAATTATGGATCTGACTCCAGATACATGCCTTTAGCTTGACTGCATTGACCCTCATCATCTTAGGCAAGTGAAGTGGGGCTCAATTATACTTCATCGTCCATGTTTTCATGTCATTGGCAACCACATGCACGTTCATCAAGATGTGTGCTCTTCTATCACATTGATGTTGCCATCCATTGAGATGGACAACTGTCTTGTGCGCGGTACCAAACTTGGAGTACAATGCTTGCATAACTGTATCAAGGTACAACACTTCATCTAGTATTGCCTTCTTCCGTTCAGATCGAGTGGACATTGTCACCAAGTCTCCTCCTTGCTTGTCCGTTTGTAGTTCCTTTGCCATTCGCTCATTCTCAGCTATTAGGAAGCGAACACTTGAGCTAGTGGCTTTGGCATACACTCTAGTTTCACCGGCCAGGGTAGTTGGATGTTTATGCACATCAATCATGATCACTTGTTCTTCAACTTGCACAAGAGATGTTTGATCTTCCGGAGTTGACATTCTATGAGATTGCACAACTCTATGATGGGATTCATCAAATGAGATGTTGTGCATCTCTTCTTCCGACTGATCACGAAGGATCTGAGTGCTTGCTTGGTCATCTGAGAATTTATCCTCTTCGGGATGCATTGAAGTGGGTAAGTTGACCTGTTTGTGGTGAGGCATGAGGTCGGTATCCTGTTCCAACTTTTATTGCTCCATGTTTGCATCCAACTGTTGAAGTGCCTACTCTATCTCATGAGAAAATTCTTGCCCTTGCGATGGTTCACCCTGTTCACCTGATGCTAGTTGTTCATATGAATCAACTACTTTTATGGCTAATACTTCGTCTATTTGGACATGTTTCACCCCCTGTGTTGTTGGGAAAGGTATCCAATATGGAATGACCCTATCCCACTCTAAGGGTGATAGTTCCTTAGCAACAATCAAAGCAAAGCTATCTGAGATTACTTCTTTATGAGATGTAAAAGAGGGGAGAAAGAGATCCACTAACCGATGTCTTTCGCTAATGGTCGATCCAATCTTCTCTCCTTGCTGGTTGCCCCCAACTCCTTGCTCTTTCACTGGCCCAACTACACCAAGATCCTGCAAAATGGCAAGAGAGGGAAACTACAAGAAGCATACATTCATAATTGATTCAAGGATTAGAATAAATCAAATACACAAGTATAACAATACACCATTGAGACACATGCATATAGAAGAACCTCAAATGCTTTATTAATGGAAGAAGTAAGGTTCAGGAAGTGATACAACCATAAGAGGCCCAATCCAGCATCACCTTCCCAGCAGAAAGAAATCTCCTCTTCACCTCCTTCAAAGCAAATCACCCAATAGTTCTAAACTCAAACCAACAGCAATTCTTTACATTCACAAGATTCCAGCCTCTGGATCTCATGGGAGAGAGATCCATATATAGGAGTTTGGAGAGGATGAGTCAGCCTGAGATGTGACTAGTGTCCTCTCCCACTCCAGTTCTTCTTCAGTTCTTGAGTCCACTTGGTTCTTGCTTCCACTTGGAGATCTAGAACCTCTTACTCATCACCAGTCGAATTCCCTGATCCAAGTGTCATTTTGGAAGCTTCCTGGGCATTGACACCTTGAGGAATGACTGTGCCACATGTCCAAACTCGCCCAGCGCAGGTAGCCTTCTTTGCAGTTGACATTCAACGCAGGTAGACAGTGGAGCAGTTGACATTCAGCGCAGATGCTCAGTGGAGCAGTTGACATGATCCAGAATTGCCTTGTTTTTGAGTAATTTTCAGTGGAGAACTTTTGTTCAGTGCTATGGTTTGCTGACCTTGTTCTCCTAGGGGTAGGAACAACATGTTTAGGGACTTTGGATCCCTTAGATTATGAACATTTCATGCTTCATGCTGTAAGGCACAAAAATGTCTATAACAGTTGCCCCCTAAAGTATGAGGTCGTTTATCGGGTGCAAAGCTTTATTAGGAGGCTCCGAAGTTCATTCAATCGCTGAGAGGTGACCTGTAATAAGATACAATACAATACATGATTTTTCATACTGCTTTCATGATCTAGCTGAGGCGGGCATTCCCATGCTCAGCTTTATAAATACATTTTTCTGTACATAGAACAGACAATCGTATGATGGTAGACTGATAATTCTCTGTTGAAATTATCATCCTTTGAGTACGATGATCATCTGCTGCACATGTCAATGTCTTTATTTCCTGAATATATATTGCAGCCCGGATGGATGAAACTAGATCCGGGGTCTTCAAACTCGTCCGATCTTCACTCTAAGTACAAGTCGATCCATGTGAGAATTTCTTGGAGTCGAACATGGAAAGACATCGCTTGATTACCAGTCAATGATGTAAATTGTTAACAAGCGCGAGAGGAATCACCGATAATGATGATGACCCTCAAGGTACGGCAGTACAATCCACGTGGTGTGAATAAAGGACTTGGCGTCGAACACCACGCAAAATCTTTCGGTCAAAGGTCATTGATGTATACCTGTCGCCGGAAGTGAGAAACTTGCCATTGAGGCATGCAAGCTTCAAAGTACTGAGGGGGTTGTTCCTAGATCAACTTCTTGGATAATGAGCTGAAGTCGACAAGAAGCGATCCATCAAAGGAGGGCCTTAATGAATCCCACATCAGTGACACAGAACGGAGCTAATGATTGTGATGAAGGTGAAAACGATCTGTGAAATATGATTCAGGGTGGCGGTCATGAAAGGATGAAAGATGATGTATGGTAGTGGATGGGACACGGTTGACTCTTTCTGAACAACATCTCTTGAACATATAATGACACTGATGCGATGGATCAGTAGCATTACCCCAAATGTGGATGGTTTGGCGAGACCATGGTGATGAGACCGGTGAATGAAACAACCCAACCCGATGTGGTACGGAGGAAAAGTGTCATGTTCAAGAGCGACTTGCTACCATTAAAGCTTTGAGGTTCTCCCAATTTTTCCCCAGTCATTTCTGACTAGCACCTCTTTATTTTTGTCAAGCTTGAGGAGGATAACATATGCTTGTTCTATAACCTGCCCTTCGGGCAAGCCCATCGCTATGTTTTAACGAGCCTAGCGATAGGGAAACTCGTTCTCGTCTAAAGACAAGTTTGTCGCTATTTAATGCATTTTAATGAGTCTAGCGACAAAGACAACTCAGTCCTTTTCATTTTTAGAGAGTCTGAAAAGGTACGTAAAGTTAACTCCAAAGGTCCTTTTTCGTCATCTAATCCCTTAAGTCCGAAAAAGCATAAAACAATACAGAAGGGATGAATTTTCGATATCTTTAACGAGCCGAACAAAACAAGCGCTCGATCTTTTTGTGCAATAATCCCTCAGGTCCAAAAAGATTAAAATCTAGAGGAGGGATAGCTCTTCCGGTCCTTTAACGAGCTGGAAGGCCAAAACTCGGCAATCTTTTCATATTTTACGAGTCAGATGAAAAGAGCTTAAAGAAGACTCGTCTTTTGAGGAACGAGTGATAAACAGGGATAGCAACTGATTCCAGGTACAGGTTGGAATTTTCCAATCACGGCAGTGTCACAAGGATGGCTAGGTGAAATCACTCTTTGCAGCTGTTCCTCAAAATGGGTAAACAATCATATGGAGGTGAACGATCGGCCGAATCAAAGTGGAGGTGGCAGGTGCAAACACGACCAAGGCTTTTATGGCTGATAAATTTACGATCACAACGGCTATTTACCGGGATAGGTTCATTTTTTAGATAAAAATGAGCTTAAACTTTGGAGGAAACATTGCTCACTGCTTTTATTTATTTTTTAACGAGCATGAAGACCGCGTTAAAACTGCTCGGATCTTGCGTTTATTTTTTAACGAGCATGAACTTTATGCTAAAACTGCTCGATCTTATGTTTATTTTTTAACGAGCATGAACTATGTGCTAAAACTGCTCGATTATACCAGTCATAAGATAAGAAATGTCCCCTCAAGATTCTATTTTTTATGGAGCTTCATCTCACTAAGCTTTGCTCCCCTCCTTTCTTTATGCAAGTTCGGAAACGGCTAATCCTACGAGTTTAAAGGGTTAGACCTACAGGTTTAAAGGGAGGACCTAAAAATTTAAAAAATAAATAGTCGCCCCTTGCTTGCACTCCAAAAGTTTGCATGCCCCCAGGTATAAAATACAGTTTCAAGGTTGCCCCTCCTCCTTCTCACCACTGCTTTTCTTTGGGTGTTCACTACTACTTGTCGTCTTGCTAGTCCAATTTTAACGATACTTGTCTTCTCGTTAATTTTAACGGGTCTATACGATACTTGTCTTCTCATCAGCCCAACTTTCAACAGATTTTTCGCAAGATCGCAAGAGAACAGCTACTTGCGACAAGAGAGCAGCTACTTGCGACAAGAGAAGAACACTACTCAAAGACAAAACATTTGTGTTATTGAGGGAGGCTTGCCTCTTTCTGGTTACCCAAAGATTGTCTCGTTAATCAATCAAACAAAACACTTCCTCGGCAGTGTCTACCGAAATAGACAAGGGTGAATGACTGGTGCCAAACACGTAACTTTGACAAAAGAATCTTATTCTAGAACAACCCCTCTTCCATCCATGGACGGGGTACGGACTAGTCATATTCTCTCGCGGAAATTCTACCTTATACCCAGGGTTTTTTCTGCCCGAAGCAGACCAGGATGCATGCCCCCTGGGTTCCAGTCCTATCTTCCGAATCACTCGCACTCATCGGGAAGAAGGACTGGGGGCGGAGACATTTCTTGATTGAATAGACCATTCAGGGTTGGTATGTGACTATTTGCGATGCGTGATCCCGGAAATGAAAGTTGGTCTACGAGCTTGACCATTCTTCCTTCGTGTGGAAAACACATTACTCTAAAGAGTGAGGAGACTATTGCTCCCATGCAATATATATAGTCTCGTCCAAGGAGTAGGTTATAATCCAAGGGTCCTTGAACGACCATCATGTTCATTTGAACGGCCTTCCCTTCCAATGTAATGGGCACATTGGGGAGGATCCCTAATGGTCGACTGGTTCCTTTATCGAAACCTGAGAGATTTCTTATCTCAGGCAAAAGCGCCGGGGAACCCAGTGCTTTCCAAGCAACAGAGGAAAGGATACTCACAGATGCCCCTTCATCAATGATAGTACCAGCCGACTATGATTCTGAATGGTATACTGGCTGGCAACCGGGGTCTGCCTAGTTGGTTCCAATCAAAGGACACAACCAGGTTGCTTGGTGGTGGGACCGAATACACGGCCGGATATGACCCTGACGATGTTCCTTCCTGCGATAAAGGAATGGGCGCATTGCCCTGACGCTCGTCAGAGTCTGTGTTGATGAAAAGAATCTGGATGGTGTCATCCTTATTCTCTTCAGTGAGGGTGTCATTTGAAGATGAATCTTCAGTGACGGTGTCATTTAAAGATGAAACTTCTGAAGGGAGAACCGGGTCAACTGCCGTTTCGGCCTTTGGACTTTCATCCGGTCTGGATTCAGTAGGTTCATTTTCAATGACTGATGCTTCAGCCGACCACTTGAGCGGGCCAGCTGTATTCTCATCCAACGAAGGACTTGGCACGAGTTTTTTGTATCCAGGAGGAAGTCTCAACGGTGAAACCGGACGATCTTCCAAAACTCTCTTCGATTCGTCTACACACAATGGTGGATGGCGTGATCGCCTTCACACAGTCTGCAGGGGGATCTTCCTCCCCCTCTTTGTCTTGAACCTTCACTTTCGCTGGTTGACTGTAAGCATTCAACATGGCTATCAGAGGTTGATGCTCCCGAATTGTGCAAACGAGGGGACCAGTCCCTTAGTATCCGGGGAATACAGGGACAATCTCTATGGAAGTGGTCTCCTCTACATATGACACATGGCAATTTAGGCCCGGTCTGTGCTGTGTGTGGATTTTTTTCAGATGTCTTTTGCTTGCCCCCAGTCGCCTTAGGCTCCTTCTTCTTCTTCTCCTTCTTCTTCTTCTCTCTCTTCTTCTTCTCCTTCTTCTCCATGGGAGGTTGGCTTTTGACAGCTCTACCTTGCGAAGATGAAGGATTGGAGGAAGAGTTATAGGAAGTAGAAGGCTGGTGGGCAGCTCTAGACTGATCTAACTGTTGACTCGACTGTTCAGGAACCATGGTGTTCTGAACTACATTGGTTGAGAATAGCCAGATTGGCAGGCCAATTGTCAGTCCTGGAAGCGACAATGTGGCCATGTGGGGCACACCAACTTCTCCCCAAGAGGAGAAAGGACTAGGATTTCCATCATGGGGAATTCCTTGGTTGGTGCGTTCCATGTTCTCAACCTACAGATCAATGCAGGAATAGGAGGTGATTATGTTTCGTTTTAAAATAACTTTTATAATGACGCTTTAGACGCAACTTGCTTTTTCACTTTTTAAGAGTCGAGAAAAAGCTAAAGATGACTCTAGTCTCCTTCGATGTTTTAACGAGCCGGAAGTGACAAATGCTCGGATGGACTTTCTCAGTTATAGAGTTTGAAAAATGCCAAAAGAAACTACTCTGGATTTCTAGGCAGAGGGTGTGCCAAACTTTTCACAAAACCACAGAATACGTTTTACGGTACGGGTGGTCGATCTTCGTGAATGCTGTGTTCACTGCATTGCGATCAGTAGGGCGGCCGACACGGCTTCCTATGGATAAAGGCTTTGTTCCTATAGGGGTATCCCAATATATACACGACGGTACGTGGGAGCACAAGTCCATATTGATACTTATCGCTTCACCGTGGAGGAATCACCCAACCACTCAATGCTAAGATATCACGTTTAACGACGCCGGAACACGTCTCTAGCTTAGACCTCTATGTGTTTGCGTTATGTTTCAAAGCGTTGTTATGTAAATTCAATTTATTTTAGGTTGATCTTGTTTAGCAGTTTGCCTTTATGGATCACCACAAGATGTATGGTACAACTCCTAAATGCAGTCTAAAGATGAGAAGCAAGCTTTTTCAATCTTTTCAACTTATGAAAATCTTAACTACTGAGGGAAAAGAAATACATCATCTTTTCACACAGATCATAGAGCACACACTAATGCACTTTTTCCTAAATCAACATGCAAGTTGTCAAAATGCACATGCGCAATGCAGGTATTTCTTTTCTCTTTCTTAATGTTGGTGTACTACAAAAAGAAAGCTGTTGTATAACTTTGAATTTAATTTCAAGTGAAAGCAAACAAGCTTTTGTCCAAAATCAAAAGACACCTTAAGATTTACTTGTTTCAACACTAGAAATACATAAATTCAAACCATATAACGAAAGCAAAAGCTCAATCAGCTATGAACAGCAAACAAACTAACTCTTAAGATTAGAACGACACTTATCACAGGTCTAGATCTAAGAGGCCACGGCAAGACTAGTTCACTTTCGTTATGGGAAACTGCAAATGATGTAAGAAATACACAAAGAACAAATACAGTTTCTTTATACAACCAAGGCGGAATAGTGGCAAAGAAAGGTGGTTTCAGATAGGTACATTGACTGATAACAGGCTGCAAAAAACAGGGATGAAAACAGGGCAACAGAAAGTAGAGAACCCCAGTTGCACAAGGCCACACTGGTTCAGCGCAAGTAGAACACTGTCAGTTTGACATTCAGCGCAGGTAGCCCCTTCGGGACCTGCGATGAAATGCAGACTGCCTTCACAGTGCCTGTAATGAAGAGAGAAACTCTCGTTTCTCTTGGGTTCTGGGTCACAGATTGCTCAAAAATCAACAGTTTTTGGCCAAATCAAAGCTACTAATCAAGTACACACTAAAGGATGATTCAAAGGAGGATGAAAAGCTATCACTAAGAGCTGTTTAGAGTCCTTGTGGATCAGCTCTTCAAATCATAAACATGCCCAGAAACTGAGCTAGAGTAGCTGCCCTCTACTTTGCATTTGAAAGACCCAAATGCAGTTCGATTCGGTACTCCCCGTGTTTAGGAAATGAATAGCAAAAACAAAAACAACCAACAAGATACGATCCCCATCGGAGTCGCCAATTTGTTGTTGGGAAAAGTATCCAATACGGAATGACCCTATCCCACTCTAAGGGTGATAGTTCCTTAGCAACAATTAAAGCAAAGCTATCTGAGATTACTTCTTTATGAGATGTAAAAGAGGGGAGAAAGAGATCCACTAACCGATGTCTTTCGCTAATGGTCGATCCAATCATCTCTCCTTGCTGCTTGCCCCCAGCTCCTTGCTCTTTCACTGGCCCAGCTACACCAAGATCCTGCAAAATGGCAAGAGAGGGAAACTACAAGAAGCATACATTCATAATTGATTCAAGGATTAGAATAAATCAAATACACAAGTATAACAATACACCATTGAGACACATGCATATAGAAGAACCTCAAATGCTTTATTAATGGAAGAAGTAAGGTTCAGGAAGTGATACAACCATAAGAGGCCCAATCCAGCATTACCTTCCCAGCAGAAAGAAATCTCCTCTTCACCTCCTTCAAAGCAAATCACCCAATAGTTCTAAACTCAAACCAATAGCAATTCTTTACATTCACAAGATTCCAGCCTCTGGATCTCATGGGAGAGAGATCCATATATAGGAGTTTGGAGAGAGGATGAGTCAGCCTGAGATGTGACTAGTGTCCTCTCCCACTCCAGTTCTTCTTCAGTTCTTGAGTCCACTTGGAGGTTCTTGCTTCCACTTGGAGATTTAGAACCTCTTACTCATCACCAGTCGAATTCCCTGATCCAAGTGTCATTTTGGAAGCTTCTTGGGCATTGACACCTTGAGGAATGACTGTGCCACATGTCCAAACTCGCCCAGCGCAGGTAGCCTTCTTTGCAGTTGACATTCAACGCAGGTAGACAGTGGAGCAGTTGACATTCAGCGCAGATGCTCAGTGGAGCAGTTGACATGATCCAGAATTGCCTTGTTTTTGAGTAATTTTCAGTGGAGAACTTTTGTTCAGTGCTGTGGTTTGCTGACCTTGTTCCTCTAGGGGTAGGAACAACATGTTTAGGGACTTTGGATCCCTTAGATTATGGACATTTCATGCTTCATGCTGTAAGGCACAAAAATGTCTATAACACCCTGTAGTATCTGTTGTTGTTGTGCTTCCTTCTCCTCTTTGCACATGTCTTGTTCATTTCGTTGCTTCTCCCTTATCTCATACAACTCCTTCTCTGCTTCTTCCATCCTCTTCTTGTCCTTCTTCCTTCGCACGATTTGCTTGTCATGTTGCTACATCTTTGCCTTTATAGCCATAACTTCTTTCTCTACAAGTGGATCTGCTTGAAGCTTGTAGCTTTGTTCCTCCTCCATGTGATCGATAATCTTCCTCTTCCCTTTGTCATGCACTGATATTCTTGGCTCCGTTGCCACTGATGCTACTGTTGTTACTGTTGGTGCTCTCCACGATGTTGATTCATGTTTCTTTCCTAACCACTCCATAGTGAATTCGATTGGTTCACTGGGCTTGCAGAAACTATAGAAATATCTTCATGAGTCCTCCTCAACACAATGAAATGCCCCATAGATCCAGTTGAACTAAACTCTCGTGTAGTGATCCTTCACAATGCAATGTGGGTCATACGGATTGTAGCTTTGGAGGACGAATGGGTACTTCTTCATCAGTTCTACTTTGACATCCTCTAGCTTGATACTCCAGATCTCATATAACCCAATCCGTAATGGAAGAGTGGGCTAAGGCGCCTTCTTCTTCTGATGCAGTCTAGCTGTCAATCTTGCCGAGATGTGAGATGATACTTCCTGCATGACAAGTACATTCAAGGAAAAGTTTAGTAGAACATGCAGACGCTTCTCCACACTGAACGTTTGGATGAAAGTGTTGGACGGTGAGGCATACCAATCTGCAATTCCTATCAATACTTCCATTGCTTCCTTTGACATGTAGGGTGGATTCTATTCGAATATCATCTTGTACATAGGGGCAACAAAATGATCAGATAACCATGTGATTACTCCTTTGAAGATGCATTTAGACAAAAACTTGAAATATGTGTTCACAGCAGTCTCTGCTAGTGACCATGCCCACTCCAAGCTCGGGAACTCCTGTCAGGCACTGACTGCATCTAGGATGTAGGAAGACATGTAAATCTTTGCATGCATACCTCCGGGTGACTATCAAGCCTTTGTTACTTGTTCCTTGAGCCGATGAGCTAGTATGCCAGACCAATTACATGGTTTTCCTTCTCTAGCCAATTGGTCCAATGCATCCACCCAACTCTGTGGGAAGGTTTCCATGCTTGCTTGGCCTTATAGTCGACAAGAAAATATGATCAAGTATTGCTACACCTTCCTCAGTATCTTTTTCTTGTAGACCTGGTTAGGTGTCAACTTGAATCGAGCTGGCTCCTTTACCCAATTCTTCAGAATGTCTCTGGAGTTAGCACTCCTGTTCGGTAAGCTGAATGGAGACTCCATGACAATCACAGGCTCTGACATCTGATACATCTCATCATAATCTAATTCCTAGAAGGTTGCAAGCTTTGTCTAATCTAGGTGGATATTGGTGGCCACCTGCCAAGTCCACCTAGACCCCCACCATTGTTTTTCTCAGCATTTTCAGTTTCCTTAATTATAGCACAACTTACTACTTTTAGCAATTTTTCAGGTCCTAAACTTCCGGAGCAGTTTTGAGGCCCTAAACGACGTTTTTTTTGGAAATATAGGGGAAACATGGGTTTCCCTTCCAAAAGAGGTAGTGCTTAGATAGATCTTTTGAATGAGCTATTGTACGCATCAAATGGAGATCGTATACCAAATTTATGACCCCGGGAGGTTGATGTACCAATTTACCCAAACAGGGCCCGCAGTTTGGCGTTTCATCTTCTAGGGTTAGGTTTTGGAATGTTAAAGATTTTCCATTGTTTCTCAACAATAAATAGGCCTTCAAGCCTCATTGTAACACAGTTGGGAGGCATGTAGCCGCCACATCTCTTCTCAGAGATAAGCTACCATTGCCCTAGCTGGTTTATTTCCATTACTGTTTGTAAGCATATATCAGTATTTTACATTAATGAAATGAAGTATTATTTTCACTGCATATCTGTGTCTATGGTTATCTCTGTAATTTGTTGCGTTCCTGTTTAAGTCTGGATCAGTGGTGTCAGAGCAGTCTGCTTTTTCTCTATTTTTCTTTGCATGTCCCCAACAAGGTTGGGATATAAGGAATTAGGGCTTGAACTAGTCGAACCTTTGCAAGACCAGCCTCGCAAATCTCGACGGCCTCCCATGGCAGATGAGAAGAAAGACGAAGGGGCAGGAGATCCTATCAAAATCTTGCTCGAAGAAGCCCTCGAGCGACAATGGAGTGCGATGATGGACAGCTTTGCCCAGATCCTTCAGCAGCTACACAGAAGCGACGCATCAACTTCCAACAACTACTCTGGAAATGCCACGCCCTTTAAGGTACAAGTTGATTTTGAAATCCCCATATTCGAGGTTCAGATAGACGCAGATGCCGTAAATAAATGGTTAAATCTGCTAGAGGGTTATTTTTTTGTTCATGAATTTTTGAGTTGGGAAAAAATTGTTTCGCTCTTCTCAAAGTAGCCCCCTACATCAAGGACTCGTGGAAAACCTACTGCAAGCAAAAGGATGAAAATAATGGCTCACTATTTTCAGCTGCACCCACCTGGAATACATTCTAGGATGCCATCAAGGAGCAGTACTACCCTTTCGGAAGCTATGAGGATGAATACATAAAGTGGACCATGCTATGGTGGGGACGGGACCAAGACGTGCCAGAGTTCACCAATCTTTTCCATACCCTTCGCACAAAGTTGGGTATCAAGGATTCAGAGCAGCATTTGATACTCAAATACCACGGCTACCTACACAAGTATATCCAGGAAGAAATAGAATTCCTGAACATCTCCTCGCTCAGCACAACATACCGATATGCTGTCAAGGTTGAGCAGAAGTTTAAACAAAAGAGGCAAGACTTTGGATCTGTGAACCTGAAGCAAGCGAAATGTGCCCCTTATTGGGCCTTAGTTTTGGTCTTATTTTTGCTCAAAGAAACTTACTTATCCATCTATTTTCCATCCATTTTCCCTTCATTTATCCCATTTTGATGTATATTTGATATCCATTCAGGTATTTAATTTTAATTTTTCAATTTCTAAAGTTTTTATGAAAATTTTGTTTTTTAGTGCAAAATTGGCAGATTCAGAAATTCCCGTAATAGATCTATGGTTGATATGGTTGCAGGACACTTGGGCACGAATGGAATGCATGGATGAACAGCTTGGGAACTAGGACTAATCCAGCAATTCTTAGTTCGAACAGAACAAGCTTTATTAGGCCCACTTGGTGCTAGTCAACCATGACTAGTCATTCAGAAATCCCATAGAAATAGGGCCGTTTTGAGATTCTATAGGATTGGTCATCTTTCTTGGGATTGGAGTATTGAATTCGACTTAGATAGGTGGATGAGAGTATATGGGTTTGTTTGAGTGAATATAGATCAGTTTGTTCATGAGATTTCTTATTTAAAGCCAAAACTTTCATGGCTTATGTATTGACTTATGATATACTTTTATGCTGTGACATCTTTGGATTGAGGAGTTAATTTGAAGACTTGTGTTATTATTATTTTGTTGTTCAATGCTATGGATGTGTGACTGAATTTAAGCTTCTGATATCACCTTTCAAGTGTGCAAGGCAAGGGTGGAGGGCCCCCATTCCAAGCTAAGTACACTTCCTTGTTAAGTAGTTTTATTTCCTTGTAATTTGGTTGTTGTAGCACTAGTTTTTCAAAGCATTATTTCATATTTCTTTATGGTTTATGCATAGTGATTGATTTCATTAGTTAATAGCTTATTCATCACTTTATTGAGTTGGAAAAATAGGTGTTCAAGTTGGGCATCCCTTCTGCTAAAATGATGAATCAAAACTAGTTTCTTTTGTTTGTATGCAAGTAGTTTCTTATTGAGATTTTGATATTGAGATGAATGAATTATGATGGAATACCTTATGTGTCTCTTAATTTAAGAGCTTCTTTCATTAATAATTTATCCATCTTAAGCTTTTGGTTTCAATCTCTGATTCATTAAGTGATAATTGAGGTGAAGGTGGACTTCTTGAGTGAAGAACCATTTCAATGTTCTTCCTCTTTTTAAGCTGATTGAGTTAGAGTTATAGAATGTATTAATTTTAGCTTTTGAATAACTTATCTTTCAAGGTTTGATTAGATCTGATCTTCACATATAGTGAACTTGCCTCAAAGCATAAACAACCCGGATTGATAAGAAATAGTTGTGTTAATTTAGGTCCACAAATTAGCTGAACATTTTGGCGTCGTTGCCAGGGAGGCAAATATCGGCATAGTCAATAGAAAGATAAATTTCAAAACAACAAAAACATTAGTTACATTCCTTCTTAGTTATGTTTCTTTATGCCTAGATATAGAGATCCTCAAGGTAGATTTATCAAAAACCCCCCAGAAATAGAGATAGGATCATCAAACACCCCAGTTACTAGTAATCCAATAATTGAGGAATTGGCAGAAAAACAAAGAACTGGACAAAGATTAACCTTGATTGAAATGCAAACTTTGTTAGCTTGGGAAGCAAAACAAAAACAATTTTCAGCTTTCGGAAAACAAAAAGAAATTATCAAAGGAAAACAACCTGTCTTTCCATCCATAAATCCTCCTATCTTCCAACAACCTGAAACTCCACTTAAAATTGAAACAAATCAACCAATGGCAGAAGAGGGACATGGATCTGTTATTTTCACTCCTGAACAAAGAGCTGAATATGAAAGACAACAAAGAGAATGGAGAAGAAAGAGAGAGGAGGAGGCAAAACAAGAAAATGATAGAAAGCTAAAAAACGATTGGAAAAGACAAGAAGATGGTAATGATCAAGAAACTACCTTTGGCTTTCCAATAGTAGACACAAGTGCAATATTAGGAGAAGAAGTGAAAATGAAAAATATTCCACCTTCTGTATTGCCAAACTTTTATGGAATGTCCACAGAAGATCCTGATGCATTTATGTTTAAATTTGATATTCTATGTAGAATATATGGATATACTGATGACATTCATAAACTTCGTCTTTTCCCTACAACATTAAAAGCAACAGCTTTGAAATGGTTTATGGGTTTAGGAGAACAAACAATAGCTTCTTGGGATGATATGAGATCCGTCTTCCTTAAGAAATATCAATCTTATTGTAGATCTAGAGATTCAAAGGAAGATGTTTTTAGAATGACACAACAAGAAGATGAATGTTTAGAAGAATATTTGGAAATATTTGCATATAATCTATAGAAATCTAAACAACACTCTCTAAATCAAGAAACCGTTCGAACAATCTTTCTCAAGGGTGTAAGGGATGAATACCTTGACATTTTGAATGTGATGTGTAAAGGAGACATTTCAAACCTACCATTCGATGAAATTGTTGAGTTATGTCAAAAATATTCTAGAGGAAGATCAAAAACCGAAAGAAGGGAAGCAAGTTCAAAAGCAGCAAAGTCAGCTGCAGGAGGGATAACAAGAGCTGAAATAGGAATCTTATTGGAAAATTTCAAAACAAATCTCTTGAGTACATTAGGGACACAAGTAGATGTGCTAAAGGCAAACAAGAAGAAAGAAGAACAAGAACAAGCTCTAGCAATCTTTTGTTCCAAATGTAGAAAGAAACATCCATTGAGAGAATGTCCTTTGGATAGTGTTCAGGTTTGTGGTCTTTGTACAGAAAATCATTCCACAGAAAATTGTCTAAGATTGAAAGAATTACAAATGAACTCAATGGAAGAAGTGCCAGGGATAGAAGGTTTCTATTATGTAGCACCACGAAGACCATGGCAACCTAGGATGCCTCAACAAAATCAACAGCAATTCCCTCAACAAAATTATCCCTATCCACCTCAAAATCCTTGGACCCCTCCAATGCCATGGCAAGCTTGGCCTCCACAACAATATTCACAACAACCTATACAAGGTTGGAGAGGATATGGCTATGGAAACCAGTCACCTCAACAGTATCAACAACAATACCAGCAACAATACCAACAACCATTTGCATATCCACAATATCCACAATCCATACCCTTTCAACAACAACATTCTGCATATCCGCAATCCATTCCATTTCCACAGCAAAATCCACCATCGTTGTTGACCCAACCACAACAGTTACAGCTACCCACAAATCAACCCAGACCAACTCAACTACCAGCCCAACCAATGGTAAATCCAAATAATAAGGTGGACAAATCTGCATACACTATAGAGGAAGCAACATGTTTTCCTACATATTTGATTCTTCCTCTTAATGATGTCCATCTAAGGTCTAGAAAAGTGCTTAAAAAGGATTCTCCTCCAATCATAGAAGAACCAACTGAACAAGGAGAATCACCAAAAACATCACAAACTGAGATACAGATTCAGAAAGGAACAAATATTACAACACAAACACCACCTTATCCTGAAAGGTTAGTGGAACAATAAAACAAAACAACCCTTCCTGAATTTGATATCTTAGATGAGTTAAAAAATGCTTATGTAAAAATTCCTTTGTTAAGGGCAATTTAAGAAATACCAATATATGCTAAAACAATAAAGGAATTGTGCATTAGGAAATCAGAGAAAAAGAAAAAGGATCCTACTACAATCCAAGTCATTGGTAAATTAGCAAGCCTCATGTCTACACAAACCATAGTAGAGAAATATATTGATCCTGGTATCCCTATGGTTACCATATCAATAAATAATTTCTCAGTACCAAACACATTAATAGACTTGGGAGCAGCTATAAATGTAATGACAATGGAGACAATGAAAACTTTGCATTTAAACAAAATTAGATCAATTTCTACAATCTTGGAACTAGCAGATAGATCTAAAGTTGTTCCTGAAGGAATATTAGAAGATATCATAGTCTCTTTGGATTCATGGGAGTATCCTGTTGACTTCCTTATCTTGCAACCAAAATCAAACTTGGGAGGACATCCTCTAATCTTAGGCAGACCATGGTTAGCTACCGCTGATGCCTTCATAGGATGCAGATCAAGAAGCATGATTATTTCACATGGAGATGAAAGGAAACACATAACTCTTTATTCACCTGCACAATCAACTTCTTTAGAATCAGTACTTGAAACTCAAGAAAAACAACAAACAAAATCAGTTTTAAGTATAAATCAATTCTTTGATTTTAGAGAAGAAGAAGAGAATGAAGACTTAATGGATCTTTTCATTTCAGAACCAAGTATTTCAGAGCAGCTTAGAAAAGTTCAATATGAAGCCGCAAGTAACCTTTTGAATCAATGATTTCAGGAAACTTTTACTATTCAAACTCTGCGGAAATCTTTTATAGACATCTTTCCTGTAAACATAATCTCCAATCCAACAATAAAAACAATTGAGGTATATCCTGGAAAACATCTAAACATTGGAAACGAATTGCAATCAGCACAAGAGCAAGAGGTAATTGCATTATTACAGAAATATTCAAAAGCTTTTTCCTGGGATTATACTGACATGCAAGGAATCCATCCTAGCACATGTATCCACCACATCTATACAGATGATCAACTTAAACCTGTAAGACAACCTCAAAGACGAATGAACCCCATGATGAATGAAATAGTGAAAGAAGAACTGCAAAAATTGTTAAAAGTTGGATTCATCTATCCTATTTCAGGTAGTCAATGGGTTTCTCCACTGGTTATTGTACCAAAGAAAAATGGAAAGTGGAGGGTATGTGTGGACTATCGGGAACTAAACAAAGCTACACTAAAAGATCATTTTCCTCTACCATTCATTGATCAAGTGTTAGACTCATTAGCTGGAAAGAAATTTTTCTCCTTCTTAGATGGGTTTAGCGGATACAACCAGATAAGAATAGCAACAGAAGACCAAGACAAGAAAAAATTCACTTGCCCATGGGGAACCTATGCATATAATGTTTTTCCATTTGGTCTATGCAATGCACCTGCAACTTTCCAACGAGCAGTGCTTGCAATATTTGCTGTTCTAATTCATGAATGTGTAGAGGTCTATATGGATGACTTCACAGTTTACGGAAACACATATAATGATTGCCTAAACAACCTTTAGAAAGTTTTGAAACGATGCATTGAAACAAATTTGTCATTAAGCAATGAGAAATGCTATATGATGTTGACAGAAGGAATAGTTCTGGGACACCATATTTCTACTTCAGGAATTAAGGTGGATCCAACAAAAATCCAAGTCCTAGTAAACTTAATGCCTCCTACAACACAGAAAGAGGTAAGAAGCTTCCTAGGCTATGCAGGCTATTATAGACGATTCATTGAAAACTTTAGTAAAATAGCCCAACCTCTGTTCAAACTATTAGCAAAAGATATTGAATTTCACTGGAAAAATGATTGTCAAAATGCATTTCAAATTTTGAAAGAGAAATTATCAGTTGCACCCATTCTTCGTGGACCAAACTGGTCTTTGCCATTTCATATATCAACTGATGCATCCGATACCGCGATAGGTGCCTCTCTTGGACAAAAAGAGAACTTGTTCACTTATGCAATATAATTTATAAGCAAGAATCTAACACCTGTAGAAATGAACTACACAGTCACAGAGAAAGAAATGTTAGCCGTTATACATGCAGTAAACAAATTCTGGCACTATATAACAGGATATCAAGTTTTCATTCATACAGATCATTCAGCAATCAAATACTTGATGAATAAACCCATCACCAATGGAAGAATAACAAGATGGTTACTGTTATTGCAAGAATTTAATATCACAATACAAGACCGGCCAGGCAAAGAAAATCAAGTGGCTGACTTTCTGTCCCACATACGCTCACCCAACGATCCAAATCTAGTTGCAGATAACTTTCCAGATGAACACCTGTTTTCCATCACAGTAAAAACACCATGGTTTGCAGACATTCCAAACTATTTATCTTTTGGAAAGTTTCCAACTCAATTCACTAAAAAGCAAAAATACAAAATTGTTAGAGCAAGCTCTAGGTATAGTTGGGTAAATGGTGATTTATTTTATACTCGTTCAGACTTGATAATTAGAAAATGTGTGCGAGAAGACGAAATATTAGACATTCTAAGAGCATGTCACGATGAACCATGTGGTGGCCATTTTGCAGATAAACGAATAGCATATAAGGTGCTGCAACTGGGCTATTACTGGCCATCCATCTTCAGAGATTCTAAGAAATATGTCAAGCAATGTGACAGCTGCCAAAGAATAGGGCGACCAATCACAACAGATGAGATGCCGCTGAAGCCACAGGTCCTCATAGAACCATTTGAGCAATGGGCACTTGACTTTGTTGGACCTATCAATCCACCATAAAATGGAAAGAGGTACATCTTAGTATGTAAAAACTATGTAACCAAATGGGCAAAGGCTAAAGCAGTAAACAGAGCAACAGAAGATACAGTGGTCACCTTTCTTTTTGAAGAAATCTTTGTCAGATATGGAGTACCTAGACAAATTGTAACAGATCAAGGAACAGTTTACATCAAAGCTGGTACGAGATCTAACGGAGAAATACAAGATCAAACACAGGAAATCTACACCATATCATCCTCAAGCAAATGGGGAGGTTGAATCAACAAATAAAGTCCTAGAAAGTATCATGACAAAAACAGTACAGATGAACAGAAAAGATTGGTCTGAAAAATTAAAAAATGCATTATGGGCCTACATAATCACATGGAAAACTACAACTAGTTTTATTCCATACCAGTTAGTATATGGGAAGGAGGCCCTACTGCCTATAGAGTTTTGGATACATACATACAGACTAGAAGCTGAACTAGGAGTAGACTTGACAGAAGCACAACAACAGGGGATCATGGAACTGAATTAGTTGGATGAGCATCGTCAACAAGCCATGGAACATACTACACTGGTGCAACAACAAAGAATGAAGTGGCACGACAAATATATCAAAACAAAGACATTTCGCAAGGGAGACTGGGCATTGCTTTTTGACTCCAAATTCAAAGACTTCAAATCAAAGTTCACAACACACTGGCTAGGCCCATATGAAATTGACGAAATCTTTGACAATGGAGCAGTCAAGATCAGAACAATCGACCAGGACTCCACCTCATTTCTAGTGAATGAACATAGGCTCAAAGTTTACAATAGGCCTATCAATAAAGAAGCATTTATGAAACAACTGATCAAAGATACAGAACTGGAACTCATGGCACAAGATCAGCCATCTTCCAGTCTAGTAGTTGAATAAAAAACAAAAAAAACAAAAATAACATTAAAAAAAGAAAAAACATCAAAAAAACAAATAATTTGTTTTCAAGTGAAAACCAGGCAACTCGCACTTCGCAAGCACGAATTCATAGGGGAAAACCAGGGCAACCTGGACTCTATGAATTCCTTATACTTGTTCTATTGTTCTTAGATACTTTCAATGCAGGCACTCTCCACCACCAAATGACTTGAGGACAAGTCATATCTTCAACAAGGGGGAGACTTGCATCAGCTCTTTAGCTGGAAAGCTGAAGTTGAAAGCTGAAGTTGCAAACATCAGCTCTTTAGCTGGAAAGCTGAAGTATAGAAGGAACTTGTATTGTCAACAGAGGGACCTGACATAACAAATCATTGCCGAGGGACCTGAAAGACCTGCCAATGTCAAAACAACATGTGCATATTTTGTAAGTAGTGCAAAGGGACCTGAAACAAAGAATCATTACAGAGGGACCTGACTAACAATTCAAGAACCAGAACATGAAGAACAAGGAGCAGCAATAAAGTTTACATTTTGATCCATCTATGACATCTGATCAATTTATTTCATCTCACTTGTACAACCATCATCCAGGGGAGTATATGTATAGTCATTTTGTGCTTTAAAATTTCAAATTTTTCTTAGAAATTTTTAGTTTTTGTTAAGTTGAAATTAGTACCTGAGGATATTCATTATCATTCATATCCTATATTCCTATAACCCTTATACATCATAACCCTATTCCCTTTTGATTTCCATACATATTCCCTATTTTCATTAACCCTATTACCCCTAAGTATTTTTCTTTAAGAGCTTAGAAAGACCAAACTGGGACAACTTTCAACCTGCACATACAACTCAAAGCATTAGTGGTGGTGATAATTTTAAATATAACCCAAATGGTCATTTTAAAATTATAAAGCTATGTTATACAAGTCAAACAAACCCCATGCGCTATATGGAAATCAAAGTTATTATATATCATACCAACATATACCATAGTTCAAAAAAAAAATGTGAATGCGCTATAGTCATCTATATAACCCAAAGCGCATATGATATAAGGTATAAGGTATATAAAACAATGGTGCACAACATATGGTATATAATATAGTTATAAGTGAAGGCTCATAAAACAACGCATACGATATGGTATGATATATGGTGGACGGCCGCATGCAAAGACTGTGTATATCAACATTGCGGCGGGGTGTGGTGTTGAAATGTCATTGCATACAAATCATTGCAAGACAAGCAATGTTTGAATATCATTGCAAGCACACGATGGTGGACATGATGGTAAAACAATAGCAATGAATAAAACGTTAACCCCAAACGACAACCGGCCAGCACACAGGTACGAGCTCAACACGGTGGCATGGCAACCAGTTGTCATTGGACATTATACTGCGCAAGGGTCATGCGTATGAAACGATGATTTGGCCATCCTCATGACACAGTCAGGCGACTGGTCAAACAGGACGGCCATGTTAACCACGCATTGTAAACACCAATGAATAAGAAGCGCAGTACAACCCTGAAACGGTCATGAACCGACTGAGCTCTTGCGCTATTTAAACCATAATCCTCATTGCTAAATAGCTCAGAGAAATGGTGTTTGAAGCTGCAGCCTAGTGAAAAGGAGGGTGAAGTGAGTTTAGGCGAATTTAAAGAAGGAAATCGTCCCAGGTTTAACGTTCAGAGATAACAGATTTTCGGGATTCAATCAGGTAATGCACTAGTTGTTTAAGCTCGGCACACAGTGAAGTAAAGGTTATGAACTATCTGTTATTAATGGTTACGATTGCTCTGCCCTTGCCACCAGTCAATTGCACAGTTGAACAAGGATTTGGAGCGCCGGATATTCCTCAAAGCGCTCATTGATAACAGGTAACGCCGAAACCATAGCCTCAAATCCGTTGATTCGCTGCGTGAATCTTGGTATGAACTGCTAGTGAATCACGCTTCACTTAAATGAGAATGCATTGCATGGTTAACACATTAGGATTTGGCATTGTTATGAGGAGTTTTTATGGCGTGCCGTGTTAACAATGAAATCTATGAACAGAGGAGGCATGAAACTTAACTGTTATGGCATGTTATGTTGTATGGCGGTGAGTGGTGATTAAATTGTGAGTGTTGTAGAATGCGCACTGCGCTTTGTTTGTTGCCACACCTTGTTCTGTTGCGCGTCGTTTTAAACTTCAAACAAACAGTCAAACTGCTATACCATATGCATGAAATGACATGCATCTGTAACCCTTGCTACGCATTGTTGCTTTCGTTTGCACCGAAACAGGGGATTGAAATGTCTGAGGGTTGAATGAATAATGCCATGTGAAATTTTTGGGTTGCCAAACGAAGTTTGATTGCCGAGCCATTTAGAACTAAATGCGCTATGTTTTTTTTGTTTTATCATCTGTGTTTTGAGGCCGAGAGTATGTGTATAATCCTCAACCTTCCATGCTGAGGCCGAGAGCCTTCTTGCAAATATTTATGATATACCAAGCGCATTTTTGTAATTGTTTTTATGATGAGGCCGCAAGCATATTTTCCAAAATTTTGTGTTCAGTCAAAAGCGTTTTTGCAAATGTTTTTAGTTAGGCCGAGAGAATTTTGAAATTTTTTGATGAGGACAACAGCCATAAGCATGGGAACCACTCAATTTTCTTGGTTGAAAATACACAATAAAACAATGGTTTGAATTTTGGCAACGAAATAAGGCGATGAGCATACATGGACATTGTTTGTATATGTATTTTTGTTTTCAAAAACAGAGAGCAGCATATTGACAGGGGTATACAGGTGTTTGTTTGCATTGAACAGGGAACTAAAACAGTGTTGTTGCAGAGAGCAGAGTCAAACAGAGGTTAAGAAAGTCAGAATTAAGTTGATTGAGAGGAGGAAGGTAAGCTTCTTTGCTTTCAAAATTTCATTTTGAAAACAAACAAATAGTTATATTTTTATTGTCAAGATGAAATTAGTAACAGCAGAGGAATTCATTCACTGGTTTACAGAAGCAATGTCAGTCAGAGTAGAGCCAAAATTTCAGATAGAAAGCTGGGGGAAGGAAACTATAGAAAAACTTTACCAAGCGGGGATGATAAGTTTCTTACAAAAATTTGATGGCCACTCTGAACAAATAACCAGGGACTTTATAAATAATTTCAGTCAAGACCAAACACGGGTAGGAGATGTCATTATTCCTGTAACCTAGGAATATCTTTCCCAAGCTTTAGATCTACCCATGATAGGTGAGAAGTATTAAAAAGGCCTGCACTTCAAGGAGAAAGCTTGGACTTTCTTTCTTGAGAAGAACCGGAAAGGGACATTTGATAGAACAAAAGGGATACCCAGGAAATGGTTTAATGAACCATGGGGTGAGTTGGTTTTGGTCATCCAGAAGTTTTTGACCTGTGATAGAGGATATAGCGTTGCCCACTTGTATCATGTCAGACTTCTGCAGCATATAAAAGGGCAGGATAGGATTAACTTGCCTTATTTCCTATATAGGAGCCTTTTGAGAATGATTGAAACAATCAAACATGAACACAGGCCTAAAGCAAGACAGATTTACCACCAAGGATTAATCAAAATCCTAGTTGAGTATCGGGTGAGGTCACAGGGCATAGTGTGGCGAGAGTTCATGTCTGAAAATCAATTCATTAAACAGGTTAATGAAGTACAGGATAAAACAGAGTAGGAAAACAAAGGATTGATGAACTCACCCTTGTATCCCAGAACAAGAGCTAAACAACAGAATAACATGGCCATGCAAGAAAATGAAACCTCCGTTATGTCTATTCCTAGAAGATTTAGGAATAAAAGTCCCATTGATTTAGACAAGGAAGTAGAAACATATTCCCCAAGAAAACAAGAAGAAAATGATATTGCACAAGAGGTATTTGAGAAGGATTCTTCATATGATGATGCAGCAGCAGCATCACTAATGAAAACAACACAAGATTTTGAGAGAGAAATCAATTTGGGAAGAATCAGGGACTTAACTGACCAATTGGAAATTAGCAAAATCTTGGAGAAACAATTAAAAGAGGAAAACAAGGAAAATAAGAAATATAATGCTAAATTGGTTAAAGCAAATGAAAAATTAAATGAAGAATTGGGGAGACTGAAAAGGAAAAATGATCTACTTTCTAAGCAAGCATTTAAATAGCTAAAGGAAAAGAACATGTGGCACGCAAAGTATGAAAAACAAAAGGTCAAAGCAGCTTTGTTCAGGGAGAGACATGACACAGGTCTGGATTGTTTGGTCAGGGCAGCACAACAGGAATCATCTATAGGTACAACATCTACTACAGAGAGAAGAAGGTCAAAGAGGAGCAAGCAAGCATAGGGACATGCTTGATGATAAGCAAGGGAGAGATGTTGGGCCTTAGTTTTGGTCTTATTTTTGCTCAAAGAAACTTACTTATCCATCTATTTTCCATCCATTTTCCCTTCATTTATCCCATTTTGATGTATATTTGATATCCATTCAGGTATTTAATTTTAATTTCTCAATTTCTAAAGTTTTTATGAAAATTTCGTTTTTTAGTACAAAATTGGCAGATTCAGAAATTCCCGTAATAGCTCTATGGTTGATATGGTTTCAGGAAACTTGGGCATGAATGGAATGCATGGATGAACATCTTGGGAACTAGGACTAAGCCAGAAATGCTTAGTTCGAACAGAACAAGCTTTATTAGGCCCATTTGGTGCTAGTCAACCATGGCTAGTCATTCAGAAATCCCATAGAAATAGGGCAATTTTGAGATTCTATAGGATTGGTCATCTTTCTTGGGATGGGAGTAATGAATTCGACTTAGATAGGTGGATGAGAGTACATGGGTTTGTTTGAGTGAATATAGATCAGTTTTTTCATGAGACTTCTTATTTAAAGCCAAAACTTTGATGGCTTATGTATTGACTTATGATATACTTTTATGTTGTGACATCTTTGGATTGAGGAGTTAATTTGAAGACTTGTGTTATTATTATTTTGTTGTTAAATACTATGGATGTGTGACTGAATTTAGGCTTCTGATATCACCTTTCAAGTGTGCAACGCAAGGGTGGAGGGCCCCCATTCCAAGCTAAGTACACTTCCTTGTTAACTAGTTTTATTTCCTTGTAATCTGGTTGTTGTAGCACTAGTTTTTCAAAGTCTTATTTCAGATTGCTTTATGGTTTATGCATAGTGATTGATTTCATTATTTAATAGCTTATTCATCACTTTATTGAGTTGGAAAAATAGGTGTTCAAGTTGGGCATCCCTTCTGCTAAAATGATGAATCAAAACTAGTTTCTTTTGTTTGCATGCAAGTAGTTTCTTATTGAGATTTTGATATTGAGATGAATGAATTATGATGGAATACCTTATGTGTCTCTTAAGTTAAGAGCTTCTTTCATTAATAATTTATCCATCTTAAGCTTTTGGTTTCAATCTCTGATTCATTAAGTGATAATTGAGGTGAAGGTGGACTTCTTGAGTGAAGAACCATTTCAATGTTCTTCCTCTTTTTAAGCTGATTGAGTTAGAGTTATAGAATGTATTACTTTTAGCTTTTGAATAACTTATCTTTCAAGGTTTGATTACATCTGATCTTCACATATAGTGAACTTGCCTCAAACCATAAACAACCCGGATTGATAAGAAATAATTGTGTTAATTTAGGTCCACAAATTAGTTCAACACCCCTAAACCACAGAACAAAGGACAAAGCCAAGGTGACGCATCCCAAGACAACTCGCCAAAGCTGCAAGCAAAGAACAGCGTCGTGAAGCTAAAAAAGGACATGGGAAAATTGTGTGAGTTCCATAAGAGCTCCACTCACAACACAAGTGAGTGTCGGGCCAAGCAGTCACTGGTAGCTGAGCTAAAGGTTTTAGAATCATATGCATGTTCCGACTCTGAGTCAGAACCCGACAAGGGGAATGACAAAGGGAAGAAGATCATTGATGTGGATCCCAACGCCACTGTTGCTACCGCCAAGATCCAGAAAAATGAACCCGAAGATCCAGAGGAGGAGGAGCATCTCTTCCACTCTGAGATGTGGGTAAAGGGCTCCCTGCTATAGTTCATTGTCGATATCGGGAGCCACAATAACCTCATTTCGGTAGAGGTTGTGAAGCGATTGGGCTTACCGACCACATCACATCTGCAACCACACACCATCAAGTGGCTTCACCAAGGACGGGATCTTCGCGTGAGCCAGCAGTGTCGCCTTCCATACAACATCAAGCCCTTCACGGATGAGGTATTGTGTGACATTGATCCCCTTGAAGTTTGTGATGTATTATTAGGACAACCATACTTGTGGAAGAGACATGTTGTGTATGAATCAAAGCCCTGTGCTGTTCTTATTACGTTGGGAAATAAGTTGTACAGGATACCAGAGGTAGCACCGCCTACCGCCATCTCTTTGATTAATGCAAAACAATGCAGTAACCTCATTTCCAAAACCAGGAAATTTGTTTTCCTGATGATACGCCCTCAAGGAAAGAAGAAGATGGCGGCCACAGCCTCCAGACAGGGCCCCTCTGCATGAAACTACAAATGGACAAGGTCATGGAGGAGTACAAGGACATCTTCACCTCCCCCGCAGGGGTTCCTCTGCACTGTCAGGTAAAGCACTCCATCGATCTAACCCCAGGTGCACCACTACCCAATGGACCAATTTATCAATGCTCCATTCTATAGAACGATGAAATCAAGAGGCAGATTGGGGAACTCCTGTAGAAAGGTCACATCCGTCCGAGTTTATCGCGTTGTGGGATCCCGATCGTGTTGGTACAGAAGAAGGATGGGACTTGGAGACTCTGTATTGACTATCGGGTGCTAAACAAGATCATTGCCTGTAATAGGTACCCGATCCTACGGATTAATGACCTCCTGGACCAACTAAATGGGGTGAAATATTTCAACAAGATTGATCTGAAGTCAGGATATCACCAGGTACCAATCGAACCCTCTGATGTGTGGAAGACTACCTTTAAAGCCAAGGAGGGCTTTTTCGAATGGTTGGTTATGCCTTTCAGATTGATGAATTCTCCTGCAACCTTTATGAGGCTAATGGATGACATCTTGTGGCCATTCACCAACTCATTTGTAGTGGTATACTTGGATGACATTCTTATCTTCAACCAGATTTGGGAAGAGCACCTCCACCACATCCGATAGGTTCTCCAAACACTGCGGAAACACAAGCTATGTG
The DNA here is from genome assembly GCA_031772625.1 of Pinus tabuliformis. Classification (NCBI taxonomy): domain Eukaryota; kingdom Viridiplantae; phylum Streptophyta; class Pinopsida; order Pinales; family Pinaceae; genus Pinus; species Pinus tabuliformis. The sequence continues at coordinate 482,988,644 of CM062805.1, read as the reverse complement.
CCAATTTGGAGAAATGCACTTTTGGCATGACCCAGGTTCAGTATCTGGGATACATTATTGATGAACAAGGGGTGCATGTGGATCCAGCCAAGATCCAAGTCATTCGGGATTGGCCATCTCCAACCACTCTGACAAAGCTCCGCAGCTTTCTAGGTCTTGCCAACTTCTACCGCAGGTTTGTGTTGGGGTTTTCTCATATCACTTGGCCCTTGAGTCAAGTCACCAAGGGAGGTGCGAAAGAAAAAAAAAATTGGTCTGAATCTCAACAGAAGGCATTCATAGAGTTGAAATATCACCTCTACACGACACCAGTGCTCGCATTACCAGATTTACAACAACTGTTTGAGGTCGAGACAGATGCCTCTGGCTATGCTAATGGGGCAGTCCTTACTCAACATGAGAATCCAGTGGCATATCACAGTGAAACACTTACAGACACAGTCCGGAAGTATCCCACTTATGATAAATATATGTATTCCATTGTGCAGGCTTGCCGACAATGGAAGCATTACATTTTGGGGAAGGAAACGGTCATCCACATAGACCACCGACCCCTGCAGTTCATACAAAACCAAGGGAAATTGTAGAATGATCACCATCAGAAGTGGTCTACATACCTACAATAGTTCCATTTGAATATCAAGTATAAGAAGGGCAGCACCAATAATGTTACAGATTGCCTCATTCGACCACCGATCATGGCGTTAACCACCGTGCTCAACTCTTGTGGGCACGAGACATCTGATTGGCCACTTCTCTACAAAAGCAACCCAGAATTCAGCCACACATACCATACACTCTTGGAGGGTTAGCATGTTCAAGATTTTCACCTCCAGGATGCCCTGTTATGCCACTTGGGTCACCTTTGTGTTCCTTCAAGCGAGCGTTCCAATATGATTTGGGAATCACACTACAGTCGGGCTGCTGGGCATTTCGGGGTCGAGAAAATGGTGGCAGTAGTACAAAAGTATTCCTATTGGCCAAATCTTCGACAGGATGTTGGGAAGTACATCAGATCATGTATTGCTTGTGCCATTGCCAAAACAACCATCAAGAAGTAATGCCTCTATGTCCCGCTGCCTACCCCTAGTCGACCTTCGAAATCCATATCCATGGATTACATGTCAGGGCTTCCTTCCACTAAGCATGGAAATGACTGTGTTTTTGTGGTCGTTGACAAGTTCTCGAAGATGGTCATTATGGTGGCCTGCAAGAAGAATATCACAGCAGAAGCCACTACTAAACTCTTCTTTGAAAGAGTGTGGGTGCACTTTGGGATCCCACAGTCTATCATCTCAGATCGGGATAGTCGGTTCCTCAGTACATTTTGGTCCATTCTCTGGTCAATGCTAAACACCAAACTCACTAAGTCCACAGCCTTCCATCCTCAAACTGATGGCTAGATAGAGGTTGTCAATAAGATGATTGTGCACATTCTGTGCATGTACAACTCAAAGCATCCACGCACATGGGACGAGAGCCTCTCCTATGTTTAGCACAGCTACAACCGATCTCTTCACAGCTCACCTAGCCACAACCCTTTTCAGGTGGGCTTGGGATTCTAGCCACTATTCCCCATTGATGTGGCCATGCCACTTGCAGCTAATCACATAGATTCAGCTCATGCCCAGTCCAAAATAGACAAGGCAACTAGCTTCATTGAGCACATCCAACATATTCGCCAGCAAGTCCATGACATTCTGGAGAAATCAAATGCCAAGTACAAGCAGCGACATGATCAACATCAGGTGCCACACAAGTTTCAGGTTGGCGACAAAGTCTGGTTGCATTTGCAAAAGGAACACCTTACTGGAGCCTATCGAAAACTGAGACCACTCCATGATCTGAATTTGAAACTACTTGAAATTTGTTTGCAAGGTATTCAATTCAGAATTAAACATGTTTAAAAGATTTCCATGTCTTGCAGAAAGAAAACACATGAAATTTTCAGCTGTTCATGACCCATTTAAGCATAGCAGAGTTATTTCCTTTTACTGTTTAATTCATTAAAATGAATTTTTTCTGCAAAATAAATCAACCACAAATGCAAAAGAAGTTGATAAAGCAGTTCACCCCCTCCTGGACTACGTCTGCTGGGTCCAAAGCTCCCAACCGGGCTTGTCCTTGTTTTTATTAAATGCTCAAATTGAAAATACAGCTAAATAGAAGCATCTACAGGAGAAATAGATGGTAAAAATGGATTCATAACACTTAAATCCTTCAGGATTGACTATTAGATCACCTCCAATGGATACCTGCAACCCTATACAGTCTTCACAAAACTAGGCCCTAGTGGCTCCTAGAACTTTCATGGCTCCAAAACCTTTGTAAATGACCTCAGATGGATATAATACCTACACCAATGGCTTCAGAAGGTCGAAAATACCCAAAATAAAAAAAAAATTCGTCCAAAACTGACTTTCCTAGCCAAAGTTATGGCCATTTAAAGTTTCTCCAGTTTTTCCCTAGAAAAACTCCAGCTAACTTTAGTTAACTCTAGATAGCTCTGCCAATTATGGTGGGTCCGCCAAATTTGGCGCTCCTGCCAAAATTCCGCCAACTTAACTACAGTTACATTTAATGTTTGGTGGTTGCCTCGGATTTCGTGCCCAGCGGAATATTCCTTTTTTAATTTTTTTTTGAAAAATTACAATTTCTAATGTTATGGACAAATTCTTCTTTTTGCCATAACTTCCTCATACGGCGACCGTTTTTCGAACCGTTTGCGGCGCTGGAATTTGGAAGACGAGAACTTTGCAATCATTCAAATTTGAACCAGTTCTAAGCACTTTAAATTTTGATCATTTTACGACACTTAGGACATGAGCACCTGATCACGCCTCCCCATTGGGAAGCTTTTGGACCCCAAAAGCCTTCAACTACCTGTTAAAGAGGTGATGGTACAACTCCCTCACTGTGTCCACCTCCATCCACTTTGCCTTGTTCAGTTTGCTGCCTTTGAAACCAACCCAAACATAATCTACATTGCCCCTCCTTGAAGTGTGTGTCCTTCTGTCAAGGATTGTATCTTCTTTCAGCTCATCTAAGAATTCTGGCGAGAAATCTTCTATAGATGGCAGCTGAACAACATTTTCATGATCAACAATCAAACGAGGTTCATACAAACGTAATTTCTCCACATTGACAACAGAATACATTTGCATGTAGGAAGGCAAATCTAATTGAAAAGCATTATTTCCAACCTTCTTGAGGATTTTGAATGGACCATAACGAATAGGCTTCAACTTTTTACCTTCTCATTGCATCCTTTCCTTACTAATGTACAGCCATACCTCATCTCCTTCTTGAAACTTGTGCTCGACTCTATGCTTGTTGTGTCTTTCCTTGTACTTGCCTTGACTCTTCTCAAGTTGTTCTTGAATTTGTTGATGTATTTGCTGAATTATTTCAATGAATGAATTAACTTTGTCAATGTCACTATGTCCCTCAATGGCAACATCTTTCTCAAGAATGAAATCAAGAGGTGATTTTGGCAAGTAACCAAAACAAGCTTCAAATGGTGAGGTGTTTGTGGAAGAGTGCTTGGCACGATTGTAAGCATGTTGTATGTAGTGCAAATGTTCATCCCAAAGCTTGGGATGCTTGCTGCAATAACCTCTCAAGAGGTGCACAATGGTTCTGTTCACAACTTTGGTTTGTCCATCTGTTTGCGGATGGAAAGCAGTATTTTTCTTCAACTTTGTGTCCATCATCTCCCATAGGTTGGACCAAAAATTCCCCACAAATCTGGAATCCATGTCACTAATAATGGAAATAGGCAAACCACAGTGAATCCATACATGATGAAAAAATAATTCAGCTATTTGTTCAACAGTTATAGTTTTCTTACAAGGCATAAGTATACACATTTTGCTGAAACGATCAACTACTACATATAAATAATTATGCTGCTTTCGAGATTTTGGCAAACCTCCTACAAAATCCATAGAGATGCTCTCCCATGGTCTAGAAGGTACCGGCAAAGGAGTATACAACCCAAGCTTCTTATTGCTAGGCTTGCTTGTAGCACATAATGAACAACCTCTTATGAACCTTGAAACAGAATCTACCATGCGAGGCCAATAGCAATACCTCTGTAGATGTGCAACTGTTTTGCTCACACCAAAATGGCCAGCAATAAGAGAAGAATTAGCTTCTCTTATGACATTTATCCTCTCCCCCTGTGGTATACACAACTTGCCCAAATGAAATAGCAAATTGTTATGCATGTGATAGTCATTTTCCTCTATATGATTCCCTTTACTCAAGTTAGCATAGACATCTTTAAAGTCATCATCAGATGCATATTGTTCTATGTAACTATCATGTACAATGGAAGCATTCTTAAGTAAAGTAACAACACCAATAATAGGCCTTGAAAGCATATCAGCAACCTTATTCAAAGTACCTTTCTTATACCTTATTACCAAATGGAACTGTTGCAAGAAGCCCATCCATCTGAAGTGTCGTGACTGTTGTAACTTGCTTTGTGATTGCAAGTACTGTAAGGGATGATGGTGGGTATGTATAACAGTTTCTTTGCCCATCAAGTAGTGTTTCCACTTTTTGACGCTTTGTACCAACGCATACAACTCCTTATCATATGTAGGATAATTTAAAACAACACCATTAAAAGTTTCAGAATGAAAAGCAATAGGCTTACCATGCTGTAGAAGAACTGCACCCATAGCATAATCACTAGCATCAGTTTCTATCTCAAATGGTTGTCTCAAATCTGGTAATGCAAGGACTGGAGCTGAAATAATCTTCTCTTTCAAAGATTCGAAAGATTTTTGCTACTTGCCTCCCCATTGGAAAGCATGCTTCACACTTGTCACTGCATGCATAGGAGCTGCTATAGAAGAGAAGTTAGAGATAAACTTCCTCCAATATTGAGATGCACCCAAAAAACTTCTTACCTATGTTATGGATTTGGGAGTAGGCCACTTCACAATAGCCTCAATCTTAGCAGGATAAATTCTCAAAGCACCTCCTCCTACTATGTGTCCCAAATAAACCAAAGAAGTCTTTCGAAATTCACACTTTGACATTTTAAGAAATAACCGATTCTTCTTCAAAACATCAAGTACTTTTCTAACATGCATGACATGATCTTCTCTAGACTTGCTGAAAATTAAGATGTCATCCAAGTAGACAATAACGAAATCATCAAGAAAAGGACGCAAGACATCATCCATTACCCGCATGAAAGTTGCAGGTGCATTGCACAAACCAAACGACATCACAAGCCACTCAAAGAGTCCTTGTTTGGTTTTAAAGGCTGTCTTCCAAATGTCACTTTCTTCAATTCTTACTTGATGGTATCCACTGCGCAAGTCTAGCTTAGTGAAATATCGAGCATCTTTTAGCTGGTCTAGCAAATCATCTATCCTTGGGAGTGGGTAATGATTCTTTACTGTTATCTTGTTCAAGGCCCTGAAATCAACACACATACGCCAAGTGCCATCTTTCTTTGGAATCAATACAACCGGTGACCCACATGGCGAAGTACTTGGCCTTATGAAACCCTTGTCCAACAAGTCCTTGATTTGCTTCTTTATTTCAGCATTCTCGATAATAGACATGCAGTACATGCCTATGTTTGGAAGAGGACAATCTGGATGCAAATGGATTTCATGCTGAATCTCCCTCTTAGGAGGCAAACCTGTTGGCTCCTGAAACATCTCATCATATGCATCAACTACATCATACAGATCTGATTTAAGTTTTGGATCACAATTCTCAAATGACTCATGATTCACATCAACCTTGGGCTTAATCATAAGAAGAACAAAGTTCTTACTTGAATTGACCAGCCTTTTTACCTGTCCTGCATTCACCATCGCTATATTTGTCTTCTTGCGACGAGCTCTAACAATGAACTCCTTGCCATCTTTGAATAGATGATATTTGTTTTCATGGCGATGAAAGATAGCTTTCCTGTCAAACAAGTAAGGACTTCCCAAAACAATTCCTGCTATATCAAAAGGTACCACATCAAGTTCAACTGTGTCAATAAAATGTGCAGTAATTGCAAAGCACAATGTGCGCTTTCTTGAAACTTGTAAATTTGCATCCTTGCAAATCCATCCAAGTGGATATGGCTTCAGATGTGGAACGGTCTCAAGTTTAAGCTGCTTGACCAAGTCCTCTGATATAAGGTTTGCTTGTGACCCACTATCAAAAAGTGTGTCAATTTTAGTATGTTTTGAAATCACCCTCACATGAAACAGTTCAATTCTTTCTTCCTCATTAGGAGCTTGTACATGGCAGTTTGAGGTACTAGTGCTGGCTTGAGTTTCAACTTCTTTTCCCTTCAAGTTTTTCAAACCCATGGCTATAATTTTGGTTTCATCACCTAAATCTTCCCCCAAATATTGTGGTGTAGATGTAGTAGCAGCAGTTTCTGTTTCCCTTTGGATTTGTTAAATTGAGGTCTTTTTTCAGGATATAATTTCCAACAGTTTTTCTCCTCATGGCCTGGTTTAGGACAGTGTTTACAGATCACTTTCTCACTCTCCTGTTTGATAGATGCATTCTTTTTTCCCTTTCCCTTGGAGGTTTTCTCTTTGTTTTTCCCTTTGGGGGGCTTGTTTCTACCCTCTTCAAATGTGTTTTTTCCCCTTGCCTCTAAGTGGGTAGCTTGGACACAAACCTCGTCCAGGCTAGTAGGGTTAAACATCAAGATGGTGTGTCTAAGGTAGCTATGCAAGCCACCAATGTATTTCAGCAAGGTTTCCTGGGTCTGCAAATCTACCCCTAACAAGAGAGCTCTTCTCCTGAATTCTTGGGTGTAGTCTTGGACACTCTGACCCTTAATTTTTCTAAAATTTTTCCAATTCATAATGGCCTTCTGCATGTGAGCAAGAGGATAAAACTATTTTTTAATGGCTAATAGAAATCCAGGCCATGTTAAGGTAACCTTACCAAATTTCTTGATCTCCTCTTTAGTCTTGGCCTCCCACCAGACCAATGTTGCTCCATCCATTCTCAAAGAAGCCAACTGAATCTTTGTGGCATCATCATGCATATTCTGGATTCTCAAGTAAACTTCCAACTACCTAATCCAGTTTTCAAGCTTTTCTGCATTCACTTCACCATTAAACATAGGTAATTCGAATTTTACATCAAGCTTCAAAAAAGGACTTTTTCCAGAGGATCTATGCTTATGAACAGAGGAAGACAAGGATGAAGAGGAAGAAGGTGAAGATGGGGGTGGTGGATCACCATTTCCTCCATGTCCTTTCTTGGAATGATCATCATCCTTCTTACCCCCTGAAGATCCCTCTCCTTCATGTGGATGTTTGGACCCTTCTCCAGCCAATTTCTCATTTCTTTCTTGGTACAATATCCTCACCATTTCAGTGAGGTCTAAGAAAGCCTTTCTGAAGACTCTTTCTTCTTCTCTTGGATCTGTCTCTATAGGAATTTCTCCTTCATGTTCAGACATCCTTGAAGCTTCTGCTGAGACTCTTGAGGGTGAAATTGAAGGTGGAGGTAATGGCTCTCTGGCCTTCCTTGACTGAGGATTCTCTCGTTCTCTAGTCAACTGTCCTTCCCCTCTTTTAAGTTTCAACCTGGTAAGCATCAATACTTTGCAAGATAGTTAGAAGACTTTGCACAAAACCCTGAGCTCTGATACCAACTTGATCTGAATTTGAAACTACTTGAAATTTGTTTGTAAGGCATTCAATTCAGAATTAAACATGTTTAAAAGATTTCCATGTCTTGCAGAAAGAAAACACATGAAATTTTCAGTTGTTCATGACCCATTTAAGCATAGCAGAGTTATTTCCTTTTACTATTTAACACATTAAAATGATTTTTTTCTGCAAAATAAATCAACCACAAATGCAAAAGAATTTGATAAAGCAGTTCACCCCCTCCAGGGCTACGCCTGCTAGGTCCAAAGCTCCCAACCGGGCTTGTCCTTGTTTTTATTAAATGATCAAATTGAAAATAGCTAAACAAAAGCATCTACAGGAGAAATATATGGTAAAAATGGATTCATAACACTTGAATCCTTCAGGATTGACTATTGGATCACCTCCAATGGATACCTGCAACCCTATACAGTCTTCACAAAACTGGGCCCTGGTGGCTCCTAGAAATTTCACGGCTCCAAAACCTCTACAAATGACCTTATATGGCTGTAAGACCTACACCAATGGCTTCAGAAGGTCGAAAATACCCAAAATCAAAAAAAAAAATCATCCAAAACCGACTTTCCTAGCCAAAGTTATGGCCATTTAAAGTTTCTCCAGTTTTTCCCTAGAAAAACTCCAGCTAACTTTAGTTAACTCCAGATAGCTCCGCCAATTATGGTGGGTCCGCCAAATTTGATGATCCTGCCAAAATTTCGCCAACTTAACTGCAGTTACATTTAATGTTTGGTGTTTGCCTCAGATTTCGTGCCCGACGGAATATTCCTTTTTTAATTTTTTTTTTTTGAAAAATTACAATTTCTAATGTTATGGACAAATTCTTCTTTTTGCCATAACTTCCTCATACGGCGACCGTTTTTCAAACCGTTTGCTGCGCCGGAATCTGGAAGACGAGAACTTTCTATTCATTCAACTTTGAACTAGTTCTAAGCACTTTAAATTTTGAGCATTTTACAACACTTAGGACATGAGCACCTGATCACTCCAATATGGTCCTTACACCATTACTAAGGCTATGGGGGACAATGCATTTAAGCTCAGCATTCCCACATTCCTTGGCCTGCACCCAGTGTTCAATGTGGACCTCCTTGGGCCATACTTTCAACCGTTGCTAGACACATCTGACATTGCAGAATAGCTCACACCCACAGAATTAAATCCAGATTGCATGGAACAAGCTGCGACTAATCGGATCATGGACACACAGATCAAGAACAATCGCTGACAGAATATCCAATTGTATCGAGTTGTCAAAGCAGGCCAACTCCTTCACCAGGGAAGTGGCTCACCAAGGACCAAGTTCAGTAAAAGTTTCCTCATCTCATGGAGGAACTCAACGCAATGGGGACCATTGCTTCCTAAGGGGGGAGGAATGATCCAGGTGGATATTGGTGGCCACCTGCCAAGTCCACCTGGACCCCACCATTGTTTCTCTCAGCATTTTCAGTTTCCTTAATTGTAGCACAACTTACTATTTTAGCAATTTTTCAGGTCCTGAACTTCCGGAGCAGTTTTGAGGCCCTAAACGACATTTTTTTTGGAAATCTAGGAGCAACATGCGTCCATGGACCCATGTTGCACTTCCCAAAGTGGTATTACTCAGATATATCTTTCTAACGAGCTATTGTACGTGTCAAACAGAGATCGTATGACAAAGTTACGACCCCGGGAAGTTGATGTACCAATTTACCCAAACGGGCCCACAATTTGGCGTTTCATCTTCTAGGGTTAGGTTTTGGAATGTTAAGGATTTTCCATTGTTTCTCAACAATAAATAGGCCTTCGAGCCTCATTTTAACATAGTCGAGAGGCATGTAGCCACCATATCTCTTCTCAGAGATAAGCTACCATTGCCCTAGTTGGTTTATTTCCATTACTGTTTGTAAGCATATATCAGTATTTTACATTAATGAAATGAAGTATTATTTCTACTGCATATCCATGTTTATCGTTATCTCTGTAATTTGTTGCATTCCTGTTTAAGTTTAGATCATCATCCCACTAACAATAAAGATCATCGTCTCGGGATCAATGTGAGATATGATCTAGTGTATCATGTCCACGCATGGGAACACGGGATATCTACATGAAATCCAATATAAGACACACTTGTAAATGTTCACATACACCTAACACTCTTCGAGGTGTTCCCCAAAAGTTCCTGCAAATGTTTCATTGACCTCTTGCCACATCATTTTGAAGTCCTTTTCTAGATATGGCTTTGTATCTTTTTAGATTGGTAAACTAGAGGACACTTGCTCAACTACTGGTCCAGCTGCACTTCCATCAGTGTCCTGAGATCTTGTTCTCTTGGAAGCCATTGAGATACATGAACACTGAAATATCTGGAGATAAGCAACATGCACGGCAAGAAATATATCAATGAAAACAAAACAACTTCGGGGAATGACACAACACATACCTAGGAAACTGATGGGCAAGATTATCCAATTTCTTCTAGGAGGCTAGGTGATTGTTGCTAGAACTACAAAAAAGGTAGTATGGGCTGTCTAGGAGGTAGGACTGGCTACTAGATCTGCATAATGCGGAATTCTGGCTAGGAGTGACTGCAGGCTCAGGGACTTCATTGTGCAATTTTCTGGGACAACAGACACTGCCAGTCAGTAATGTGCAAAACAGTCCTTGAGGGAAGTGATAGGTAGAAATGCACATCTCTGGAGAGGAACATAGAGCCTTCCTTCCCCAGATTGCGCAATGTAGTCTTAGTGAAGGCAGAGTCTATGCCAAGATTGGCCCAACCCACTGACAAACAACTAAAAGTAAATAAGGAAGTGAATGCATGGCGACACTAAGTGAAAGTAGAAGTGATTGACAGTGCATGAAAAACATGAATGAAAGATTAAGCAAAAAGATCTACATGCATGTGGGTGAAGCGATTCGCTAGTTAGGCAAGTGTTCATGCAAAACAATTTCATGCATGCGATAGCAGTGAGATAGGAATGAAAAATGAAGCAGGGCTAGGACAAGCTAGTGTACATGTAAATGAAAGCAAGATTTTAAAGAAATCAAGCAAATAACACTCACACAAGTGAATACACAAAGAGCGACAGAAATTCTAAAAAAGACAAATTGAGGCCACTTACCCGTGAATAACTTAACCGAATGTGTCGAAGAGTCCTGGATGTGCTATGGGATGTCAGAGCTCCAATATCGATGTGAAATAATGAGGTCTGATGCATCGAATAAATAAGTTTGGGCTCATGATGTGCATGCCACAAATCTAGGAAAACACGACACTTGGAGGGAAGTTTCTAAAACAACTTTGCATGTAACCCCTGGCTGCTAAAAATAGCTCCTTGAATCATGGGATGCCTTTTTCATGTTGCCTTTTTCTATTCCAGGAAGAGCAAGTCATGCAAGGATGCAAGTTAATTTTCCTTGGTCCTCGGTGGAACTGGTAAACCGAACTGCTCATGCATGTAGCTGCTCAACTACTTGAGAAAAATGTGCATTTCTAGTTGGGAGCTGGGTTGACTGCCCAAGAGGTTTGTGAAATTTCTGGGCAAAGTAGCTAACCACTGCATAGACTTGCACAAATTTTTAGTTGAGCAACCCTGTTGGGGAAATTTTCACAATTTCTACTGGGAGTGTTGGTCAGAAGAATTGTGCAATTCTGGAGCCCGACAAGCTGCCAGACAGAGTTGCGCAATTTCTAGAGGGAAGATTGGTTTACCTCCATAAATGCACAATCTTCTTGGGGAAGCTACTTAGCTTGCAGTTGGTCAAAGTCTAGGTGAACAACCTGTGAGGGGAATGCATCAAGTTGTGCTTGACAAGCTACCTTTGTGCATGAAAAACACTTAATCTTGTGTACTTCATGAAGCAAGACAAGGTGCTATGAAAGGTTAGTAGGGAGGCTCCAAAACGGGCAAAGGAAAAATTTTGGAGGGTGGTTGTAGCTACTAAAACACTTGGCAACACACTGGTAGAACTCCAGCTCTCTGAATGCACCTTGTTCGTGAAAAGAAAGTCTAACACCTCCGGAAGTATTGTTCAGTTCTCATCTTATGTTGGTTTCACACTAACCTGATTGTAAGGTGTAGCATCTGCCAAGCTCTTGGTCGATTGACACACATTCCAAGCCAAGGAAACACAATTGTTTCAATTGGGGTTGAGGGGTTTATAGGTGCACAAGTTGTATAGTCGTTTGAGTCTTAGTTTCATCTCTGGTGTTGCTCCATTACCAGTAGGCCTAGACAGTACCACGTAGAGTCACATAGGAACACAAGCATGGCTCTGCTATCAGCGGGCCTGGTCAGTACCCTGACAGAGTTACTTGCATCACCTCCCTATGCAGGAAGCCTTTCTCTTCCCTTTCCTTATTCATTTTGAAATTTTTTGACATTTCATTTTTTCAACTCTGCATAGCACTTATTCATTTCAGAGGCAGAAGAGGGATCCCAAATTATTGAGAGAAGAAGAGGTTGTTCCAGCAGAGAATTATTTTATTATATCTCTGACATGCTTGTTAAGGTTTCCCCCCTCACCTTACTCTACTTTACTAAGCTGACAAGGGTTAACCCAAAAACAACTGAGTAGATAAGGTGACACTAGTTAGCGCGCAAGCCTTGTGTTTTCACCAAGGTTCACTTTGAATAGTACGTATTTTCCTTCGATGTATCATGGACTAAAAGTAACAAGCTCTTCATACAGAGGCAAGATGATAGATAACCAAGTAGAAATAGATGTACAAGCCCTCTTGTACTTCACCCAACTTGCTTCAAGATTCATACATGGCTTCATGCAAAATTAACCTATGAATGAAACAAACGAACTATACGAAACATGAAAACTAAAAAACTACAAATCAAAGCAAGAGCAGAAGCAAAAGTGAAAGAAAAGAAAGTAAGCAAACAAGAAAGCAGGCAAACAAGAAAATAAAATGAAAAATCAAACAAACATGCAAGCAACTTGACTGAAAGAAAACATTAGTCCTAATCCTACACTAACAGTGCATTGGCTTGATCACGTGAAGTGATATTTCCAATGTAGCCACCAACACATTGGTTAATTCATGTTGGTGAAGGCTTGGTCCACGAGCAACCCAGTTGTGTGAACCAGCAAGCAAGAAAGATATAACAATCAAGACAACCACACTTCGTGTTTGAAAGTGCCCACAGGACATAACTGAGTGCAAGTGCATGACGAGTAGTCTGTGGACTTATCATGGTGTTGTGTGTTAGTGCATGCAAATTTTAAGCACAAGCACACTCTTGACTAAGACATTCAAGCAAATGAAAGAAACAAAGATAACTTGCATCGTACATGAGTCCTTGCAATGTAAGATTCCTCCAATGCATGAGCGATGGGATCATGCAGTTCGAGTGGAGGAAGTGTGATTTGTGTGTGAGATGGATATTCAATGCATACAAATGAGTGATGACAATCCTTGGCTGATTGAACAATTTCTTGATTAGAAGTGAGACTAACCCCAAGGGAGAGAGGACCTGACATAACCATCAACTCAGTCTAAAGTGCCTCAAAAGTATTGGGTGTTTCAACTTCATCATCAAGTAGATCACCATAAACTGATGGCTTCAAAAGATCAACTATGACAGATTCATGATCAAGATCAAATATGGAAACAAATGTATCATGACTGCCACAATTAGAAAAATCAATGATTTCATCAGCATCCTCATGATTAGATGAATCAAATAGAGGAGTAGATGGAAAGAGAACAAACTCATCCTCTGTGTTTCCAAAAAATAAAAATGAAATATTGATTAGATTCGCAACGAATAACTTATCCTCTCCATTATCAAATGATGGACCAACATCTAGTGAGTCCTGTGAGTGATCAACAATGGGTGCATCCGTTGATGAAGACACACATGTGAAATCATGGATGGCAGGTTCACCAAAGATGTTAGGAAAGAATGGAGGGGGCTTGAATGGAAGGGAATCCTTCTTCGTCGAGTGTTGATTCTCGATCTCCCACTCATACTCTTCATGAATGATAGCGCATGCTAGTTGTGCACCACTAACTCTGTCAATGGGTTGTTCCTTGTTCACAACAAGTGAAGAGTCTAGAATGGATGAACAAAAGACAAAATCATCTGGAGGAACACCCGAGTGTGAAGACGGAGGTTGTAGAATAGAATGGATATTAGAACTTGAAGGAATTACAACCAAATTTGTGTGAAAATTGAGTAAAGTGATGTTGGGAGAATGTGAAATATGAACAGGTGTGTGAGCATGATCTTCAACATCACTAGGCAGTGGTGGAGTTGTTTAATGAGGGGAAGGTGGAGAGTCAATCGAGATAGTGACTGCATACAAATGACATTGTGTAGCTCCATCGATGAAGAATGTTGAGCGAGGCTTGATCTGAAGCTTCTTCTTAGGACGGGCAGATTTCTTAAGGAAATACTCGAATTGGTCCCAAAGATAAGCAAATTTCATCTGGCTCCTCGGAGCTTGAAACTACAAGTCACAGAAGTGTGGCCAAAAATAAATAATTGATTCATGCAGAGCCTTCCATTGTTGTAACAGTTTTTGGTCAAGATAGTCTGGATAAAAATGATAGAAAGTGTCTTCAATAAGGTCACAGAAGTGCTCAAGTGAGTGCATGCTATCAGCCAGTAGGCTGAGAAGCCAATGACATGGAGATTCGGGAAGTGTGTGTGCAAGCAGTAAGTTGACCTATTCGTCAGCGCACCCATCTTCCTCATAAAGCATGGAAAGAGAGGCATGTAAGTACATAGACCAGGCCACTTCGCCTTCACCATCATACATGAAAGTGGACAAGAGATCGAAAAACTCCCCCGTGATGGAGACATCTTCATGATTCGAAAACAATCGCAGAGGGAGAAGAGTGAAAGAATCCATGAAAGGTATGCAAAGGTTTAAAACTAAATGAGAGGACAAAACTTGTCATCTAACCCTCCTTCTAGCACCAAAAGTGTTGATGGTGCTAGACCCACCAACATGTCAAGGGGATCTCCCTGGTAAGAAATCCCAATTAGACCTCAGACTGTTTGCTGTAGGAGTCCGTGTAGTGGGTCATAAAGCAATGCCTTGACCACAATGTCGCATAGAGGCAAGTAAGATAACTCTGTTAGTAGCAAGGGTGTGACCACTGCAGTGAGTCAAGGAAGGTGTATGAGAGGTTCTAACACATGGGGAGTGAGATGAGTGCACCCCTTGGCAACCTGTAACAATACTCAGCTGGGAAAGGAACACACGAGCAAGATGCATCACAAGTTGGAAAGAAGTTCAGACAACAACCCAAAGTGATGGTTAAACCAGCCGCACATCTGCAACAAGATTCATATAATTTCATACAAAGAAGTTCATACACAACTACATAAGTTAAACAACATACATTGCTAAGAAAATAGAATAGTCCAACTACAATAACAACATATGCATGAAAATGTGTTGGATCTTATTAAAGAAATAAATGTAAGTCCCAATCATATAATACATCCATGTAAACCTGCTAGCCCCAATAGTGGAACATTACATCCACATCTGCCTTCTCCTCCAAAGAGATGAACTAGCTCTGTGTAGTGGAGAAGCCAAGGCACGTTACAATATTGTCCAAGATTTTTCCAAGATAGTCTTATCAAAAGATTGGCTAACCAAAAGCCCATACAATGAATTATGAGGAACTATTTATAGAAAAGGATGGGATGGCCCTTCACATTCCCCTTTGTGACTATTCAACTGCCCTCATGACTCTTCACCTACTATATAACTATTACATACACTATTGACACTTGACATGACTCAACATTACAATACACATGTACCCATGTGAACACAATGGCTTAAGCAAGCCCAAATAGACATCACTCTAACATAGATAACTATAGAAGTCCAAATTCTCAACATCCTCATGCTGATCAACAGTAACATATTAATGACAATCTTGTAGTCTTTAATAGTGTTTATGTGTTCTGTGGTGCCATCCGTCTGAAACATGACCTTTTCCTCCATAGCATTTGGGTACACTACTCGTATTCCTCTGTCAAACTCGTCTGAAAGCATGTGCATCATTATCTTCAATGTGGTTGGACCAGCAACATACTTGTTCATGGTATCTGCATTGATAGGAAAGTCTAGGCTGGTGACAATGCACATCAACTCGTTGAAGTATGATTCAAGCTCCAGTCAGACCTGCCCCTTTTTCCTCACTTGGTTGAGAGTCCCGATTGATGGGATTGCATGCGTGCATACCACAACATCCATACTCTTGAATACTCATGCATGGGATGCTTGTACACTGGTGATGAACTACGGGAGCTCTTCATAGTTCTATATCCGACTTTAAATACGTTTCAGCGCGACTGCATTAACCCTCATCATCTTAGGCAAGTGAAGTGGGGCTCCCTCATACTTCATCATCTATGTTTACATGTCACCAACAATAGCATGAATGTTCGTCAAGATGCATGCTCTTCTAGCACATCGTTTTTGCCATCCATTGAGATGGACGACTGCCTTGTGCATGGTACCAAACTTGGAGTACAATGATCGCATAACTATATCAAGGGACAATACTTCATCTAGTATTTCCTTCTTCAGCTCAGCATGGGAAAACATTGTCACCAAGTCTCCTCCTTACTTGGCCAATTGTAGTTCCTTTTCCATTCGCTCATTCTCAGCTATTAGAAAGAGAACACTTGAGTTAGTGACTTCGGCATACACTCTGGTTACATCAGCCAAGGTAGCTGGATGTTTGCGCACATTAGTCACAATCACTCATTCTTCAACTTTGCAGGAGATGTTTGATCTTCTAGAGTTGACACTCTGTGAGATTGCATAAATCTATGTTTGGATTCATCAAATTAGATGTTGTGCATCTCTTCTTCTGACTCATCACCAAGGATCTTAGTGCCTCCTTCATCATCTGAGACTTGCTCCTCTTCTGAATGCATTGAAGCGGGTGAGTCGAACTCTTTTTGGTGAGGCATGAGGTTGGTATTTTGTTCCAACTCCTGCTGCTCCATGTATGCATCCAACTATTGAATTTCATGTTCTATCTCATGGGAAAAGTCTTTCCCCTGTGATGGTTCATCTTGTTTGCTTGATTCTCGCTGTTCAGATGAATCAACTACTTGTACACGCACTTCTTCATCTATTTGCACATGTTGTGCCCTCTACTGTATCTATTGTTGTTGCACTTCCCTCTCCTATTTGTGTAGCTATTGTTCCTTTCGGACAGCCATGTGATTACTCCTTTGAAGCTGCATTCAGACAACAACTTGAAATATGTGTTCACAACAGTCTCCACCGGCAACCATGCCCACTCCAAGCCTAGGAAATCCTGTCGGGCACAGACTACATCTAAGATGTAGGCGGACATGTAAATCTTTACATGCATCCCTTCGGGTGACTATCAAGCCTTTGTTACTTGTTCCTTTAGCTGATGAGCCAGTATGTCGAACAAATTACATGGTTTTCCTTCACTAGCCAATTGATCCAGTGCAACCACCCAACTCTGTGGGAAGGTTTCCATGCTTGCTTAGCCATACAGTTGACAAGAAAATATGATCAAGTATTCATATGCCTTCCTCAGTATCTTTCTATTGTATACCTGGTTGGGTGTCAACCTGAATCGAGTTGGCTCCTTTACCCAATTCTTCAAATTGTCTCTGGAGTTAGCACTCTTGTTGGGTAAGATGAATGGAATCTCCATAACAGTCACAGGCTTTGAAATCTGACACATCTCATCATAATCTCATTCCTAGAAAGTCAGAAGCTTCGTCCCACTAACACTATTCAAGGCCATCATCTTGGGATCAGTGTGAGAGACAATCCAATGTATCATGTCTGCACATGGGAACATAGGATATCTACATGTAATTTGGTATAAGCTATACTTTTGAATGTTCAAGTAAACCTGAAAGTCTTTGAGGTGTTGTCCAAAAGAACCTACAAATGTTTCAGTGACCTCTTGCCACCTTAGTTTGATTTCCTTATCTAGATACAACTTTGTATCTTTGTAGATCAGCAGACTAGAGGACACTTGCTCAACTACTGCTCCAACTAAATTTCCGTCAGTGTCTTAAGATCCTTTTCTCTTGGACAGCATTGAGGCAGATGAACACCTGAAAGATCTGGAGACAAGAAACATGCATGGCAAGAAATTTGTCAGTGAAAACAAAGCAACATCAGGGAATGACACAACACATTCCTGGGAAATTAATGGGCAAGATTGCACAATTTCCTCTAGGAGGCTAGGTGACTGGCTATCATAACTATGTAAAAGGTACTCTGGGCTATCTAGGAGGTAGGACTGGCTGCTGAATCTACACAATGCGCAATCTAGACTAGCTGCTAACTACTGGGATTGCACAATGCAAAATTCCAAGTCAGAGTGGCTATAGACTCAGGGATTACATTGCACAATTTTCTAGGCCAATACTCACTACCTGTTACACTAAAATTTGTCACCATGACTATCTGCAGTTAGTATGGCTCCATCAACTGTCATACTATCCTCCTTGGCAAGTCTTACACCTTTGCTCCTCACGTAAAACTCCAAGAAAGAGAGAAAGTCCTTAAAAAGTCAATTAACTCTGGTTACGTAGTTTCTCTTAGCCTTACCTGCGTGTACGCACCTCCAGTTCATAAAACCTGTGTACTTGTACACTCTGTATATAAAGGGGTGGGTGCATACTCCTGTAAAGGTCAAAAGGCACAAGTTTCACTTCAAAAACGTTACTTGTGGTCAATTCTAGAGCATTCTAGAAGATGGTTTGACGTGGATTGAGCGCCTCCAGATGGTTCATGCATCCCAATGAAAGAGGAACTTATCCCATGAAGAGGGGAGCTATCCCATTGAAAGAGGGGCTTATCCCATTCATGGTGGACCTGATTAACTTCCTCCAAAGCACTATAAATACAGGCATTGGGCCAGAGGGAGGAGAGGTTGAAAGCTGAACATTCCTAAGGGTAGATGCTGCTGAAATTAGGACTCCCTTATAGAGCTTGAGAGGAGAGATTCCCATCCTTTCTTAGCTTCATTTGGAAGTGGGTAGGCTGATAAAAGTAAAGGAGAACTCTTGCTGGACCCTGGGAGGGACCTGCACAACACCAAGGCACTGGTTGTAATGGTTTCTTTTGTTTCCAATTAATACAATTAAGCTCATTTTTCTCAACAAGTTGTTTTATATAATTTGTTTCATATACTCCTTGGTCTTTATGATGAATATGTTTTATTTTATGAGTTATTCAGGTGCTATGTAATCGTTTGCTTTTTAGAGATTGCAGTTTTCGAAGAGAAGGAGGAGCTCATCTAGATCAGAGAGACTGGACTACTACAAAGCGTTGGACTAAAGGTATGTTATAAACACTTGATTACTTGTATTCTAAATGCATATTTAGGGAAAGATAGTGTTTAATCGTCTTGTTTGTCACTAGAAAGCCTTAGCTTCTAGGGAGGTCGGTTTTGTCCGCAAAATTGACTCTTTCAGCATGACAAAATGGCGACCATACTGGGGAACTCCATGATTTGAATGATTTCTCCTTTGTGTGAAACTTTGATTTGAGAAGAGTCGATTTATTTCTGGTTTTTGGCTGATTGGCTGTGCATTTGGGTGGAATAGCTTAGGGTTGAATTAGTTTTTTATTTTTCTTGATTTTGAGAGCAGTACGCACCCTCTGCGTCAAGCACAGTGCTTACCTGTACGCACTTTTGCTGTGTACACAGAGCGTGGCCGCACCTGTACAAACAGGCTGCCTGTGTACCCCTGTCAAAAGCTTAGAAAATTTCCATTTTTTCCCTTTTCTCCTATTAGATTTTGTTTATAGCTTGTTTTTGCTGCCCAGATCCACTGTTCACCTGTCAGAAGCTTTCATCTTGGCTAATTTCATTGGCATTCCTGCTCTAAGCTTTTATCAATTGGGTGTTTTGAGTATCTTTTTGAGAAATTCTTGATTTGTTTTCCTTTGGTCATTACTTGAAGATTCCTCTCAGTCCTTTCACAATTTTGCATCTTTTTGCTTTTGTTTTTGCAAAAAAAATTCCCCCTCATTCGTAGGGGGGGGGGGGGGGGGGTAAATTGTGTATGAGTGTTAATCACTTTTGAGTGTTTTTATTGATCTTTGGAACTCTCACCCAATTTTATCGAATTGCACTTGATTGGTTCTTAGACTACATTAGAATCATCTTGTGTTTGAGAATTCTCTTGGATAGATCACATTTGCATAATTAGAATTCTCATTTTCAGAATATTAATGAAAAATGTGCATAGATTACATTTGCATAATTTTCAAGTGAATTGTGCATAGATTACAATTGTATAGTTTACATTCTGAAAAATCAATCGTAGATTTAGATCAGTTTTCTTTGATTTGAATTTACACAAGAATAAAAATAAAAACTATTTTGGAATTGATTTGCATTAGTTTTTCTTGATGAAATTAGTGCATTAGAGAATTTTCTATATTTTCTCTTAGTGATCAATTTTTTGCATTGTTGGAAGCGAATGGAAACTCTCTCCTTACTTTAGTTAGGATTCATCGAATTGAAAGGATTACATTATCATATTCGATTGCATTCTGTTGAGTCGAGTCATAACACCATTGGTTTCATATCCATTTACCCATTTGAGTAATAACAGCCTTAATAACACAGAGCTTAATTAAAATTCATCTAGTAATATTTTTATTTTCTAGGGCTCTGATACACCAACATAGCTTAGGCTAGTGTCTTGGAGTAGGAGAGTAATTAACTCTCCAAGACAGTAAAACCAAACAAGTAGCTTATCTTGCGGTATGATAAATCCAACTGTTTCATTTGTACTCTAGGAAAGCTCCTCTTAAAGGAGAAGCACGAGACCGTGTCCGAACCAATGAGGGGATCAATCCTCCTTCATTGGGAAAGACGCCAGATACGCACGTACTACAAACGGTAAACCTCGGATTATTGTCGAGGAGCCTGGGGTCACTTGTCGGTAAACCTTGGATTATTGTCAAGGAGCCGAGAAGGGGATTGAGCTTGTTACTCTGCCCTTGCATGCTATCGGGTCGTAGACTATTCCCCCAGGTATATTTGTTGTTGTTGGTAACCTTAGTGACCATTATCTTTAGGATTCTACCCAAGGTGACGGTGGAGGGAAGATCCCACTATACCTGGAGCAGATGTCAGCTAGACTCACTTGGATTTTCTGGGGGGTTCACTTCACTCGAGACAGTTAAAGTGGAGGAACTTGGTCTAGTCTATTCATTATGCAGGTTGCCGGGGTAACTGTTCCACCCGCCACTTCTGTACTGAATTCTGCGATGTTGGATTTCATCACCAACTAGTGTTTTCAGTCCGGAAGGTTACTGTTTGTGTGTGATTTGACTCCTAGTTTTGATAGCGCGTGTTAATTTTTTGTTTTTACTTTTAGAGACCATAGGTGTGAATTGTGAATTTTAATTGTTAGGTGTGAATTGTGAATTGTTAATTTTAGTTATAAATTGTTAATAAAATTCACTGAAGTTGAATATAATGGAAAATGTTTCGGAATTTACCAACCTAGGAACCCCTCCTAACAAGAATCCTAGTACTTTTCCTTACTTTGGAAATGTTGGTCCTCCTTATATGGCTACTTTGTCATTACCTAGATTTACAATAGGTTTACCGATATGGTTATTTTCAACTTCGTTGGCCCAAAGTACTCCAATTTTTCCATCTCAACCGAATGCTTCACCTCAACAGAGTTCACCATCTCAACATAACCAACCTTTTGTTGATCCTTTACCTTCTTCGCCTAATTTTTCTTCCTCCATTTCTTCCTCTTCGCCTGGTAAAAGTCTTGATGCTAGTAACCAAGTGGCTAAGAAGAAGAAGAAAGGGAAAAAGAAGAAGAAGAAGAAGAAGCAAGATAAGAAAGAAGTTAACCAACCAACCGTGGTTGTAAGTGTTAGTTGTGTTGAGGAAACCTCCAACATGCATCGTAAACTCAAATACCCTTGCAGGCTTTGTAAGGGTGACCACTTCCTTGTTAATTGTCCTGGTATTCCAAAGGTCTTGGAAGTATGGTCAGAAAAATCTCATCAACTTTCCATTGATCCATCAACCAGTGATAGTCAGGTTCCTGGGAAAAAGGGTAAAGTTAGGTTTCCTTGTAAGTTATGCAAAGGGAGTCATCAAACTCACATTTGCCCTCACATGGATGAAGCCTCAACATTGTTGGAAAACCTTACTATTCCGCAGCAAGAATTTCCAACTGGTTACCATAAACTTTCTCCCAACCGACCGTCAACTGACGGAGTGATTGATCTAAATTCAAGTACAGTCGATCACACTCTTCCATTGGAGAGTGAAACTCATGTCACTCAGGTTGATGATCCATTAGTTGATCAAGTGGTCGATTCAATTTCACATTCGGTCGATCCCACTTTCCCTTTAGACAGCGAACTTCATACCGCTCAAGTTCTTCTTGTTACATCAGATTCTTCTATGCCGAGGGGTATTCCACCTGTTTCTACAGAACCCCCTCCAAGTACTGAGGTCTTTTCCTTTGATTGGAATAGACTGACAGAACCTCGTCTTCCTTCCTCCATCCCTTTCCAAATCATTCTCAAGGCTGGTGGTAGGGACATACATCGTACACAGGTAGATGAAGGTGCTTCTATTAGAATTTTATCCTCAACTGTTTGGAAAGCTTTGGGTTCCCCTCAGCTTGCGCCTATTACGCAGAATCTGAAAGCTTTTAACAGAACCATTAGTGAACCTTTAGGGATCCTTCCTAAGTTTTCTATTAACTTGGAAGGTAAAAATGTCTAGATTGTTCTTATGGTAGTTCGAGGTCCCTTGGATTTCAATTTACTCCTTGGGCGAGACTATGTTTATGCAATGAAAGTTGTCGTATCGACACTCTTTCGCGTGATGTCTTTCCCTCACAATGGCAGTATTGTGACTGTAGACCAGCTTTCGTTCCCTAGTCTTGTTTCAACTACCAATAATATGACACCCCTAAATGTTCCTGATTGTAAAGTGGTATCTACCCTGCCACGAGTTAATTATGTGGCAACTGGTCCCATGTTTTCAGTTACCGATGTAAGTGAGCCTCTCACTGTTTTCTCATCTTCCTTTGATTTAGATCCGGTAATTGACATGGAAAACTCTATGGGATTACTTGAACACGATGTTCTTATCCCTTTTGAGTCCCTTGACATGTGTTCCTTCTAGAGAACTATTCTTCCTTCTGATGAAGACCTTTTGGAAGCCATGATCAAGGAGTGTCCATTGACATGTCTTTCTTCTAGTTGGAAGCCATGATCAGTGAGCACGAGGACATTTTTTTCCTTGTGTCAAGCTCGTTAAAAAATGAATCAAGGTTTTTAGAGTAAAGTTTTTTGTTAGGTAGATTGTAGAGAGTAGTTATGAGCATAGTTCCTTGTCTTGTGTCAAGCTCATTAAAAAATGAATCAAGGATTTTAGAGCATAGTTCCTTGTCTTGTGTCAAGCTCGTTAAAAAATGAATCAAGGTTTTTAGAGTAAAGTTTTTTGTTAGGTAGATTGTAGAGAGTAGTTATGAGCATAGTTCCTTATCTTGTGTCAAGCTCATTTAAAAAATGAAACAAGGGTTTTGAGGATAGTTCTTTTCATGTGTCAACCTCACTAAAAAATGAAACAACTCCCACAAGTCTTTCCAAGATCTTAAAAGTAAAGCTTCATTCCATCCACCTCATTGAATGCAATGAAGCTTGGGGGGCATGTACCTCATTTTGCGTCATTTTTCTGGGGGCATGTGAACTTATAACAAGCATAGTTTTTCATTTCAAGCTTGCGTAAACATGAAACTGAATCCGAGCATAGTTCTTTTCCTGTGTCAAGCTCGTTAAAAAATGAAAAAAATGTACCTCATTTTGAGTCATTGTGCTGGGGGCATGTGAACTTATAACAAGCATAGTTTTTCGTTTCAAGCTTGCGTAAACATGAAAATGAATCCAAGCATAGTTCTTTTCCTGTGTCAAGCTCGTTAAAAAATGAAAAAAATCCTCCTCTACTTGAGTCGAGAGTTTGACTAGACCTCATAAATGTTAAGTTGTATATTTAGGTTAGTTATTTCAGTTTTTTGCATAATTTTCTTACAGTTTTAGGTCAAGTCTTTCAATGATCTCGTAACTCAACCTTCATTTCATCCAACTGGTTGAATGAAATGAATCTGGGGGGGCATGCGCTCTAGCAATTATGCTTAGGGGGCATCAAGCACAATTTTTCTCTGTTTCAAGCTTGTGCAAAAATGAAACTACTTTGAAGCATATTTTTTCTCTGTTTCAAGCTTTTGTAAAAATGAAACCTATCTCGAGTCAATTTCAGTTATTTTCAAGACTCGTTAAACTCATAAAAATCCCGAGATTATTTTGCTATTTTTCATTCTCGTAAAACAAACGAAAATGCCGAGTTCTTTCCATCTTTTCCTGCTCGTAAATTAAATTGGAAGTCTGCCATATGAGTACATTTTTATCATTTTTTCGAACTCATTAAAACTTACGAAAAATGAAAACCATGAGTACATTTTTATCATTTTTTCGAACTCGTTAAAACTTACGAAAAAGTGAAACCTCAGAGTCATCTTTTAAGCCCTTTTCTGACTCCTAAAACATGAAAATATTGCCGAGCGTTTCTTTTACACTCGTTAAAACGGAATTAAAAGACGGTCCCCTTATAGCCATTTTTCTGACCATAAAAACAAGAAAAGATTTCCGGATTTTTGTCGTTTCAAACTCGATACTGGAAATAAAACTACGTTTCCTTGATCACTTTTTACTTTTCAGGTCAAAGACACTAACTATGAAAGTACTCCTTGGTCGTAAAAAACCAAGCGGTTCTCTCAAGTATTATTTTATACTTTTTCGGGCTTGGGAGACACAAATTTACGAAAAAGTTCAACCCTGGAGTCTTCTTAAGTTTTTCAGACTCTCTAAAATTGAAAAACGTCGAGTTTCTCCTATACTGGACTCATTAAAATTTCACAGTAAAGGACCTGTTCGATTACAAACATGAACGGACCACTCCTTCTTAGGGTTCGAATCTAAACTAAGTTGGACTCATTCGAAGGATGAGCTTATAATCAAGCATATGTTATCCTCCTCAAGCTTGTAAAAATAAAGAGGTATTTGCCAGAAATGGTGGGGGAAAAGAGAGGAAAATGAGCCTATTTGTTATCCTTTGTCTCAGAAGAAACCTTATCACCACTCTTGAACACGACACTTTTCATTCACCTAGGTTGGGAAATCCTTTGCCTCACAGTTGATTGAACCACATTGAAAGTCTTCAGCTGGGTAATAACTTTGGGTCAAA
The DNA here is from genome assembly GCA_031772625.1 of Pinus tabuliformis. NCBI lineage: Eukaryota > Viridiplantae > Streptophyta > Pinopsida > Pinales > Pinaceae > Pinus > Pinus tabuliformis. The sequence continues at coordinate 482,963,708 of CM062805.1, read as the reverse complement.
TGTCACCAAGCCATCTGTTGTGTCGTTATGTGTTCAAGAGGTCGCTGCAAATAAACCATTCATCTGCAAAATACCTGTCATCCATCTTGACCATCCCTGAGTCAGTCCTTACAGCTACATTTCTTCAACTTGATTTATGATTTCGTGTTGTGGGCTTGCCTACGACAGATCGCTTTCTATCGACATCGACACATTATCTAGAAAGATGATCTAGAAATCGTCAGTACCTTGAAATCCGCATGCATCAATGGCAGATTTCTCACCTTCGACGACAGTTTACATCATTGACTTTCGATCGAAGGATTCCGTGACATGTTCGACATCAGCACATTCATTCACATCTCATGGATTGTACTGGGTACTTTGAGAACCATTGACATCACTGGTGCTCTCTCTCACACTTGTTAACAGTTTACATCATTGACTGGTAATCAAATGGTTTCTACCATGCTTGACATCAACTCATTTTTTCGCATGGATAGAATCGTACTATTTCGAGAAGTAGAAATGAAGACCCTGGATCTAGTTTCCACCATCCAGGTTGCGAGGAGTTTTGTATTCATTATATAGTAGACTAACTATAAACAGATGGCTGCGTCCATATTGTGTCTACATGAGTCTATGATTATGATGTACTGCGAAATCATTCTTGTATCAGAGCAGTAGTTAGTTTGTTAGTTAAAGTTTTTGATCTGAGTATGGGAATGCCTACCTAAGCGATGATATAATCTCATACATGTATTTTGTGTTGAATACTTGCAGGTTCCAACTGGGCTCTCCACAAGATAATCCTTGAAATGATAAAGTACTTCACCCTTCCTAGATGATATGAAACCCTAATCTACTACAGGCTTCACACTTTAGGGGGAAATCTGTTACACTAAAATTTGTCACCATGACTATCTACAGTTAGTATGGCTCCATCAACTGTCATACTATCCTCCTTGGCAAGTCTCATACCTCTGCTCCTCATGTCATACTCCAAGAAAGAGAGAAAAGTCCTTAAAAAGTTAATTAACTCTAGTTATGCAGTTTCTCTTAGCCTTACCTGCGTGTACGCACCCCAAGTTCACAATACCTGCGTACTTGTACGCTCTGTCTGTAAAGGGGTGGGTGTGTACTCCTGTAAAGGTCAAAAGGTGCAAGTTTCACTTCAAAAAAGTTACTTGTGGTCATTTCTAGAGCATTATAGAAGATGGTTTGACGTGGATTGAGCGCCTCCAGATGGTTCATGCATCCCAATAAAAGAGGAACTTATCCCATGAAGAGGGGAGCTATCCCATTGAAAGAGGGGCTTATCCCATTCATGGTGGACCTGATTAACTTCCTCCAAAGTACTATAAATACAGGCATTGGGCCAGAGGGAGGGGAGGTTGAAAGCTGAAGATTCCTAAGGGTAGATGCTGATGAAATTAGGACTCCCTTATAGAGCTTGAGAGGAGAGATTCCCATCCTTTCTTAGCTTCATTTGGAAGTGTGTGAGCTGATCAAAGTAAAGGAGAACTCTTGCTGGACCCTGGGAGGGACCTGCACAACACCAAGGCATAGGTTGTAATGGTTTCTTTTGTTTCCACTTAATACAATTAAGCTCATTTTTCTCAACAAGTTGTTATACATGATTTGTTTCATATACTCCTTGGTCTTTATGATGAATATGTTTTATTTTATGAGTTATTTAGGTGCTATGTAATCGTTTGCTTGTTAGTGAATGCAGGTTTCAAAGAGAAGGAGGAGCTCATCTGGATCGGAGAGAGTGGACTACTACAAAGCGTTGGACTAAAGGTATGTTATAAACACCTGATTACTTGTATTCTAAATGCATGTTTAGGGAAAGATAGTGTTTAATTGTCTTGTTTGTCACTAGAAAGCCTTAGCTTCTAGGGAGGTCGGTTCTGTCCGCAAAATTGACTCTTTCCGCATGACACTACCCCTCATAAATGTGCAAAACAGTCCTAGAGGGCGGTGTTGGGTAGAAATGCACATTTCTAGAGAGGAAGGCAAAGCCTTCCTTCCCCAGATTGCACAATGCGGTCCTAATGAAGGGAGAGTCCGGGCCAAGGTTGGCTTGACCCACCAAAGGGCAACTGAAAGAAAATAAGATAGTGAATGCATGGAGAAACTAAGTGAAAGCAGAATTTATTGACAATTCATGCAAAACATGAATGAAAGATTCAACAAATAGATCAACATTCATGTGGGTGAAGCAATTCACTAGTTAGGCGAACGTTCGTGCAATACAGTTTCATGCATGTGATAGCAGTGAGATAGCAATGAAAACTAAAATAGAGATAGGACAAGCTAGTATACATGTAAATTATAGTAAGCATTCAAATAAATCAAGCAAATAACACTCACAGAAACGAATACACAAAGAGCGACAAAAATGATGAAAAAGACAAGTTGAGGCCACTTACCTGTGAATAGCTGAGCCGGATGTGTCAAAGAGTCCTGGAAAAAGCAACACTTGGAGGGAAATTTCTTGAAAGGCTTTGCATGTAACCCCTGGCTACTAAAAACAGCTCCCTTAATCATGGGATGCCTTTTGCATGTTGCATTTTCTATTCTAGGAAGAGAAAGTCATGCATGCATGCAAGTCAAGTTTCCATGGTCCCAGATGGAACTGGTCAGCCAAATTGCTCATGCATGCAGCTATTCAACTACTTGAGAAAAGTGTGCATTTTTGGCTGGGAGCTAGGCTGACTCCCTATGAGGTTTGCAAAATTTCTGCACAGAGTAACTGACTGCTGCTAAGATTTGTGCAAATTCTGGGCTGAGTAGCCCTACCAAGGAAATTTGTGCAATTTCTGCTGGGAGTGTTGGCTGGCAGAATTTCTCAATTCTGGATCCCAGGAAGTTGCCAGACAAAATTACGCAATTTTAGAAGGGAAGGTTGGTTTCCCTCTAGATATGCACAATTTTCTTGGGGAATATGCTCAACCTGTAGCTAGACCAAGTCTAGGTGAACAACCTATGAGGGGAATGCATCAAGTTGTGCTCGATAGACTTCCTTTGTGCATGAATAATATTGAATCTTGTGTACTTGACGAAGCAAGACAAGGTGATGTGAAAGGTTAGTAGGGAGGCTCCAAAACAGGCTAAGGAGAAATTTTGGAGGGTGGTTTTAGCTGATACAATAGAATCTTAATATTTTCTCTACTATAGTAGTGTCCTTTATTTCTTCGCCCACATTTTCATGCGATTTACAATCTCATCTATACATGGAAAGAAACTAGCAATACTTTCATCATTATCAATTATGAGGGTTTCATATTGAATTCTGAGAGTTTGGAGTTTAGTACTTTTTACCTTGGTATCGCCTTCATATCTTTGAATGATTATGTCTCATATTTCTTTTGTTGTGTTTAGCGACATAACTTTGACAGATTATGATTCTGTCAGACTTCCCAATAAAGCATTGACAACTTTGGCATTGGTTCATACGTCCTTTTTTCTGCTGCATCTGTGGGAACTACAGCTGGATATTGGTAACCTCCTTCCACAATTGCTGAAACATCTACTCCAAGAGACAGAAGGTAGGATCTAGTTCTTGTATTCCAATATATAAAATTATTTTCGTAGAAAAGTGGTGGTATAATAGATGTCGATCCATCTTGATTGCTCATCTTGTGATATCTTCCTACAAGAGATCAAGATTCTTTTGAAGGACCTGTTCTGATACTAATTGTTGGGAAAAATACTGAGAAGGGAGGGTGAATTAGTATTTTTTTAAAATCACAATAATTATTTTTATTTTTTGAAATATATATGCAACTTGACTAAGCCAAACTAACATATATATGCAACTGTTGTAAAAGAAACTAGTGTATTCCCAATAAACTTTGTAAAACACCTAATTCTTGATCTATTAAACTTTGAACCAGAATGTAAGAGATTTATCAAGCATTTGATAAGCAATAAATAGGTGGAGTAAGAACAGAATATAGCATCACACATAAGTAAACATACATGAGCACCAGGATCTAAGGTGAAAACCCAATGTGAGAGAAAACCATCACTGATGTCATGTTAGTCTTCAAAACTTATTAATATCAAAAACTACTTATATTCTTGTATTGGTGCAGACTCATACTATTACACAGGCACCCACCTGCTGAAGGCTACAACATTCACTCATTATCTAGCTCTTACTGGAAGGGAGCTCCAACTTGATGATCTAATCACCAAATACTACTGGCAGGAAGCTTTAACTTCCTCATTGAAGGCTCCAACACTCAACAACATTCATGGACCACGTTTCATAAAAAATTTAGTTGGATCCAATATGAACACTTAAGTTCAATCATCACTATAAAAAAATCATCAATCTGAGACACACATAATCAACCAATCACTAAAACCCAAACAACTGATACATAATCAAAACTTAACCAGTCAACTAGAACAGTTAGATCACTCCAACCAGTACACCAAACTGAACTCAGAATGATGCATCAACACACAGAATCAACTGCTCATTCGTTTTCGAAAATGCATACCCTACCTCACTTAAGGTGGTCCGTGTGCATACACGCTTTTCTAGAGAGAAACCCATGTATAGATCTTAATATATTGAAGACTAAAAATTTCACCATTTGCAATTTCTAAAAAGAACACTGAATCACACTCAGATCTACTATAACATTATGAACCAATCATAGAATCATCTCTGATCTTCAATCACATTCAGTAAGTAATCTTAACATTCATCAATCAATTAATACCCGAATTCAACTTCATCATTCAATCATATCTACTTCAGACATTATCACTCAACCCAAATCAACAGGAGGACATAATTGACAGACAACAGAGAAACAATAGCACTGATCAGGTTTATCAGTCATTTATGAACAAAAACTTCTCACTTTATATATGCGACTTTTCATAAGTGAACCTGTGTGTATACACACTTTTCCTTAAACCAACCAGCGTATAGATCTGCAAATTTTGACCTAAAATTGTCCAGTTCTTCAGTTTTTCAAAAAGACCCAGATCATAATAATCAAAGATAAAAACATGCATCAGTACTTAGATCCAGTTAATCCTTGAACAAATCATATAATGAATAGCCATTTCAGGTCTCATGATCCTGACCCATGATTGTATTCATTCGTGCATAATTATTTTAGATCAATTTGACAATTATGGCCCTTACAATGCAAATATACTTCAAATTCAAGTATTCATCAAAAACTCTTTCACTTGCACACTTAGGCCTTTTATCTTCACTTTTTTATATAGTTTAGCCCTCATCTAATACCACAAGTGAAAACAACATTAGTGTAAGTGGTAATATTTGACAGGATCAATATTGGTTGTCGCACTAATTACTATGGGCTAATACCATGGTAAGGACCACCTGGTATTTAGAATACCATGGTACAAAAACCATATGCTACTTTTCTTCATTGAACTCACGTGTATACATGACTTGGATTAATAGAAGTTGCATATAGTTCTTGAACTTCCAACTTTATCGTTCCTTTGAGCTAATTCCTCTGAATTGTCATGCATTCTATGACATCTATATTCATTCTGCCACCTTTGAACTAACCTGTGAATTCTTTTATAAGTGAGTTTCCATTAAGGACAACACATGCATCATAATGCCAACAAAAACATCTGATGTATGTGCCCTACAATGAAGAAAATAAATCTTTAATCGCATAAAATTCTTCCTTCACTTCAACTGTCATGCGGGGAGGTTTTGTCTCAAAGATCATGTTGTAGACAAATTCAAAGAAATGCTCAGCCATCTTATCATAAACTCATCGAAAACTAAATTTTGATAATATTATGCAGTGGATGTAGATTGTTAAATTCTCCTAAGGGGTCCAATTCTACTTCATCCCAGTGAACTCATAATAGGTGCAAATACCATCCAACAGATAAGTGGACATGTGAAACTATGGTGCTTGTTTTGCTTGGCATGTCTAGGCATGTTGTGTGTGAATTTGTTTTTCATGAGAGAGGTTGTATGCCTAATTGAAAACCTTACCTCTAGAGACAACCATGTTGAGAAATTAAATCCAACTCTCCTCAATTAATTCAACGTTCTTTCATCCATGTAGAATGAACACATCACCATGAGATACTAGTAAACCTTTCTCAAGGATTTGGCCTGGTAAACTACACTTGGTCTTTGGAAAAACTTTGCAAGATTTTGGCACCATGACTTGATAACTTCATTGGTATTAATATTTTCCCAAGCTTTGTAAACCTTTGTGCTTGCATACTCCCTTGGTCTTACCATCTTGTAATAAGAATGAATGTCAAGTGGATGGTAAGTGGAAATATGATTCCCACTTTCACTCTTAAGGACCAAATTCTTTCTATCCATGTGTAATAGGATCCATGCAATAAATTATACACAAGGAATCACTGGGAATCTATATGTGACTCTATGCATCGTGGAACCCTTGATATTTATGTACACTTCCCTATCTTCCAAGTCTTCTAGGAATTTCCTTTACATAAAATAATCTTTGATGTCATTCCATGAAACCTTCAAATACTTATCAATGAAACACTATGTGTCAGAATGAATAGGGACAATTGGCTTAGTAATTTACACTACCTCCTCAATACTAGGTTCTAAAATTTCCTTTGAGGTAACTTGATATATTATATACCTGTAACGCTTGCAAGTGGAAATTAACTCATGGAAAAAAAATTAGTTTGAAGAAATCACTTAACTATAGCATGCAAACTATTTAAAAGAAAATGATTAAGGGAAGAATTCATCAAGTTAGAAGCACAAGCTTATCACAAGTGAGACGGGGTGGCTAAAATAGCCACTAGGAGTGAACAATGTACCATGACAAAGAAGAGGATGCATGTTAGGAAAATAGTAGACAAACAAGTCCTCACTGCGATTTAAGAGATTTTTTTGTGCTTATGGAGAGAGAGAAAGAGATTTCTTGGGAACACTACGAAATTAGAGTGAAGGAGGAGCACATTTCTACTTGGGAGTGCACTACCCACTCTAAAGAGCTAGTGAGGGTGCAAGGCATATAGATAGTGGAAAAGGATGCTTAACTGTTGTTTGAAAGTGAATTGTGCACTCTTGGAAGGAGTTTATTTCTTGTTCGGCATAGTTTTCAAACACAAAGGGTCTTTGTTTCTCAAAAGTGTCTTCTAAAAGGGAGCTTCTCTTACTGGGCACAGTTTTGGTGCAAAGAAGTTTCTTATTTTCTAGAAATGCACTTTGTTTAAATATGGGCTCAAAACAACTAAGTGAAGGGAAACAAGAAGTTAATAACACTTTAACGATGAAAAAGAAGAGTTGCAAGTGTTTATAGGATCCGTTGTCATCAAGACCCGATGGTGAAAGGTCATAGAATGCAAAGAGTCACTAGAAACGCCACTTGTGACAATAAGACAACACTTGTGAGAGGAATTATTGATGAAAATGACACTTAATAAGTGAAAATATATTGAAACACCGCAAAGGGAAACAAAAGCACCACTATAAATGAAAAAATCAAACAAAAGAAACACTTTTGAAAAAATTACTGAGAATCCATGCACTTGAGCCTAAGATTGAAGGAAAAGCTCCTTTTGGTGAGAAAATTCACTCAAACGAAAGTGAGAAATGATATTAAGAATGAATGGTGAGTTGGGAAAATTATAAAATAATTCAAATGAAAAGCAAGTTCATGCATGATCACCACTTGGAAATTGATAAATGAGTTTGTTACATGAAGTGGAGAGGGTCCCTATTTTCTAGGAGTGCGCTCACCATGCAAAGAAATAAGGGCACATGCATCAGAAACAAGAGAGCGAAGTATTTGTTGACAAGGAGTGCATTGTAGTTGAATAAAAGGAGGGCACAATCATTGATAACATGGAGTGCACTCCCCTTGTCGACAAGAGGTGCACCTGACTGAGTTAAGGAGGTTCCATCCACTAAGAGCTAGAAGTGAACTTATGCTTAAGAGTGGAAAATTTTCTCCATCATTACTTGTGCGACTCATAACTTTAGGAAGTGCTCTTTTTCTATAAGGAAAGGCACTTTTGTGCTTTTGTGTGATATGCATGTCAAGTGAATAAAATTAATCACTAAGTCAAAGAAAGCTAGTGCTTTTCCTACGTTTAGAAAGATGACACAAGCGCTTCCAAAGATAAGAAGATGACACTTGGAAACTTCAACCTAGGAGAAAAAGTGACACCTAGGAATATTTCAAGGATGATCAATACTTAGAAAAGCATCAAAAAATAACAAGATGACACAAGATAGCTTGAGACAACAATTAATTTTGACTCCAAAATTGAATAAGGAAATATTTTGGAGGGTTGTTGTCGCAATGACAACATATTGTTATTGTTGTGCCCTTACATTATTATTGCTATGTAGGACCTAATTATATTTTAACCCTTTAGACTCCTTTATATACTAAGAGGTATTATCATTTGAATCATCGAAGAATTTCTCATTTGTGTGATGTAAAAGGAGGTTTTTCTTTAAGAGTGGCTTATTATCTAGTCATTGATCTCTATTTTCTTATGTTTTTGTGATATTTTCAATATGGATACATAACATTTGGTATGAAAGCTCTTTATCCTAGTATTTTCTACTTCAAATGGGTCATCTTTGAATTTTCACAATAACTTTTTTTTGTGAAGCTTTAGATTGTGATATTAATACCACATAAAGGATAAATCTTGAGGAACTTTTGGTTACAATTTCAGACCTTGGCTTATTATATTTTTGGAGATATGGTCCAAGGACATTAGAATTTTTGCATGCTCTAGGATTCAGTCTTAAATAGGTGTTATAGGGAAAAATTTCATAAATTTCCCTTTGAACATTGGATTTAAATTTCATAAGGTGTGACTGAAAATGCACAAACTATAGTTTCTTGGGTACAAGTTTTAGGGATGAAGGTTTAAATAGTGACACATGGCATCCTATACAATTTTTATCTACTGAACCAGTCCATAATCAGGCCATCATAGGAGAATTAGCATCACTTTAACTTGAAGAATCCAATCTAAGTATAACAGGTTGGGTTGGAAAGAAGACATAGAGGTATACAACAAGACATAATATTATACCTTGGGAGCTGAGATCATAGAGATACAATAGTTGCAAGGTTAGTCTTATCAAAAAGCTTAAAATCAAGCTCTAAAAGGTGTGTATTTTAAAATTTTCATTACTTTTGTTTGAAAAAATAGTTTTAAGTGATTCAAATGGCATAGTGAAACATATATACCATTAATTGGTTCCAAAATTCATCCCAAAAAAAAAAATTATACACTCGTTAATACCTCAAAAATATATACTATGACTCATCAAGAAGAGGAAGAAATGTAACTTGATATATCAAAATTATGGGACCAAGTGTAGAAATTTAACTCTCGCAAAGAAAAACCAAAAATACACTGGAAATAATCATGAAAGTAAAGATGGATGGTTTAAAAGGGGACATGGAAGGTTTTAAAATAGACATGTAATGGTGCATTGATGGTTTAAAAGGGGAAATGGGAGGTTTAAAGGTAGACATGGAAAGTTTGAAGGAGGGTTTGACAAATTTGCTACAAGAAAGGATTCTTAATGGCGACAAGGTACTCCATGAAAATCATGATCAAAACAAAAGGAATATGAATCATGATTTTAGAGACTCCAACTTTGGTTTGAATACCAACCACATTCCAAAGATTGATACGAGGAAGTTTGGTGGCAAGGATTCAGTAACATGGAAACTACAGTTGGATAAATTCTTTGATCTACATGATGTTAAACACACACAAAAGGTATAAATTGCATATTTATATTCAGATTATCCCAATCAGTTTGTGTGGTATTGATAAATTTTTTGCTCATAAATCACTTATCACTTAGAGAATTTTTAATGATGAATTGATAGTACATTATGTGGATAGAAAGAGAAATAACTTCTTTAGAGGACTTCCAAAGATTGAATATCAAGTTAGCTACTCTTCCAGAAGAGCACCTAACTAATTTCTTCATAGGGTTCTTAAAGGATAAAATCCAACATGAGGTTCTCCTTTTGAAACCTAAGTCATTAGAGAATGCATAAGGGTAGCAAGAAAAGTTGAAAGAAAAATTATAAAAACAAAGAGGTCTACCACTCACAACTATAAATATGGAAGTGTTTCCACTCCTAGCCTCCCACAACCTACAAGGTTAACACCTACAATAACTCGAGGAAAAAAGAGGAAAATGGATTTTTTATAGCTGTGATAGAAAATACACTAAAGGTCATAAGTGTGTTGAGAAGAAATTATTTTACAGAGATTGTGAAGAGGAAGAACAAAATGAATAAGAAACATCAAAAGAAGAATATATAGACCAGAAACCAACCCCAAGAGTTGAAATATAAGAAATGAATCTCACCATATCTTGTAATGCATTGGAGGGAATTACCACTCCTCAAACTCTCAAGATAGAAGGATATAGCAAGCAAAAAGGGGTAATAATGTTGACTGATTTAGATTGTACCCATAATTATATTCATTGTAAGATAGCTAAGTATTTGAATTACTTTCTATATCCATCATTGGAGTGTCAATTCATGGCTTCAAATAGAGGACTTGTAGGTTTTAACCTTGTAAAGAAATTACCTACAAGTGAATTCTTAAAACATAAAATATACAATGACAAGAACATAAAAAAATACACATATATTTTCCCCTGGATCCCAAAACTAGCCCTACTAGATTGATTTTTCATTATATTTCTTTCAATGTTATAATACATATATATATTTCGAAGCATTCATAAACCCCAATCCATCAAACCTAGATTAGAACATAATTGTAGTTCCCTTGACTAGATCTACAAAATACTATGGGAAGAAAAATAGCATACCCAAAAGCATGTGCAAAAAACATGCCCAAAACCATAAGCAGGTAGGCCCACCTATTATAGGGTCCAAAAAAAATTCTTGGGTGTTACCCCGAACCCCGTGTAATGTGGATAACACCCCCCTACTACATCTGGTGCAATGAACATGGGGGGGTATCGCCCCCCTATGACCCCCCCACATATATGACTTTTCATGGAAAGAATATAACACACACTAAACATTCTCCCACTTATTGTTTTCTTTCCACACAGGAGGTCACAAGATAGCTTAGTCATTTATCCAACCTTACAATACCCATTTTTCTCTACACCAAGAAAAATTCTTAGTGCTCATATACTTCATCAATGCATCTACAAAATTCTTCAAAGTGTCCACCTTTACCAGAAACACCCTTTTGTCCTCAACCATATCCCTCACAACGTGATTCTGAACATCAATGTGCTTTTTCATTGAATGATAAGCAAGGTTCTTTGCCAAGAAAATTTCACTTTCGCTATCACAGTCTATCCTTATAGCTTGATACACTAACCTCATACTTTAACACATTCTCTGCAACCAAACTGCTTTCTTTCTTACATGAGTGGCTGCCATTTATGATTCCTCTGTAGTTGAAAGTGCCACTACATATTGTATTTTTCTCATCCAACTTACTTCTCCTCCAAATAGCTTAAACACATACCCACTTGTAGATATTCTCTGATCTAAATCTCTATGCTAGTTTGGATCATCAAATCCATGGATGTCCAAAACTATGTCCAATCTTGGTCTTCCTTGGTAGTAGAAACAATAATCATTAATGCCACGAAAATACCTCAAAACCACTTCATTATTGTCCAATTCTCCTTGCCTGGTTTTAACATAAACCTGCTCAATACTCCCACTACATGTGCAATTTCTGGTCTAGTAAAGACCATTGCATACACCAAGCTACCTGACACACTTGCATATGGAACACAGGACATGTCCTCTTCCTCTTCTTGTGTCTTGGGACATTTTTCAGCATATATATTTACACCTACAAGAACAAGAACCATTTCCAATTTATTATTGTCCATATTAAACCTCTGTAGTATTGTCTTGATATACTTCCTATGGTTTAACCAGAGCTTCCTCTTTGTCCAATCCCATTTAATTTCCATGCCAAAAATATAGTTTTCAACACCAAGATCCTTCATGTCGAATTTGGAGTACAATTGGCTTCTCAAATCCTAGATAATTTCTTTGTCATTTACAATCAGAAACATATCATCCACTTACAAGACCAAATAAATGACACGGACACCAATTAATTTAAAATACACAAAGTGATCTACTTTGCTTCTAGTGAATCCAAGTCCTCGTGTATATGTATAAAATTCTTGATACCACATCATTAGTGACTGTTGTAACCCATATAGGGAATTTTTTAACTTGCATACCATTTATTTCTTACCCTTCACCACAAATCCTTTTGGTTGCTTCATGTAGATCTTTTCTTCTAGATCCTTGTGAAGCAATTTTTTCCTCACATCCATTTTTTCTACCTCAAAATCAAAAGTAGCAGCAACAAATAAAAGTAATATAATAAAAGTAAACTTGGAAATAAGAGAACAAATATCACCAAAATTGATTCTAGGCACCTGGGAATAACATTTTGCTGCCAACCAAGATTTGTATTTCTCCACCCTTCCTTTTGCATTCATCTTCTTCTTAAACACCCATTTTCTTCCAATGGTTTTCCTTGCATTTTTGTCCAAAGATACCATTCCAGCAACCATGGCCTCTTTCTAGAGTTTTCCATCCTTTTAATCTACTACCTCCTAGGATCATCATCAGTAATAGATAAAGAACATTTTGAATATAAATAATATGGACTATACCTTTCTAGCTACCTTCTATTTCAAACTGATCTTCTCAAAGCTGGAGTTTGTGGCTTTTCAAATTCTAATTGCTATTCTATTGTAGAGTCTAATTCTTCCTCCTTTAGCTAAAACTCTATCTTCTCGAGTTCCTTTGGTAGGACTTATTGTTTCACAACATTTTTCACCTCTCTAAACAACACATCTCATCTATACACAACCTTCCTTGTTTCTGGGTTCCAAATCTTTTAACCTTTTAAACCATCCTTATACGCAATAAAGATTCACCTTTCAGATTTACTAGCCAACTTGGTTCTTTTCTCATTTGGAACATGTGCATATGCATCACAACCAAATACCCTTAGATGTGAAAGAGATGGTTTCTTACCAGTCCATACCTCATATGGAGTTTTGTACTCCAATGTTGATGAAGGTGATCTATGGACCAGGTAACATGCAGTCTCCACTACCTCTGCCTAGAATTCCTGTCCTAACCCGACACCACTAAGGATGCTTTTTCCCTTTACCATTAATGTCCTATTCATTCTTTATATAACTATGTTTTCCTAACGTATGTATGGAGTAGTATTTTTTTGCGTTATGCCACACTTATTACAGAACTCTTCAAATTCCTTGTTGCAGAACTCTCCACCATTATATTTCCTCAACACCTTCATCTTCTTCTCTGTCTGATTATCCACTAGAGGCTTAAATTCTTTAAACTTGTAAAATACTTCAGATTTCTTCTTAAAGAAATATATGCATGTATTCCTTGAGAAGTCATTTGTAAATGAGACATAGTACAAAGAATTATCAAGTGATGGAACTAACATAGGTCCAAACACATCACTGTTCACAAGATCTAATATCCCTTTCACCCTCTTCTCACCCAATTCTACTTCCCATATACACAATGTTCATAGAAATCGAAATCCGTACAAGAATTAGACATACCTTCTACCATACCATTACCATGTCGTATTCAAAGGCCCTTCTCTCGAATATTTCCAAGCTTTTGATGCCATAACATGGTCTTTTCTCGAGAGACCACTAGGTTTTCTACTCCACTTTCAGGAACCAAAGATTTTTTCACCCATTAATAATATTGCTACTGATAATCTTGTATAGAGTTCCAATCCAAACTCCTTGCATCAATACCAGTGTTTTTTGAACCATCTTACAGGTATATTTCTCAACACTATTTTTACACCTACATCATCCATCTTTGTTATAGAAATCATATTT